>CM060961.1:191007408-191507408 GCA_030765045.1 Tenodera sinensis
CATATTTTTCTATTAATAAGTATAGTAGCAGGCAGGGCTATAATTTAGGAGAGAAGGGGTAAATTGTCCTCCAAGTCATGAGAAATAATCATACTTTTAACTATTATTGTTCTACCAAAAGAAAAATTAACTTTTAATACATATATTTCACATTTAAAAAACCAAATATGTTTTCCATTTAGGCTAAATGTGTCGTTAAAAGCCACATAAAAACTCGAGCATCTGCTTTAGTCTTGGCCCCCAAGTAGAAACTGAAATGACGCTCCTGTAGAGGTTATGATAGGTATAGTAAACAATGGATTGTACTTACCTTTTCTGATAGGAGCCAAATAGTCACCATTAGAGCGCCAGCCGTGTATGATGAACTTAGTTTGTCTTTGGCTATTGAAATCTCCAACAATTGCTTCTTCTGTGGGTGCTAAAGTTGTGAAAATGTTTGGATGTGATCTGCAGAACAATAATGTTTTGACATCAGTCAATGCTTATTAAATAGCTAATTATGTTTCCTAGTATATTTATGATGCAAGAGACATTCATTAAAAATTACTTAACCTAAAACCTAGGACCGGTATTATACATGTATACATACTCGCAAATACAAATGGGAGTGGTGATTCAAGACTCACCCTATTTGTGTGTCCGACAGACGTGGAACAGAAACTATCAATAAACTCAGCTGCATGTTGGAAATATCGACTTGTGTAAACTGCACTGTAACACGACGTGGGACCTAGAAATATTCTGGTCTCCTAATGCGCTCAGTCATTTTAACATGGCTATACGCAAACAGTTGCAAGAGAGAATAAAACAGCTGCCTGCGAAATTACCAGCAATACAGACAGGACTTGGAGCTTGTAAAGGACTACGTTTACGTTAAAGTGAACAGCTATTTTGGTAATTTGCACTCAACTAGACCAGGAGAAATAAATCATATGAATAGTCGATACTGGTAGCTTCAAACACAAATTATTATTTATTTCATTATTATTGAATAATTAATATGGCAAAATATTGTTGGTTGGTTTATGTTGTTAAACCTTTATAACGAAGTCGTTTGTCCTGATGCATTGGATTGTACTGGAAAATAAGCAAGGTGGTCTTAGTAATAACATATTGATACCAAAAAAATTTTACTAGTAAAATTAATAATTATATAAACAAATTGCAGGAAGATAGATAAATAATTTCAATAAATAATTTCCATGTGTTAAAATAAATACATAACGCAAGAAATGACAGTTACAGTTTTGTTTTTGTGAAGCAGTTATTAGATAGCCAAGTTGCGTGTTAAGGAAAAGTAATTAGTTAAGTCAGTGTAGCTAAGGCAATTAAATGTTACGATGAACTCATTCGACAAGAAATCCATTAGCTTAAGGTTCCGGTTGCTAGTACTCAGGGCATTCAGTGATCAGAGAAGTATTAAAACATAGACCAGTTCCGAAAATTATATATACCACCTAGGCGGCCCGGGTTCGATCCCAGGGACCCGCATGTGGTATTCGTGGTGGACGAAGCGGCGTCAGGGCGGGTTTTCTCCGGGTGCTCCGGTTTCCCCCGCCATCTCATTCCACCGGTGCTCCATCTTCATGTATCATCAGTGTCACCGCCTGCGGTGCCGTAGTAGTAAAAGCGGGCGTTAAACACTACAACAACAAAATTATATAGAAAAAACCATACTTAGAATTTAGCAAGTCACGGAGTAAAAATTGTGATCAAAAGGTTAAGATTTGGCAAAATCTTTGGTGGGGTAGTCATGAAGTAGGCAGACTTAAGTTGCCACAACAGTTTTGTGAAATAAATAGCACATTTTGTAAAAGTGAAAATGGAATGTAATGTATCTGAAATATATAGGGTAAATCAGGCAAATATGGGCACTCAGGTAATATGGGCACGTTTAAGGATATACTCATATTACGCATCCACTATGCGAGTTACGAAGCCAACGTTTATCAGTTGGCGAACCTGTTCCAACATGGCGCATAGTGGTGTGGAGCGTGCTGCTGTTACGGGACAAACCAACAGTGAAAATACCGTTATGAATGTAAGTATCAGTGTATAATGCAGTGGAAATAGAGGTAGTATTAATTTTGACATCATTTACTTAAGGCTTAAGTGGCACAATTCTTTGAGAAACCGTGAAACCGCTTATTGGCAAGTGCAGTGGTTTCTGACAAAACATTCTGCCTTTTCAGCGGATGCTGAAGCCGGTAGTTACTAGGCAGGGGGTCCAACTGTTGAAAATATACACTAGGGCATATATGGGCACTCCCAATCTGGGTAATATGGGCAGCAATGCTGTATGTCATTTTAAAGCCAATATTATATTTTTCATGTGCTATTAAATAAATTACATTTAATCAATATTTATTCATAGGGCCTACACGATAATTATTTACTCGCTTATTAGACGACTAAGCATTGCAGTGTTAACTTGTATTTAATAAACTGCTTAATTATTTTTTCGAAGTCATATACTTAAAATGTTTAAACTATGTATTTAAAATAAGTTATTAATTAATTTAAATTTATAAATGTAGCAGTACATTTTTTGTTGTAAATTTAGAAGTGTTGGCATTTTAGGCCTATCAGTTTTAAAGACCAGGCCTGACCCTAAAAATATTCTGTATTCTTCACAGAGAGACCAAATCCAGCTTTCACGTTCGAATTCACGAACTCGGCAGTCCTGGGACCATGAAAGCATGAGTCAAGCCGTGCAAGCGGTTAGGAATGGAGACTGCAATAAGTTGCAAGCTTCTAGGACATACGGTGTCCCTCGACAAACATTACAACGTTACCTGAAACAAGATGATTTCTGCATCTTAAAACTTGGTAGAAAACCTGAAATGGGGATAGAAGCTGAAGAGGAGCTACAGAAATATCTAATGCAATGTCAAGAATGTGGTTTTGGTCTCACTAGAACCGAACTGCGCTCACTTGCGTTTGATTTCATGGAGAAACTTGGCGTTGAGCATCGGTTCAACAAAGAAAAGAAGAAAGCTGGGTGGGACTGGTTGCATTCATTTTTAAAGCGTCATCCTAGACTTGTCATACGTAAAGAGGAGAATTTATCAATAAACCGATTGTTGGGGATGAATAGAAATAGCGTGAAGACTTTCTTCGAAATACTTGGCAAGAAAATGGAACAGTTAAAGTTACTTCAGAAGCCGGATCGTATATTCAACGCGGATGAATCTGGTCTTCAAATGAACACTCGAAGTGGTTACGTGCTTTGTGAAAAAGGGAAGAAAAACGTACATTCTGTAAGCCCAAAAGAAAAGGGTGAAACAGTGAATGTCCATGCCTGCTGCAATGCCACTGGGAGTTTCATGCCACCCATGTGATATTCAAAGGTAAAAGAATCCATTCTGAATATGACAATCTGTTGCCACCCGGGAGTACACTGAAAATGAGTGACAGTGGATACATTAACTCAGATATCAAGAATTTCACCCAGTTCTTTGCGGTGACGAGTAGCAACCCAGCCATTCTTGTCCTCGATGGACATGACTCACATTGTGCAGATGCAGAGATGTTAAACTTCTGCCTTGAGAACGGGCTGTCCCTCGTGTGCTTGCCCCCACACACAACATACTGGCTTCAGCCAACTGACAGATCCTTTTTTAGGCCGTTAAAGAAATATTTCTTTGAAGAAGCTGCGACATTTCTAAGAAACAACGGTCGTGCCTTTTCAAAAATCGAATTCTGCACACTCTTCAAGAAAGCATGGCTAAAAGGAGCCACTTCAGGCAATGCAATCAATGGTTTCCGCTCTACTGGAATTTGGCCACTAGATGTAAATGCTATCCCAGATGATGTATATGTTGGGGATGCACTTTTAATTGCAAATTCTGAGGGAGACAAACCAGCATCTGACGAACAAACTGAAGTAAACCCACGTCCAAGTACGTCTACGAATTAAAATGTTGCCATTTCACAAGGTACAAGTACACGCTTTCACGAACTGGCCCCAATTCCACAAATTGTGAGGCCTAGTGGTACTCGTGGGAGAAGAAAAAGAACTTCAAGAGAGCTGACATCTCTTGAGAGTGTAGCAGAAGCTGAGAAGAGAGTGACTACAAGAGCCAGCAAATGCAGAAAATCAACGGGTAAAGCAATGGCTCCAAAGGCCGCTGCTTCCAGAAATACACCCTGTATCTGCCCTATGTGTGGGGGAGACTTTTACGCTGCAGTAAATAGAGAAGAGTGGGTACAGTGTGAAGGGCCATGCTCTTAGATGCTCTTAGTGGTATCACGAAGAATCTATTGATATGAAGGGCGTTTCATTTGTTTGCGATAGGTGCAGTTCTTAAATTTTGAACTGATAACTATTGTTTGATTGTTTCTTTGCTTGTTTTTGTATCCACCAGTCTTAAGCTCTGATACAATTTGTTGTGATGGGCATTTTTTTTGTAATGTTCAAATATTTTATGTGGTTCGTAGATAGTAACATTTTGGACATAATCTCAACATTAGACTGCTAACATTCTATACTCATTAAAGTGTTGTAAGCAGTGACTTCTATATTAAGTATAGTGATTTCTATGTTAAATTGAGTGAAATAATCCTTTAAACATGTGTGCATATATTATCAACATATATGCTCATATTACCCTCACACCATGGGTAATATGGGCATTTGCACTGGTTTATTAAAATGCATTTAGAATGGTTTTGTAAACCTATATTTCGTCAGTGGATAGGTAACGATCTGAACTTCACCACAGATGGCAAAGTAATATTTTGCTTAATCTGCCAAAAGCGAAAGAAACCATGCCCACAGACACAAAAGCTTGAACAAATATTAACATCTATACTGCACAGATAAAGTCGCATTAAGCGGCTAGGTGCTGTGCAGATAAACATACCGTACAGGACAACCTGTACGACCTGTTTTCGAATGCTGGAATGCAGGTAAGAATTAAACACCTGTTATAATGCACATAGCATATAAACTATAATTTTATTTCCGTATTTTCCAGGTGCCTTCTGGCCAAAAATAGCATTTTGAGCAACACAAAGGATCTATAGGACATATTAGCAACTTTACTATAAAAAAGAGGACAATTAATAATAAAATTAATAAACAAAAATAATATAAAAACTATTTCAGGAGGTTAAAGAACTAAAAAAAACTTTTTTCAGATACAAAAATAACTAAAAGTTAATTTTAAGAACCTAAAAATCCGGGCCTTACTTATTACAGATTTTATACCAGAAACGCGGTGGGGGATGTTACTTTATGACCACCTGAGCAATTTTTAGAACAAATTTATTTTAAAATTGAGTATTGTCTTGTCATGTTTATAAAGGTAATATTTAAGATTGTTGAGCTATCCTGTTTTACTCTTTACATGAATCACATTATAACGAGTACTTTATGACCATCTTCACATTTACATAATTGTTTCTCACAAAGTCCAACAATAAAAACTTTGATTAGGACTTTTCGGGTTACCAGCCGTGTGATGTTGAAGTTGCTTCATCAGGAAGGCCACAGAGTTAAGATGGCCGATAGCTCGAGCAACTTCATCAACATCACACGGCTGGTAACCCGAGAAGTCCTAATCAATAATCATCGCCGTGAAAGCTTCAAGTCTTACAAATAAAAACTTTGGAACAATTAGGCAATTCAGTAATAGAAACAGTGATTGACATTAACTTAACTGCATGCACTTAATAAAAAACTCTGATGTATTGCACTCACATGACTTTCTCTACTCTTTTACTGACCATTCTTACATACTATATCTTCTTGTTAGTTGTTAATTTGCAGAAATTATCTTATTGCTTATTTCCTTGTAGGTACAGGGAGAATATAGGAATATAGTAGACTTTGAGCGATAGTCAGATCTTTTAAAGCTTTTACATTCCGTTCTCTTTGCATGGTTAACGTATAAAAATGAATAACGATGTTGCATTTGACGAAAGTTTGTTTTCTGAAACTGACACAAATAACAAGGATATATCCGAAATGATTCACTCTAAAAATTGTATTTGGACATAAATTGCTTGTTTTAGCGAGATCTATATTTTTTGTACAGTAAGATTTCGTCTGTCTCTTACGGTTTACGTACCCTAATGTGTACTCTAATGAAAAGCATTAGAATGCGCGTATGTATAAAGCACATTCAGTATATTACTCGCACCTTAAACCTCATTTGTTTTTAATTTCTTACAGTAAACAGACATTTCAGTGGCACAGATTCGAAAGTGAAAATCGTATAACAAAATAAACCTAAGAGACAAGGAATTAAAAAGACAATAACATTTAAGATTCATTCGTATAAAATAGCAAAAGATAGGTAGTGTGGTATTTATTTTCATCTAGAAAATAACATAGGGAGTTACATAATGCGCTTCAGCTTACGTTATTTAAAATAGTTGTATATTCGCCGTCTATAAATTGTTTAATGCGTCCTTGTGCAATTATGTTGTGTTTTTCTGTTTATTACTCCGTGGATACTGACTTTCTTTAAATAGCACTGCACTGTCAATTTCAACATTTTAGAATTCAGTAACAAAATGTTCTTTCTGACTGGGATAAGTATTTGCTTTGTTTATTCCTGGAAAACAATTTCCGGGTTAAGTCTGTGTACGCTTTTAAAAAAAAAAAAAAAAAAAAAAAAAACCCGCAAGAGTGCTGCTTACGTTTAGGATATCCTTTTGAAGACATGTTCTCATATACACAAAATTGCTGACGCTCTAGCTTACCTGGTGTACAACTGGAAGATGACGTCGCTCTGCAGATTTTCAGTGCTATATGGCTTGAACAAATTGTTCCATTCCTCGGACAAATCCTTGAGTAATTCAGCGATTACGTTGCCCTCGGGTAGCAGGACTTCACTCATTCCGCTCGTTTCGGGAGGCAGACTTGTTTGGCTTTTACCTGCAAAGTGAATACTTCATAGAACGAATTTAGTAAAATGCACTGTTTGGAACCGTCTCGCAGTTTCTTATGGTCTTACGCGGTCTATCAAGGGTTGAGGGATGTTTACGAATCAGTTGCAATACAGGTCTAGAGGCGTGGTGCTGTAATGAGGACAAGGTGAGGTGGAGGAGGGGGAAGAGGAAGGGTAGATAAACCTGGTCTCCTAGAACAGCCACATTTTAATTTTCTTTAGACTTATCTCCAAACTCTTAATTTTTATTATGGAAAAGGTTGCAAATGTTGCTTGAAATAAGCAGCATTTATTGGGTTAAAGATTCTGTGTGATAAGAAAAGATTTAACTTTTCCCTTAGAATCACAAACAGGTCAACCTGTAGAGCAAACATAGTGCACTATTATATTCAAAAATATAAGAACGTTTAATCCTTCTACAAGTTCTCCCTATATTTATACTGGAATTAAGGTTCCTATCGAAATAGCTTTAAACATTGTCTATTACGTTATATTATAATACAGATACAACAATATACATGAAAAGAACACTAGGAACTAGTAAGTACGCGCCAAACGGAATGGCGTATGCAATCACCGGGGAAACCTATTTCCTGGAAGCTATAAGGAACAAAATGTTACTACCAAACACAGAAACTTATAGAGAAGCGATAGTAAGAAAAAAGCAGGAGCAAAAGGAGATAAACATGGAATTGTTCGGAACGGACACCATGATAAACAGGCAATGGTTGGAAAGCAACCAACCACAGAGACACGACATAGTACATCTAGCAATACATGGGTTTCACCACCTACTGTGTACAACCAAGAAATTCCACCAAGCGAACAACCAATGTGTTTACAACTCTACCACTACAGCAAGTGCGAAAAAAGGACATATTCCCTAAATGAACTCATAAAAAAAACCAGATAGACTAACGAATTAAATACTCATTCGAATACAACTTTCGCTTTATTATTATTATTATTATTATTATTATTATTATTATTATTATTATTATTATTATTATTATTATTATTATTATTATTATTATTATTATTATTACTACTACTACTACTATTACTATTACTATTATTAATATTATTGTTGTTAAGCTTCTGCTTTCGAATGAAAGATTTTCTTCTAATACATATAAAATAAATCGGCTTTCTTGGGTGGAATTCCTGGAAACCCAGGGCAGCCTTTTTGAGGCATTACAATAGCTGTGGGGTTGTGGAATGTCCGCGTGGAAAAGCAAACTGATGATCCCGGAGGAGTTGACATTCGTCAAACAGAATAGTTAGGCGGGATAGGAGCAACCGTCCAAAAATCTTTGAGACGGTCGAGAACAAGCTGATGAAGCGGTAACTGGAGGATAAAACCCGATCCCTGCCAGGCTTAAAAATGCTGACCACCTTCGCCTCCTTTCAACAGGTGGGAAAGTGACGGAGGTGTAGACATGCATTGTAAATGCACTTCATGTGAAGGACGGCCTTTCTGGGTAGGTGCCGAAGCGTGGGCGCCATGGCACCATTATATTTAAGGGATTTTTTGGGGTTCAGGCCTTTGATTTGGAAGGCCACCTGTCTGGGGGTGACTATCGGGATATGGATCGCCTCGTACGGGGACGGGGGTTCCTCATAGAAATAATCTACTGTCGCTTCCACGAGTTCTATCAAGTGACCTTTGTGTCTTCCCGAGATTCGAATTGGGACTCTAGATAGTCTACGAAATCCGCAGCTTTCTCTTGGGGTTAGAAGGAGAGCCTCCCCCGAGTGCCATAGGAATAGCGCTGTTACTGTGCTGTATCCTTTCTTAGAGATTTGATAATCCGCCGGGGTTGTTTTTCTGAAAAGCTGACATTTTCATGGCATTTTTCCAGGCCATTTTGCAGTGTGCGCGAAGTAAGCGCCCAGCCAGGGTCTTGAACCGCTGGTAAACTGCCTGATTTCAGGATGGCGGAAACGCTACATAGCTTTCGGACAGTTACCCTGGCTTTGAGCAGCTGTGTAAGTTCGTTCGCAAGGGCTACAGGATAGGGTTTGTCAGATGGGATGTGGTATGTATGTGAGCATACCGTATTTCGGATGTACTGGGAGAAGGCCATGGCCGGCGCTTCCAGCGCCTTGGTAGAAACTCCTCGATTCAGCTCAAGGACGCCTGCATCTCAGTCTGCCTCGTATATCTAGGCTGGGGTTACCAGTGCTGGATGTCAACTTTTTAGTCCACCAGGACTGGATCATTGTCGGAGTCTAGCTCGTTGACTGCCGAGAGATCTAGATGGAATGGAATGTTTTAAGTGATCAGGATGGCGAACACATCGGTCTCCCTCGGGGGCGGGGGGGGGGGGGTGGAATGTAGGCCCTCTCGGTCCATGCGCAATGAGTTCCGGTTGGTGCCGATAAGGCGGAAAAGCCCTCGGTCCTTGGAATTACTAAGGCAACTGTGCAAACGGGCATGCCTAGTGATGAAGTATCTTGCGATGCATACCACTGGTGTAGGTTCAGGAGTCTGGAGAAATATATTTCCTAGAAACGATGGTCAGGATGGTCGCATACCACAATCAGCAGGTGTCTGGCACGCCTGTAGAAAGCCGAATGGAACAGACCTACACGTGGCGTAGTGGTGGCGTGTGTATTACATGGTTTTTGATTAAGGTAAATGTACCGTCAGCTGCTCCCCCTCCCCCGCAGATGAGACCGATGCATGACGTAACTTGACAGAGAAAAGTAAGTAGCAGCATTAAAATGTGTTTCACGGACCATCAGAATGTAAATTCCAAAGGATTATACAAACTCAGCGACGTCTGGGTAATAACCTCTTGTGCCATTTGCGTTCCAAAACGCAGCTCGAAACGGCCTTAGGACATGTCTTGAGGCCATCACTTAGCTGAGTTTGGTAACAGCTGGTCCAGTTTTTGGAGCAGTATTGCATGCTTTTGCAGTTGGGGTCAGGTTGGTGTTGTTAATCTGCAGCTGGCAGTTGCGTAATGCAGGAAGGACCCTTTTTATGAGCTCACTAAATCTGAAATTTCTGCAGGTCGGTCTGTTAGAGGACGTTTCCAAAGTCTAAGTAGGCCGCCGGGGTAGTGGAAGGCAGGGATGCTTCTCGTTGACTGGCTGGCACCACAACCGCCATTGGTGTCGGCCCCACCTCAACGGATTGTCCAGCCGGCTACTCAGGAGCCGAGGTCTCCGGCTGCTTGCTAGGAGCCGAAGATTTACCCTCTCCAGCGCGCATTCTACTTTTTTCCTTCCTTCACGTTTTGACGCAGAGACTGCAGGTGCTGCGGCCTCCTCCGTCACCATTGGTCCAAGAGATGGAGGGACAGCTTTCGTTGCAGGGCAGGTAGCTACAGTTGCCATTGCCTCAGCCTGTTACAAGGTGGGTCGACCCTTTGAAGTGCCGTGGCGAAAGAGACTCCCAGGCCAACATGGACCGCCTCTAGGCGTCCTCGGTGACGGTTCTCTATGATGCACTGCCTCATGATGCAGCCGTTATAGACATCAACGTGTGCTCACTTGCAGTTCGCGCACTGACGCTGTTGTCATGGTTTCGTGCAGTTCTCCAGAAAATCAAGTTTGACTCATCCGAGATATGCGAACTTGCACTCGCAAACCATGCTGGAGTGATGGAACCTCGTCCACCTAATGCACTGCACCGGTCCTTCCCCACCGTGAAAGCTTCCACCTTTACGACAGTGAAAATGAACTTTGACGCAAACGCTCCTCTCCGTCGAAGACGTCTACTTTATGATCTATAAGATCTCGTGTTTGGTGTCCGGACTAGCTCTAGCAAGAGGTCTTAATCTCAGGGTATGCGTGAGTTATGGTAGGAATGGAACCAAACGAAGAATCAACCAACATATCACTTTATTTGTAAATTTCCAGATTTGTAGAGAACTGCCGACGATATTTAAATAGAATGTAACTTTGTAACTTCAACTACAACGTTATAACACTTTAACTTTGTCACCCTTTAGCGACCGCTGAATTATGTTTATGCGCTAGCTTACGTACAGTTCCCAAGTTGCACGTGTACTCTCGGCTCGATTCAAGACGAGTGTGTCTTGCGTTGCATTTTGTTTTTGCGCGGGCAACAATAAGGAAGCGATTTCCATTGGCTAACTTTAGAGCACGTCATGGTAAGATTGGAATCAGCCCGTGTTTGTTTTTCGTGCGCGTCAACAAAGCCTTATCACTCTTTTAAATCTGCCTAGGCTTCCATTCTTGAGACTTTAACATATTAGCTTTATTACGTCTTCCCCTTCACTATTGACTAGAATCTCCTTTTGTTTCTTTCCATTCTCAAATATATTGATATTATAATTTCGGTTTCAACTTACCGACGGTATCAATTGGTTGAACTGTTTGGTAGCGTTCCTTGTCCACTACGACCAGAAACAGGGGCTTTGGCACTTCGATGGGGCTCACGTTGGAGTAGATGGTCTTCTTAGCTGTACCACCGGAATGACATTAAAGCCGTGCCTATCCATGATCGCCGCCCTTACGTCTTCATGTGTGTATTTACAGTCTAGACTTCTGATGACGCTACACTCAACATGGAGGTGTTGTGACGAATAACTATAAAAGGGATGTGCATCTTCCCAATACAGTCTTCGCCGCCTCAAAATCCCCAGTGTTCTGGAAATGCACCTTGCTTGGTTTTCGTTTTACCTCACGTAATTATGGAAAGCATCCGCTAGGATGGACGGAAGCTTGGGCCCCCTCTTGGCTGGGTGTTGAGTAGCAACCTGTGGTAGTGGCTGCAGATCAGGGGAGCTTCGTCTGCCTCTGCGTCCCTCCACTACAGTGGTCTCCTAGGTCCATGTCGGCCTCGGGTTCAGAAATAACATGTAGGGAACAGGTCAGGGAGGAAACCAGTGTAAAGGTTTCTAGCATTATAAGATGGCGTGGGACAGAGCTTTTACAATTTTGTCCATGGATCTTAGTGCGCTTGCGTGTTGGTTTTGCCACTTCAGGGGAAATCGGACGGTTGCTGAGTCCAGGTATTTGTCCATCACCATAAGTCTGCGGGATTGCCCTCCGGTTGCTCATAGCGGACCGAATCACCAAGAGCGTATGTAAGCCATTTCGGCTCGAGGTTTCAGGCCAGAGGAACTCAACCCTTGGATGTGGTCTTGTGAGCCCGCTGTGTTGTGGTTCGCCAGTCCGTCTGTTGCATGTGCAGGAAAGAAAGACAACAGTAAAAGAGTAGTAAGAAGGTTGGATGCTCTTGCTCTTACGGAGACGGCACGCATTTTCGCGGGCTAGCGACAAAGCAAGGAGGCCATTGCCCACTGCTTGATGCTGGGACAGGCTCTGGCTTCTGCTGGGGCGATGGTATGGCACACACTATCGCAACAGAGGGACAAAGCTAAAAGGGGCCTGTGCCTACTGCTTGCTGGTCTCTACCGTGGTGATGAATACGACACGCACTCTCACGGCCAAGCGCCAAAGCTAGAATGAACACGGATTAATAGAAAATAATTATAATCAAACAACACAAGGTTTAATTTTTACCATTATTTTAGGTTTATACTTTACAGCTCTTTAACGATGAATACTATGAAGCACCTTTTACTATTACAGATTCAGTTTTCGGGTCAACTTTTTTGTAGCTACAGGATTAGTGCGTAGTGCTTCCCGCTGGCTAGAATAATGTAGCAACCATTGCCACTAGAGGAAGCTGTCTGTTCCTAACAAGATCAGCGCCAGGAAACCTGCAGATTGTACTTGCTCCACGATACAGAATAATGACCAATCAGTGCGAAGATTGTAACGCTCAATATAGTTAAAGAAGACGAGAATTAGCCAGCACTCAGTATCCTCCACTCGATGTTGCCGCTACGACATCCATGACTTTAAGCCCAAGAGCCAGAGCCAAGAGCAAGTGCAGATCGCCCGGGTTAACCCGAACATTCCAGCATTTTCCAGCATTGTAGAGCAGGTCGTACAAGTTCACCTGTACGGAGTGTTATATACCTGCACAGCACCTAGCCGCATAATGCGGCTTTATGTGTGCAAAATAGCAGGGATAGTTACAGTTTTCACAAGCTTTTGTGTGTGGGCTAGGGATATTCCAGTCTTTCTAGGACGGGATAAACCACCTGTGCGGTGTTAAACGTCCATTTGGGGCCACGGCCACTCTGTCAGCCAGGTGTGCCACTTGTGAGTCCACAATAACTGACAGTCTGGTTGACTGGAAGAGGATCAGGATTAAGGTGATGGATTTTGGGTTCATGTTGGGTGTGGTGGGACTGGCAGCACCGTTTACCGAGGATGCCCTAGTGCGTCCTTGGGCAAGCGGTAAATTTTCCTCCTGTACGGAGCTCTGTGGTCATATCGTCCGAGAGCCCCTATCAGCTGGTTGGTGTGGGAGCCTGATCACCTGAGCCTGTCTTCAATTCAAGCGTTTTCTTGTATTTGCATCATTTGTCTATTTGTACAACTGGAGTCGGATAATAATGATTGCATGGTTTTGTTTACATGCAAATATGTGGACCAACTTCATCTATGTGATTATTGTAGTTATAATTTGCGTGCGCTTGAATTAAGGGGCTATGAGTATCCGATTTTGACAGCGTGTTTCCCTTTAGATCGGCCACGTGTACAAATGAATACTATAACTCACAACTACAATATGCACTTACCTGGGTAAAACAGGTAAACCACCAGGAAAACAATGATCGATTGTTTCATTGTGCACGGCTGATCAATGGGTTTCAAGCTCAACGTTTGTGCCATATATAGATAGGCACTTGTCTGTCACGGTAGGGATTCCGTTACGTCAGCCGATGGCTTATTGTGCTGTACATAGGTTACGGATTTTGCATAAATTGACATGTTCCTTTCCTTAAACTTTAGGATAGTATTCTGACAAAACAATAAAAGCTTTTCTCGTTTTTTTGAATTAGTATGCAAGTTTTACTGTGCTTATCTGTAAACGATAAGCCATTTCAAGTGCATGTAGAAGTATTTGCACATGTATGTTAATTTAACACAGAAATAAATAAGGGATATTTCATAAGTTAGAATTAATGGAAATAAAACCCCGTAACCCCGCGGCACAACAGGCCATCCGGGCCACCGCTGCGTCCCCCGCCTAGCCGTCATGAGTGAGGTGCAATACTACCGATGGGACATGCTCAGTGCCCCGGTTTCTTACTGCCGGTTTATGCGGTTTTTTCGACCAGAGGCCGTTGCTTTTCAATCATGTAGCTCCTCAACTGGTCCCTCAAGGACCTAACGAGTCTGAGTGCATCCCGGACTAGGTTTCCCAACGGGAGAAAGCTCCCCACGTCGGTACCGGGAATCGAACCCGAGTCTCCCTCTTGGTAAGCAGCAACGCTAAGGAGACGACGATAATGCAAATAAAACTACAATTAATTTAGCTTTAAAAAGAAATGCTGAATATGGAAAACTTAATATTTTGAAAGAATACTTTTACAAAACACAAAGA
Source organism: Tenodera sinensis (assembly GCA_030765045.1). NCBI lineage: Eukaryota > Metazoa > Arthropoda > Insecta > Mantodea > Mantidae > Tenodera > Tenodera sinensis. The sequence goes on from CM060961.1 coordinate 191,021,749, forward strand.
AACGACAATTTTAAATGGCAAAATATTTTCTTTTCATTTTTTCTGGAAGATGGTTATTCTATTTAGTTGCATAACCAAACTTCCACCCAAAAATTTGACATCTAGATTTTGGAAGTACATGTTTTCACTCTGTTTTTAAAAAATATTTAGCAAAAGTTACATGTGTGTTTCTGAATGTGTTAACCAACACAACTCAAAAGAAAATATAACTGAAAAACCGGTTAAATACTAAACTACGAGTAGATACTATAGGCCTCTGACGCGAACAAATATCTGAGGAGTGTTCTTATCCCCCCCCCCCCATCCCAAACTTCGCTTTATATAGAACATTTTCGGATTTTTTAAACGGTGTAACGAACCTGACATACACAATTTATGTTTCCATGATAAAAAGAAAATGTTTATCTTGAATTTACCTGGAAAGAGCCTGTGAAGTCCTCTTCATTTGGTAGGAATTTTACATAATTTTGCTGCAAATTGGATACCACATAAGGGGTAGAACAAGACGTACTGGACAACAAAAATAAGTGCTTTTAAAACACACAATTTATTTATGCCACCTTTTTGTGGTATTAGCCATTCCTGAGACATACATTGTTGTTGGATTACTTTCTTCAATACTTGTAGGAGGTATTGGACGGAGGCGGACGCCTTGCCTATTTATGAAACACTTCACCACTACCCAGAGAGGGCATCGAAGTAATCCTCACGACCCGGGCAGCGGCGCACAGCTACCACAAGCGGGGCCAGAAGAGAACGCGCTGGGCCTGGAAGATGACAAAGAAAATGAAGTGATGAAAGGAAGGAAAGGAACCCGTGGAATAAAATTACGCACCCAAGCATTCGTCTAAGTGACCATAGGAAACACGCAAAAAACAAGTGAGAACGCGCGTTTGCCTGGGATCGAACCCGAGACCTCCCGAATGGGAGTCGCGCACGGCCCTAGGTTATTCTGTACTTCGTGGTACTGAGCAAGAGCGTGCCGACGTGTGCTGGAAACGATCCCTAGAATAAGAGAAAAAAGGCCCAAAGGACATGGCAGACAAAGAGATTATAGACGAAGCGATAGCACAACTGCTTTGAGGCTCCTTTATCAGGCTTGACGTTCTTCCACGCATTATCGCGCCGCTCTAATACGTTCTATCTTTGTTGATAGAAACCTCTCAGATAGCGCATTACTGAGAGTAAGTCGCCAACATTTTACAGTGCACTAATAAGTGCGTCACTTCAGGCAATGAATGCATAGAAATCACACATGACAAATAGATGTTGAGTCCACGTGAAGTAAAACACAGGTTGCGAGGTCTTCCTTGTTTTGTCTCTCATTCATTTATTTTTCTTGTCAACTTCATAGGTGCAAGTGGGGTTTACTGTCTGTTCTTAAATATGTGGAGGCCTTGGGAAGCAGCTAACTCTGATGGTAGACATAGTGTCAATAATCCAGCTAATTTTCCTCATAGTGATAACATTAGTGGTGTCAGTAATAATGCTGCCTTTACTTCTAGTGTCGCAAGTGGGACAGGAAGCAAAAGAAAAGCTGGCACACTGCGGACGCTGGTACGCTGACGTTCCCCTTATTTTTTTCTGTGTTTAATTGTTTTATATCTATTTTGTGTTGTAATAGTTTTAACCAGAACAATTATTTTATACAATCATTTAGCACTGACTTTTTCGCAGATCATACTGTTGAGCAGCTAGAAGGGATATAAAAAAATGGCATAGTGGGAAGAAAACGTTATGTGAATGCAACATCATAATTTGACGTTCATCAGAAATAAGTTGTCCGTTTAAAGAGAATTTCAAGGGATTTGAGATTAATAACACAGCTAAAGGTGGCGGCGGGCGCATATCTAAGTGGGCTCAAGTTCAGCTACCTCACACCACTACGTTGCCAGGCAACACGCGATAATGGCGGGTAAAGAACAATGCATTTCCCCATAGTTAAAGGAAGCATTGAGAGAGAGAGAGAGAGAGAGAGAGAGAGAGAGTAGCTGGTGCTTCCTAAAATGAAGATGATGGAGGTCATGGAGGAGGGACATTTCGGTTCCTCTGAATCCAACTACACATTCGACAATCTGTGACAGAGATACTACCGGCGGAGCCTGCGAGCAGATGCTAAGATGTACGGCCATTTGAAATCCGCGTTTCAATTCCAGGCAATCCTTTATTTCACCCAAATCTTGAGGTGGGTTTCGAAACAAACGTGCACATAAATCAAGAAGATAACTAAAGGTAACGAGTATTTGCCTGCTGAGTTTACTTTGCAGAATAGCTAAGTGTTTTAAACACGTTGTCTGACATTTAGACTGCTTCCCACTGTGTGCTATGCCCATATCACAAGTGATTTGACTCATTCTTATAAAGATTGCTGACTAGAGAGGAATCTAATTACGGAACTTAAACAAAGGTTGTCTAAGTAAATAATGTAAGAATGTTTTATATATGGAAAAAATCTCAACTCTGAAACAAAATAGTTGATCGTATCATTAAATAATGGATAAACATTTCTTAATATTGAAGAAACATCTTTCATTGTTTGCAACTTAGTTGTACAATAACATGACTATATACATACTGGAGCACACAGTACTATTGTTGATTATTTTTGAGTAATTGTTTTTCTTTATCTGATTACCCTCCCCTTATGTAGGACTAACACCTCCTCGGACTTAAACTAGTGCCTAGGGTCAGACGCCCGTCGGGGAGCAGAGGAACTATGGAGTGAAGACCTGGAAGCAGGCGGTCAGTCAAGCACCAGGTATGATAGTGAGGAAGAGGATGATAATGAAATGCAGTGAAGTAGATTATTGGAAACGTGATGATGGAGCAATTGGTGGAATGAGTGGTGGGGAAATCCGGAGAACCTGGAGAAAACAGGCCCAGACGTCGCTTCGCCTACCACGAATACCAGGGGATGGAACCTGGGCCGCCTTGGTGGTAGGCGAACGGTTTACCCACTCGGCCACGGTGCCTCCTGAGTTATTGTTGGCTAAAATGTTTCCTAATGTACAGTATACATCTCTATCAAGAGCCCCGAAGTCCACTTGCCATAATATTGCAGGGAAAGTTTCTTCTATTTTCCTTTCTAAAATATATATTCCTACCTACCACTTCAGTTACAACGTTGCAGTGTGTGGACTAATATTGTTTAGGTACAACCCAAAAGAGCTTTGATGGGCACAACCTGACAATGTTACCAAATTTGGAGCTCTACAATTTAATACCTCTCTCTGTTATTGTCCTTTGACAATGAACATAATTACAATATTAGTGTACATAAGATTGTTGGAAAATGTAATTACCTGGGTGATAGATGAATGTATGATGTTGATCATTCAAACCATATAGTTGTACCATTGGTTATATAGGTACATTTCAGCACATCCTTCTGCCTCGCTTTTATTTCTATGTGGTTGGTATTGCCTTGTGATGCTTCTGGCGCTTGGTCTTGGAACTATAGCAGAGCTCTGTGGTTCGTTAGTGGCCTTAGGAAGTTGTATGATTTCAAGATAGTGGTTGTGACCTGCGAGCTGTTTTGGGTAAGTCCGGAATCCATAGTTAGCCTATGTTTTGTATTGCAGTGAATGTAGGACTGTTTGGTTTAAATTTTCCTTTGGTGAATATATATGGTTTTCCTAGTCAGTTTTGAGCAAGAGATAAGGTAACCCCTGACTTGGTGGATGAAATATGTAAGTCAAAGGAGCACTTGCGCATCAGGATTTAAGGTCGTCGCACAGCGTTAATTTTGCAAATTTTTGGAGCTGAGTCTCTGGGTTACGTTGTTCCTCGGGATTACCAGTCTCTTTTTACATGATTTTATGAGGATTTTACACATTTTGGTTTAGATCGTTTTCCGCACAATTCATCGACAGGTTCCATATTAACGTGTGATGTAAGCGGAAGTCTAACTGGTGTCCGCAAGTTGCATGGTAGTCTGCGTTTGCTCCTAGGTTATGCTGGAGTTCTTGTTTTAATAAACATATAAGCATAATTGAATTCAAAATTGTTCGGCAAGCGGGTTTTCTAAGGTTCAAGGAGTGAGTTTAATTTCATTGCTCCCTGGTTTTCCTAGCCTTTTATGTAGTTTTTGGTAATTATGTACGAAATCGGCCCCTCGAAAAACTGAATAAAATATAGTGCTATCTATTTTTGTATCCCTGATTACGATCTTGAAAGTTCTGTTTCTTTTTGGCGGTCAAGCTTTATTTGTTATTCATGAGCAAATTGCGCACGTATTGTTCAAAGGTTTTCTTAAGCTTTTGCGGCGGACATTTAGCAAATAAATATTTATAAGTGACTATTACATACGCTAAAATAATGTAATGTGTTTACAATGAAATGTGTGCATAAACACGTTGTTTCTAGAGAAATAATTTGGCTTCGTGGATAGTGGAAGGTGCTGAAACTGTTGTAGTGCAAAATCATTAATCTCTATTCACTGATTACCCCATGGCGTAGTGTTTACGTAAGCATAATTAGCATAATTCTTACAGCCAAATTTAGCCCGTATTAGGTTAGGTTAGTGTGTCTATATGATCTGGGTGACAGGGTCCTGTGTCATAAAAAGTTATACCGTGGTTAGGCTATTCATTGTAAATACACCAATTAATCATTTTAGCGCATACCTATAATAGTCATTTATAAATATTTATTTGCGAAATATCCGCCGCAAAAGTGAAACAAGACCGTTGCAGAACAAGTATGGAATTTGCTCATTAATCAAAAACGAAGCTTGACCGCCAAATAAAACTTTCAAAATCATAATCAGAAATACAAATCTATCCATTACACTATATTCCATTCATTTTCTTGAGGGGCCGATTTTATGCATGTTTACCTATTTGTTTTACTGCGCAGGGGTTATTGTGATTTTAATGTGTTGAATTTGTGGCTTAAGAGCTCACAGGGAGTATTTGTCCTTCATTGGATGGTCATCTAGCAAGATGATTAATGTTACATTTAACTGTTTGTTTGTTTTGTAGTATTTAACGCCCGCTTTTACTACTACGGCACCGCAGGCGGTGACACTGATGATACATGGAATGAAGATGGAGCACCGGTGGAATGAAATGGCGGGGGAAACAGGAGTACCCGGAGAAAACCCGCCCTGACGCCGCTTCGTCCACTACGAATACCACATGGGGGTCCCTGGGATCGAACCCGGGCCGCCTAGGTGGTAGGCGAGCGCGCTAACATTTAACTGTCCCATATTACTAAGTAGTTATATGAGCAATGTCTTGCCAAAAAGGCGGCAGTGCTTTAAACAACTGTCATTCTTTGCATGGTGTTTTCTTATTTTGTGTTGTTGGCCTTCGTAGCATCAATGCCGATAAAATAAACATTTACTCAATCATAAAATTCTCTGTAATATATGAAGATTGTGGCAAAAATAAATCAATAAGAGGAACTATTTTATTAATGAACGTGTGCCTTATTTAACGCTGTGGTTCTTTTTATGTACTTTTGATGATGTTCATTGTGCAATTGTTACAGGTTGTAACATTGCTTCCTTGTTCTGTAATAATGATAACATCATTTATTTGGATATGAAATAGTTGAATCTATTTCCAATCCATTAATATAATCCACCATGACATTACATAATCGATACAAGATCTTCACTTAATACACTTACAATTTCCATCACAAGAAACGAGGTTGGTAACGGTGGTGTGTGTAATGTTCAATTGCTAGTAGGTGAAGCTCGTGTTAAAAGCTCTACTTTTAAATGTCAGTTGCCATTTGACTGTTGCTTTTAATGTGACATCACTTACAGATGATCAATACATTTATATTGAATTTTGAAAATTAACTTTATTAACAAAGAATGGAGTCGCTTAAATCTAATGTGAATTGCTCCTTGACACTTTTTTCATTCACAATTGTTGAGATGTATCCTAGAGCATAAGGCGGAGAGGTGGCTGTCTGGAGATAGTAGGAACCCCTGGAACTGGACAAAATATAGTTTAAATTTTCATGTTATCAATCTAATTTCATTTTATGTAATTTTAGCGTTATAACAAGTTATTATGATTCATGTGTAACAGCGACGTAAGAAATCTGTCGAACTAATCCATTCTTACTCGACCCATTTCTAAACTTACAACATTCTAAAGTGATTTTGATTTGGAATGACTGTTCCAGGTGACACTGAAAGCTTTCAATCATGTCAAGTTGAGCTAACACTTCTGATATTAATATTATTATGGTCATTTTTAACTCTGTGTTGTTGAACCATTAGGTTTGTCGTTGAGTCAGTGAGCACTAGTGAACAATTTTGACTGTGATTCATTCAGAAACACAACAGTGGAGGTGTTTGAATGAGACGCCCCACGTTTAAACGTTACGACTCCGCGATCAAACAACTTTTAGAATGTATGAGCATGAATATCTTCCAAATATGCATGTTCTCCTAACATTAAAACAGGAACAACGTGCATATGAACAGGGTCTGAAAATCACTTATTACTGAATTATAAAGCAAAATTGAAGGTTCAAATGCTTCGTCCTGCTTCAGTGCATAATCTAAGTCTGCGTTCGATGCTATCGCATACTCTCTTGGAGTGTTTCGCGTTTTGTCAAATCCATTGTGGATACGCTCTCTCTGAGTGTCAATATCCATATAGCAGCTCCATAGCCTAGCTATTTTAAATGCTCCGAGACGAAGAAATCCATTTGATTCAAATCAGCAGATGGAGCAGTCGCGGAGGAAAGAAATAGGGACAATAACATGGTCATGACTGTTCCAACCCAAACGTTGAGGCAGAACCCTTTGATGTCTGTTCCGTAGTACTTCATGGGGGTTTTCATAGGCCGCGTCAGTGAACTGTGTGCAGAAATTCATGAATATAGTACATTTCTGTAGTCTGCGACGGCAGAAAGTTCTTGACTCAAAGTCCACCACATTTAATCTCTGCATGTGCTGAGGGTAATACGGACACAGAAGGCTTTCATATAGAATTCTCCAGATAGTGACTAACGCCTTCCTTACTGCAATGCGTCTTGTGCTAAGTGGTAGGGTTTCATTCACATCAAGAAGTCGTTCTTCATGGTCAATACTTCGTACCTCTCTCATAACATCTAAAACACTCCTGTCAAATGAGCCACTCTCTTTTTAGTTGTATGTTAAGCAAGGTAAGTAGTAGTTTTATCATAAACCTCATGTGCTTGTGATGCATTCCCATATATAACACTGAGGACACACGAGCGCAATCTTTGCGTCTGCTTTTACGCACCTAATATTTGCGTTAGTTTGAGATCTCAACGCGACTGAATCACTCGCGTTCTATCGTCCATTCAGTTCTCCAAGATGCAAGTTGATGTAGTTATTGCTGAAGTAGGTATTGCTTATCTTGTATTAAAATGAAGGAAAAAAGGAAAAAGGTGGTGGGTAGACCCAATTTACAGCTAAAGGCATTTGCACCGCAATTTTTACACACTGCATCCTCCACTCCGTGAAGATAGTGACGACATTTTAAATTATTTTCGAATGTCAGCTTGTTCATTTAATGAACTTGTTTCAAATATAAATGGACGCTTTTCCTTGTATACATCACAAGCGGTATCCCACAACACAGGACGAATTTCAACGCCACTTATTAAGCGCTCTGTTTACACCTTTGCAATTGCAGAGGCTCTTGGAAAAGCAGAACGCAACCAAAACGCGCTGAATGTGAAATGTTTCAGTTGTTCTCTGGTTACGCTAGCCAGTTCAGAGCGCACGCAACTTGCAGATTACGTGCGTTCTATAGGGGACGAGGTTTAACTCGGCACCTATTTTTTTTAGAAAGAGAAATAGGTATGCTCCATCTCTTTCGAAGCCGCCCCTCTTTTATGGTGAGCCAGGCAGGGTAGACACACCAGTGGTGCATTATCCTTCTTCATTGTCACATTGACAACCGATACTTCACTTCCAAGAGTTGCAACACCACTGGTGCCTGCTTACCCTCATACCACCACAGGTATTGGCTAAACCATTTCAAGGACAGACATCCACAGTCCGTGCTAGACAAGGATAGTGCAGAAAGTGCCAAATTAAACCTCGTGCATTATAACATTTCAATTCTGCTTCCCGCTAAGATGCACGTTTACATCTGCTTTGATTTCGTGACCTTGGTTACGCGCTGAGCATGTGTGTTGTTCCATTAGATGCCCAGTGAAGCTAAGCCGTGCGTAAAGCGCACGCAACATAAACGCTCGCATGTCCTCAAGGTAACACCACAGATGTAGTGCATATCGGTCTGTTCAGTCACAGAATACATTTGCATCTACCCTCTGTGCGCTACAATAAGCAACAATCAAAACACAATGGACCATAATTAAACTCAATTAAATATTATTGGTGTCAACGAAGACTTTGGTAACTCTCTAACAAACGATTTTCACAGTCATGTTCAATTGCCCATTTTTACTACTTTGATATTGCCGAACCATTTTATACCAATAAAGATACTGTTGATTCTCGCGCATTGATCATTCTTGTGACTTAAACGTTGAGATGGAAATAGTCAAGAATTACTTGGCTTATCTATTCTGTTACCGCCATATAAAGAGCGTGTCAAGTAAAGTATGGCGTTCCTGGTCGAAAGACTGCAACATTTAGTGGAAAAGTTGGAAGCAGCCAGTTCATTAGTCAACGAAAACAGAAAGCACAATCCGCCGTTAGTGGCGCTATACTGTGGAGTAGACATTTGTCAGCTTTTCCTTCTCTTTACACACAGTCGGTGAAGCTGTATGAAAAGTATATTCTTAGTTAACTATACATAATGTAATATAACCTTTATATTGTGACTTCGTGCAGTTTCTAAAACTGTCACTCCACTAATTTGAGCTAGTTGCGCTGTTCTGTTAGTCGTCTCCATAGATCTGTGGTAACGCTTCTGCCTACCAAGCGGGGGACCCGGGTTTGATTCTCGGTACTAGCGGGGAGTTTTCTTCCGCTGTGGGACTTGCTCCGGGATGCACTCAGCTTCGTTATATCCCTGGGGGGCCAATTGAGGAGCTACCATTGAAAAGTAGCAGCCCCTGGTTTCGAAGACCGGCCGGGAGGGACCTGGGCGCTGACCACATCCCACCTTCCAGTACCACACTCATGGGTTAGTTAATTTCCACTGCTCTCTGTGACCACTTTGTATTCACATCCACTTCGCTTTCCTCCGTGACACATCGGCGTAACGAGATACGCCCGACGTAGCCTACTCTTCCGGGCTATTCAACTCTCTAGTCTAGGTAGTCAAACACAATATGTCTCTAATTCCTTTCAGTAACAGCATTCATTGCAAGTCAGTAATTCTCACAAACTTGCTCGGAGAACAGCACTTCTCGTCACACCAGAAACACACTTGCTAGGTTCTGGACTTTCTCACTAACTCACGTCAGATTGTGACAATTTGAGAGGGCGTTCACTTATGTAGTCACTGGAAGTATCTACGCAGTTCAGGAATGTTGTACAATAAGAAACATCCAAAAGATTCTACTATCTATTCATTCTAAGGTTGATCCGCGCGAAACTGAACCCAGGTGGCCAGTTCACAGTTATAATGTATCCTTCCGCCATTCGCGCCAGAAATACTGTCACAACCATGTGGTGAGTGCATGCGATACGTAACAGAAAGGATACGATCCCTTATTCCGTCAATTTAAGGAGTGACTAACATGTAACTAGAGACGATAAGATTGATAGTCACAACAAAATAAACGATGCACATGTCATAATTATTACTTTTCTTTGCGAGCACTGTTTATACTGCTACTCGAAAAACCGGTGAACTCAGAAGTTAATTTCGCTACTTCTTTGACGGGAACAGTTGGATATTTCTCACACAACTTATAATACACGTTAAACACTATTGTTTTTTCACCACTAGTCAATGGTTTTCCCGCGTTATGCTTTCCATAAGTCGACGAAGACGCAAGAGCAAATTCACCGCGGCCGTCCGCCATGATTCTAAATAGAAACTGCTGGCTGTAAACAATACTCAGATATCAGGTACTCACACGAGTTGCATGTTGGAACTTGTAGCTCTGTTTATCAGTATACATCAGCGTTAGTTAACCTCTTAGGTATTTGTGTAGAATATTACATCATTTAACGATAAATTCATTCTAAAACTCAGATTACTAGGATGGGACTACTTCCCTGCAAGCATTGCTACCGTGTTGTACCACGGTGCACTGGTCACGTGGGTTTGTTTTGACGCGGACAAACCTAAAACTGAACTTAGTTATAGTTCTCTGCCGTTAACGCTTATCGTGTTTACACTGGACGGATACGCGACTTATCTTGTTTACCGTGTCGCATGACTGAAGGCGACCTCCCGGTAACCTGAACCATAGCTGCGTTACAGTGTCATAACTATATTGAAGAAACTGATAAAATGTCCCAACTAAATTTTGTTGACATTTGTAGCAAATTCATTGTCGTGCAACCTTAGAAAGTAGGCATGACTTCAAACTTAAACAGCTGGCTCCATAATTATTTTATCGCAAATGTTACATATAAATAAAATATACCTACCTGGTGTTTGTGAATTCTCCCATAAGAGTCCTGGAATTTTGGAAGCAGTTTCCATGTTTGAAATCATGCCAACTGCGACATTCATAGCTTACAAAGCCTGAGGTAGTGGTGATAGATTCTGCAAAGTACTCAAGTGCTCGGGCATGGCTACATAAAACTACGTCTGGGGCAAAGTCAAAGCCTTTATGCTCTGAAAAAGAAAATAGGTTATGGATAACTTAGTGGTTTTGTTGTTTTAGTTTAGGTTTATTTTCGCGGATCCGTCGACAGACCGTCTTTAAAAACTGAGCAGTTTCACTGCGCGTTTCCATTTATTATGATACTAGTTTAAAGTGGAGATACGGGCGAAAATTCCCAATGTTTGTGGGAAAAAACCTTCTCTACTAAGTACTTACAGTAAATAAAGCATTGTATTACATGTTGATAACGACATTTCCGGTGAGGTACATGTATTGAGACTCATTTGTCTGTTTTTGTATGTGAACAGTATAACTCGAAAAGTCCGATAAAAACCAAAACTTGGTATAGAATGCGGTAATGGGATAAGATGGTTCTAGCAGACCTGTTATGCAACACTCAGAAGGAATCAAACGAAAACACATATACTAGGGGTACGCTAGTACAATACAGTTTATCAATGTATCATTACTTTTAAAAAACTACATTTTGTAAGTAGCCTTCACAGCAACGAATAAATACATCCAATCTGCTGTGAAAGTTTTGCATGACTCACCCCAACAAAACAGAATCGATGACACTAATTTCGTTCCTTACGTTTTCTTTCAAGTATACGATTGTATGAGACTTTTTGCAATAAACGCTGCCTTTCAAATAACCGCATAGGAACTATGGGGAACAGACAGAACAAGCGATCTTGGCAGCCAAGCTATGTTTCCTTATCGTAAAGTTGTTCGAACTGGAATCATGTTTCGCAGACTATTTATTGAATCACGAGCAGTGCACTTAGCACCATCTTGCTAAAACCATAATTGATGATCAAAATTGATTTCGTCAGGAATTTCCACTGAGGGCATTTTGACTTAATAAAATTGACGATCACAGTACGATCACCTTCTATGAAAAAGTGCGGTCCTTTAATTCTAAAGACAGAGGCAGACTTATTTTTGGACTATGCAGTGGTTTTCCCAACACTTTTATGGGTTGCTCATCACTCCACTACAGAAATTGTCTATTTACATAAGCAGAAAAGTGAAAATGTGCCTCATTCACCATAAGCAGTCTGTTCAGAATATCTGGATTAGCATTCAAAATGTCAGTAAACTGTCTACAGAACTGCATTTGAGGAAGTTTATCAACTGGTTTAACTCGATGCACAGTGTAGAACACGACGACAAAAACCTGTCCGGCAGATTCACAGCCATTGGCTGAGCTTTGTGGAGTGGGCTAGACTGTTCTGCACAGCTTCTCTAACTCTCATAGTCTTCTCAGGTGTGCTGGCTCTGTTTGCACCACCGACAGTGTATCACAAGTATTTCCAACATTGTTCAATTTACTCCCCCACTTCATACAGCTTTCGGGATGGAATTCTTTCATCCATGCAGTATTAAATTAGTTTCTAAGTCTTCTCTGCATATGAGAGGTCAAATTTTCTTACTGCGAAAACACATTCTGCTACAGACCAGCTATCCATTATTATCTTTCACAACACATAGAAAAACAATTGCATAGTACAGGAATGACATTAGCAACTCTGCTGGTTACGTCACTCAAAACCACTAGAAACCGTCTACAAACCGTCGTATCCCATTGCCACATCTTCCAAGAATAGGACACGAGGGTTTCAAAACTTCCTTTACCCAAAATATCCTTTACATGGAAAACTTTTCGATCCCCCCCACAAACGATTGTGGTGAACATACTTTAGTGGCAAATGAAATGTACATCGTGAATTTTCTGGTGAAGTCCTCTACATTGTCAGCGACATTTGCATATCTCAAACCGTAGGAGATGGACAAGATCTTATTGCACAAATACTCTAGGTCTCCTTAACACAGACACTTTATATCAAATACATTTTGGCATAAAATGTGCAGATATTCTTTCTTGGTCTGAATTTTCCAATGCTTTTACTTTTCTCATATGGGAAACCATTCGTGTTTCATCCCCTGGTCATACGAAGGAAATGCGATTTTAAAGCCCTCTCATAGCGAGCAGCTCTTAAAAGATTTTAGTCTATTATATAGTCTTATTCCCATTGTATCTATAAGGAAATATGTAATATTTCTAAACATGTTTATCTGGATTAACTTGACATAAAAGAATAAGCTTTTGTATGAGTAGTTTGTTGAATAATGGGAAGGGAAACTTATGTGAATGTAAAACATCGGAATTTTTTAATAATATGTATAAAATATTCTTACAAAAGCAACAAAGTATACCTTGAAAATAGCTAATGCTGTGATTTTGACACAAATTGTGTATATTAATAGAATCTACATTTTTCGTTTAATAAGCTTTGTCAACTTGTTAAAATTATACTTATTTCAATCACATAAGTAAGTTCATATTCCCTTCAATGTATTAAACATGCAAAGTGTATAAAACTGTAGTTGAATTTCCTAGTAATTACCCTGTAGTAAGTTTAAAATACATAACAAATGGACGGACAAACTGTCTCTCTCTCTCCCTTTCTCTCTCTCTCTCTCTCTCTCTCTCTCTCTCTCTCTCTCTCTCTCTCTCTCTCTCTCTCATACACAATTGCGTGCGTCGCACTTCCTATATCTAGAAATGATTTTTCTGTGTGGTTCAAGGAATGAAAAAGAGTGTAATTCCGGTGAAATCTTATATCAAGTTTCTTGGGTGGAATAAAATACTTTACTAGGCAGTGAAAAATAACACGATGTCTTATATAGTTACATTGAGCAGTTTCCAAAAATGTGACAAATGAACGTTGCCGCGATATTCAGAACCCCTTAGAAATTATTTTTCTTATTTAACGACGCTGTCAATTGCCAGGATCACATCAGCGTCGCCGGTGTGCCGGTATTTCGTCCCGCAGGAGTTCTTTTACATGCCAGTAAATCTACTGACATGGAGCTGTCGTTTTTAAGCATACTTAAACACCATCGGCCTGGGCCGGGTTTGAACCCGTGACCTTGGGATCAGTTGGCCAGCGTCTAACCAACTGAGCCACCCAGACCGACAGAACCCTTAGAGGTAACCTTCTGGTGGTAATAGATACGCTCATAAATAGGCATTAAGAATCTGTGTAAAATGGAAGCAAGCAGTTCAGTGTTTATTGGTATATTTTGTTCCGGATTTCTCGATACTGGTTCACCAGAGCTGTAGGCCTCATCTTCAGCCAACATCTCTCAGCTGGATCAACAAGTGGTTAGTGACTAGCCTTCGAGGTTGGCTGAAGATGATTTCACCGTACAGCAGTTCATCTGCTCTCAGCTGTATCAACAGGGGGTTACAGACTAGCGTTCGAGGTGAAGATTTCAGACAGGTTGTACAGCACTTCACGCACTCTGAATTTAACTAACACACATATGCCTACAAACTAAGCTTTATAACCACCAGGTTCAAGATCACAGCTCTTGCCCAGCAGTTCTTTCGCTCTGTGTTGAATGAACAGGTGGTTACAGGCTAACCTTCAAGTTGAAGATCTCAGACAGGTTGTAGAGCAGTTCACCCAATTTATGTTGAATCAACATATGGTTTCAAAATGATCTTTGAGGCAAAGACCTCAGCGTTTCATCCCTCTGTTGAATCAACAGATGGTTACACATTAACCTTCATAACTATCAGGGAAAGATCACAGCTGACTGGTAAACCAGTTCACCCACTCTCAGTTGGATCAATAGGTGCTTACAAACTTTTCGAGACCGCAGCCGGGTTGCACATCAGCTCACCTGCCCTCAGTTAGATAAACAATTGTTTACAAATTTACCTTCATAGCCTTCAGGCTCAAGACCACAACCAGGTTGTACATCACCTTACCCTCTCTGAGTTGGGTCGCCAGATACTTACAAACTTACCTGCATAAAGCTCATCTTCAACATTGCAGCCAGGTTGTACAGCAGTTCCACCATTAGGGTAGAAATCAGCGTGTCCTATTGGAGATTTCCAGCCCATTAATCCACCACATGTGTGTATCACATCAACAAACTGTCCATCAGTAGAATCCAAACGATTTTCCGAGGATTTGTCGCAAAAAAAGGGAACGGCGGGGTCCAGCCCTGTTCAAATTACACATTAGACATGATTATATGTTCCAATTTGCTGGTTCAATGAATATAACACGAAGTTTAAATTGAAACTACATAATGTAGAATACAGCAACAAACAAATTGAACATCCCACCTGTGATTCTTCCTGGCTTTCTTGATTTTATCTTGCTTCCAGCAATTCCAGCCAGTTGACCGCCGAGACTGTGGCCAATAATATGTACATCCTCAAGTCGAAGACTATGATAAGTCACCAGGAAGTCAATGAGAGACGCCACATACTCGCTAACGAGCTTCATATTAATTATAGCTAACAAGTACAAACTGTTTGCTGGTTTTGACCAGTCCACAACAATGACATTGTAGTCTCCAGCTTCCAGGTATCCTACAAAGACAAACAACTGTCATTCAATAAGGCGAGTACATAACTTTTCCTAACTAGTTTACTACAACCTATTGTTACGAAACCTTTTTTCGTCTATTTCAAGCAAATGGTAGTACAAGTTTGAAGAAATGGCATATGGAATGCTGAAGGGGTAGTCAACTGTTTAAAACATGGGTAACTGTTTGCTGGATTCGAATTTTCATACTCTGTGCGGTATCACAAGAAGCAGACAAGTGTGTTAAAATCTTAGCTTTAAATTTCGACATTTAAAAGTGCTTGTTGCTCCGCTTTCAAATCCTCCAGTTTCGGAGAGTTTCCTGTCCATCCTAAACTGGTCGGAATCACAAGCTGCTCCTTATATTAAGTTTTATAGGCAACTGTGCTCCTAGAACTTAAAGTATCAAATATTTGAAATTTTAAACCAATAATGAGAAAACTTTGGAAATAGATAATTCCACAAAGTTCTTTATGTCCAGAAGTCCATTGATCATGTCTTCCATCACCTTGCAAACAACTAGTAAGGGGAAATGACGGTAACTGCAGGGAATATGGTGGTTCTTTCCAGCTTTCCCATTATTTTGCTGAAAAAAAAGGTGTCAAGCCAAACACGATTATGGAGCTCGAGGAGGAATGCATTTTCTTCAGGATAGAGCATTTGTAACATTTGTGCGTGAATAGCATCTTGGTCCTGATGCTGATAGCCGTGATGATAAACGAGCGTGTTCTAACTCCGCCACAGCGAAAAGCCGATTGTAATCTCCTTAAAGGAACCCAATCGAGAGTGTAGTTCGAGACCACGGGAGCGTCATTTATCGTACCTACCGTTTGAGTGATGAAGTTTCGTTCGGACTAGTGAGCGATGCAATGGTAGAAGGACAGCCCGGTCAACTGCCTTTTATGTGCCACTTAAAACGTGCAAAGCATGAAGAGAACATTGCCTGACATTTTACAGTGAGTGCTGCTCAGTGTGCGACTTGTCCAGTGTTTGATACTCCGGCGATTGAAGTGGGTAGAAGGAGAGACTGCTCAGCTGTGATTCATTCCACGGCTACCGAAAGTGAAGAAACTGAAATTGACAAAGTTACACTAGTGAAGTGACAAACTGCGAGTCTCACAGTGATTCCGGAGCCATCTTCTCTGTGACTGATATAATTATAATAAGCAATGTGCTGTACTCACCTTTTCTGATTATATGCATAGAATCACCATCAGTTTTCCAGCCATGAATGAGGAACTTGGTTTCTCTTTGAGCGTTGAAATCTCCAACATCTCCGTCTTTTGTGGGTCTTAAAGTTGTGTAAGCATTTGGCAGTGACCTGGAGAACAACAATGGTACTGACTTTTAGTTTATTCTTGTTAAAGTAATAATCGTAGTTCTTAATATATTCGGAATCCAAGCGCTGGCCATTAATATTGAATTTTATTTAATAATGCGACATTTTGTCATTCGCATTTTAAACTAGAATAATAAACCATTGCAGCATAATATAAAACAGCTGCCTATGAAATGGTCAACAATGCTCATAGTAAAAATGGTTGTTTATAGATCAAAATGAGCAACAAGAAGTTAGTATCACAGTTCAGTCCTCTGGAAATGCACTGGAAGTTTAAATGTCTATTTGATTTAAGCGACTATTGGAATTACTTAAGCTACAACAGTTCATGTTTAATACTTTTAGATGAGGTTGCGTTAACCTATAATGGATTCCTTGTGCGGTTTCAGCTCTTTGTTATTGGCTGTAAACTTTAAGAGTGTCATTTAGTGCTCGTTTTCCCAATGTGATTAGAAATCTAATATCTATGTGTTATGTAATATATATATATATATATATATATATATATATATATATATATATATATATATATAATGTATTTACCAAACTTCGTGTTTTAGTCTCGCGTTATACAAGCTTCCGAGGCGAAGATTTTCAAACGATCCTTTCAGCGTAAACTGCCGTTCATACGAATGTCTTCGTTACCTTTTATTTTCTAAAAAATGGCGCTAATGGTTTTAACTAAAATATCATAGGTTTAAGATATTTCCATAGCAAATAAAATGTATATCTTGACTTTTATAGCAATAGTCTGTAGAGCATTCTTCATTCTGAATGCTTTTGTATAATCGGTCAATTGTAAGAGGCAGACAAAATCTTACTGCACACACACAAGGAAATAACTCGTCAAAGACGCACAGTATATATTCAAATAAACTTTCTCTAAATGACCCATAGCGGATGTTTGGTATTAGTTTGAATATTCAAATAGTTTATATCTTCCTGAGGTTCTCAGTGGCCGTTCGTTTGTTTCTCGAGGTCATGTGAATATTACAGAATTTTCAAGTGAGCATATGACAACCCGCTTTTTAAACATTTCACAGTCTACTTGCTCTATGTGCTATGAAACTAACAAACAAATGTTCTTTGAAACTGTCTGCAATCGTTTATTTCGTGTAATTAAGTGCATAGAAAAATAATCTTCTGTATGAGTAATTGTAGAAGAGTGGTTAGCCAATGTGAGGGATTGGTTGCTGTCAACCGCGAGTGTTTTCTGTGAGAGGCATGTAGCACCTTTTACATGTAGTTAAGTGCTGTAAGACATCATCAGGGTATCCTTAACAATGGCAGCTCTGTGGTGAAATTTGTTGAACATAGATACTGTGGATGACGTGTATTTCCTTTACTTCATTAATAGCTATGAATGTGGACTGTTTTATAGGAACTTCCTCCTTGCTCTCTGGAGCGAGTATTTGCTTTGTATATCCTTGGAAAACAATTTCCGGGTTAAGTGCTGTGTAAGCTACAAAGAAAACGTGCAACAGTTCTGCTTAAGTTTAGCATATTCTTTTGAAAACATGTTTTCATATACACTAAATTGCTGACACTGCGTCCATACCTGGTGTACAACTGGAAGACGACATTATCCTTGACCAAATTCTTGAAAAAATCAGCAATTCCGTTGCCGTCGGGAAACAGGAATCCACTCATCTCGATCGTTTCAGGAGACAGAATTGTTTGACATTTACCTGCAAAGTGAGTAATACATTTAAACCAAGTGGGAGCGTTTACTCCACGTCCAGAACGAGTTTACATTTGGGAACCTCAGTGTTTAAATCCACCGTAGCCCATCATCTTCTGAAAGGCTTTCCATGTTTTACCACAGTTGCTAGGTGTAAGCCGGGGTGCATAAATTCAATATTTTAGAGTTTGGGGGTCTCGGGAAGTGGAAGGTGATATGCGACATACGAGAAGTACCTATGTCTCAAGGAGAATGATTCTGTTACCATTGGTAACGAGGAAGGGGCTTGGAGATGTAAGGATCCTGTTGCGTAGTGCCTTATCACTTCCTATCGTAGGGCAAGTTGACCCAATACGTCTCTACCTATGCCACATACTTAGTGGTATAACATGAGCTTTACTCACATTGAAAATACTTAATATTAATATCTTTAAATAGAACATGGGACTTAAATTAATCCAAGTTCCAGAAAAGAGCAACTATTTATTCAGAAATCAGACACCTTTTTTTTTAAAAAAATATTCAGTTTTCAGTATTTGTGGTATAGGCTGTCGCAGAAAATGGCATATCATTTCAGCATAGACTTTCATAAGGAGGAAACGCTGCTTTGGCCCAACGTGGGGGATTTTGTAATCTCACACACATTCTTAGTGTAGCTATATGACATAACCTACTGATTAAGTTCAAATAATTCAGTATTCGTCCTACTCATTTCTCCCTCCCACCACTTTCTTGTTAAAGCCATTTGTGAGAAAATCAAAGTTTTTGAAGATTTTCTGCTACACTCTTGTACTAGTAATTGCTACAAGCTCTTATTCCTCTATCTTCTTCATGTTAGTCAAGATAAACACTTGCAGAAATTATTGCTAGTATTCTTGTAGGTACAAGACAAATATCAGAGAAGAGCCAGTAGTTGGATCCGTGCTTACACAGAGATTTATACGTTGTGAGATCACGTTTTGCAGTGTTATAGTGAGTTAGTATTATTATAATGCCCGAATAGGGCATCTTCATGTGTGGTTCTTATGTGAGAATAAACCCTGGTAGAGAAGTGAGACAGATTCCCTGCTGTTCGTGCGTCACACATCGTGATTTGTGAGTATATTTGGACTACACTGGACAAGTGGAGGAGGTTCCACACTGTAAACACTCAGCCCAATTGTATGTCAGACCCCTGGGAGGAAGGGATGAGCCGAGAGCGCCCTATGGGAGTATCGGAACCCTGGCCAAGGATGCGAGCCGACGTGAGTGTCCCCAATATCTGCTGGATATTTATCTCGATACTAGCGTTGGCAAGCAGCTGCCAGCCACTGGTATCCGACATGGGTCCCCCCAAACAGGTTACACAACTGCAATGTCACCCTTATTTGAGAACAGCAGTTACAGTTCGCTCAGTCCCCATACAGCAGCGCCAAAATCGTCAATCACCAACACTTCCGAAGATCGGATTGAAATGAAGGTGATATGAAATGAATGGATGGGAATTTCGGGAGATGTGATTATGTGTATTTGCCTAGTACCAGCGGAAACTCTCCCCCCCCCCCCCCCCCAACAAAATCATAGATCAGGAAGATCGAGCCATCAGAATTCAACAAAATGCGGGCCACAAACGTCACTGCATTAGTCATTCCGCTCAGATGTGAGTATATTTAGGAAATGGGGTCCTTGTGATAAGAAACCAAAAGTAAACCACCGTGTTAACACATGAAAAAGTTAGAAGCAGGTCCAAAATATCCCTGAGAAAACTTGCACATAAATTAGGAACTTCGCAAGCCTAGGCATTTTAAAATTAAACCCTAGAGATAATTTCAGTAGGGTTAATTTATACAATCATGTGTTGGATAAAGTTAATGATCGCAAGGTTTTGTTTTGAAAGCCATGTTAATACGAATGTAAGAGATCTTTGCAGCAACATTATTTGCAAGCTTGAATTTAAGGGGCTTTGAACAACCGACTTTGACAGAGTGCTTCCCGTTAGGCACATACGAATGCTGAGATATCTGAACACTTGTCTGCCTTGTTACGGAGGGTATTCCGGCACGTCTACCGACCCTATGGACGACCAGAGGCATCGCAGGCAGGGCGACTGCGGTGGTTCCTAATGATGAGCCCAAATGAGTTCCAGGTCACACCGTAAGGTGCACCACCATCCAGGTCTGGCTGGGTAGATAGTCCCCTTGGCGGCAACTAGCCAATTGGAGCGCCTCCCCTCAGCCGAACACCGTATTTCCAGAGCGCAAGCTCCATCGCACCCTGCTGACGTTTTCAAGACGGGATAGAGAGAATGAAATTAAAGGGAATGAAGCTCGGGGATGGAAGGTAAATATCCTTCCCAGCATTCGCCTGAGTGACCCGGGAAAACCCCCTGAAGAAACCTAAGGCCAGGAAGGTCGGCCACGGGAATTGGACCCGCGACCTCCCGAATGTGGGCCATAAACGTTACCGTCTAAGCCATCCTGCTCGATGAACACCTTGCAACTACAATATGTACTTACCTGGGTAAAACAGGTAAACCAAAACCAGCAAAATGCTACTCGATTGTTTCATTGTATACGACTGATCAATGAGTCAACCTCAGGGCTTGTGCCATTTATATATCGGCTATGGATTTTGCATAAATCTGCATGTTCCTTTCCTTAAGCCTGACGATAATATCCATACAGAACTAAGTCTTTCTCGTTTTTTAAGAATTAGTATGCAGAATTTTGTTGTGCATATCTGTAAAGGATACGTCATGCATATATTTTCATATGTAGTTTAATTTAATACAAAAATAAATAAAACCTTTTTTGTAAGCAAGAAATGATGCAAATAAAACTAAAATTAATTCTTTTAAAAACAAATGCTCTGATGTGAGATTTAGTATTTTTAAAGACAAAATTTATAGAAAAAGAAACAAGTGGCAATTTCGAATTTGGGTTAAATAAGCCATTGCCTGAAACTCAAGCCAGGAAATTGCAAATTGGGTGAGATTCGAAAGCAGACGTGCACATAAATCAATAACATAACTACAAGTAACCAGCATGAGTTTACTTTATCAATGTAACTAAGTGTTTAAACATGTAGTCAAGGTCTGCTGACATTTAGAATGCTTCCCACTGGGTGCTATGTGCATATCAACAAGTGGGTTTCCTCACTTTTATAAAGACTGCTGATAAGAAGGAAATCCAATTTAGGGAACTTAAATAAAAGGTTCTCTAAGTAATCAGTGTCAGAATGTGTTATATCTGGCGAATATCTTAGCTCTGAAGCAGAGTAGTAGATGGAGTTATTAAATGATAGTTAAGGAATGCTTAATATTGCAGTCTTATCCTTTTCAACTTAGTTTGAAATAACACGACGCTGTAAATACACTGGGTGACTTATAGTAGGACGCTATCTTTAGTGGATGCTAGAATCTCAGAGATCTTTACCGTTTTCTACGTGTAAATGCTTTGGCAGAGAATACACTATCCACAGAATGGTCGTTTTATGAATCGGCACTGATCGAGTGTACCGTAACCATCTGAATAAGTCTTGATACAAGCATTTGTGACGTTACAACCGGAGCGTACTGCACTACGGTGGCGCTTGCACTCTGGAAATACGGTACTCCGCTGAACGGAGGCACTATGCTCGGCTGGTCACCCTTCCAGGAAGACTAACTGATTAGCCGCATCTGGCTGGTGGCGAGGTCTCTGTAGTGACCTGGAACTCCCTCGGGCTGAAGAACTTGCCTGCACCTGTTAGGGACCCACCGTAGTTGTAGTTCCACCTGTGATGGGTTTTAGCCCCCTGTAGGGTACTTCCCTCTCATCTTTCTTGCTGGAGTCTGGAGCACAATAAGCCATCTGCTGACGTGTCGGAATCCCTACCGTGAGAGACAGAGTCAGAGAAGGGGAAGAAGAAAGGAAATTAGATAAGAGATCAGCAGGAATATTAGGATTATGAGTTCTTTTCTTGTGTTAACCATCTTACTGAACAACTATATCACATATAAGAAACAAACGGTAACACAGGCATAACTTCCAAAAGTGCAACTTTTAGTAATGTTGACAGGCTATGTGGCATATAGATTAAGAAAATTAAAACCAGATGAAATGACATCGTTGTATGGGACATACACTTGTTACTTTCTTGCAGATAAATCGTCGCTTTCAAGTCTTGTATTATTTAATATTTATATTTAATATTTTAAACAATTGCTCCTTTAGCTTTAAAATTTTAAACCTAATGGTTAGAGCTGAGCAAGCGATTTATTTGATAAGGAAAATCTGCACCTGTAACTTCAGGCAGTTATTATGGTGATAGCGATGACCACGACTGTAGCTGCACATGCACCGCATGACGTCACGCATGCTACAGGGAAACCTGCGCGTAATAATACTATATCTCAACATACCGTGTATCTTGTGATAACGAATGGTGTACTGGAACCAAGATTCAATGCTTTCGGCAACGCTAATGACCTCGCAATACCTAAACCGGTAGATCACGCTTTGAGATGTGAAGCAAAACGGATAGTCTATACAATAGGCGTTGTTCGGTTCACTGCGTAGTTACAACCATTCAAAAAACGTCAGAAAGCAAACTTCCGACTGGCTTGTGAGAAAACTGTTGGGCGAAAAAAAAAAAAAAAAAAAAAAAAAAAAAAAAAAAAAAAAACTAATACACTGAAGTGGATACATAGCCAAGCATCCCTGTATTTGTATCTTTAAACAAAAATATTCAATATTAGTTCCACATGACTTTCTCTGTGGAGTATTCCTTATTTTTATACATCTTCTACTAAGTGTTGTTTCGAAAGCTTGTTTTTCTGTCTATTTCATATTAACCGAAATAAACCTTGACATTTCCTGGTTTGTACAAGAATTTCCGTAGTTTCCCCTTTGTCATTTAGTTGAATGCCGGGATGTTATATTGATACCTTTCCTTCCCTTCCTCATTTAACTTCACGTGTCATCTTCGAGATCCCGTGTCAACGCGGTGGTTAGGACGATTGCGTGTAGTTCGGACGATTGCCTTTGCTTGATAAACCGTTCTCCTCTGGCTCCGCTTGTGGCAGCTGCGTGGGGCTGCCTGGGTCGTGAAGGTCGCTTCGACGCCCTCTGGGTAGCGGTGAGGAGTTTCAGGCGGTGTGCCTGTGTGGTTCTCTGACAACTCTTAAGGACTTTCGCACGTTTCTGTGGCGCTGCCTTTGGCGTCCTGTTCCGGGGTTGTGGTCTCCCTTCACTTCATCGCACCTTCCGAGAAGTAACAGCCTATAATAGATCTGTACCGGATCAACAGGGCGAGCTATCCGCCTCTGTTCCAATACCTCATACCTAAGTACTGAAAAATTCAAACCAACAATGTACACCTCAGGAATAACTGATACCACAATAATTTATGACATAAATTGTGTAATATAAGAAGATTCATATTTATTGTGTAGTGGGTTTTTTCTGCCCCTCATACCCTAACTCTGACGACACAATCACTCAACGCTAATTAAAACTTCTTCACTTCGAGCGGCGTATCTTTCAGGACTGCACATACAAACACAGGCGCGTACGTGCGCACTCAAAACCACTGCTTGCTGCGACGAGTCATGTCTTTACTACTATTACTACTCATTCCTCTCGTTGCCTCGCTTCCTTATATAGCGAGGATGACCTAACACGGACCTTTCTCGAACTTCAGAATTCCTCTACAAATATGCCGGCCGCCGAATGCCTCTCGAATAATCTCGAAAACCCTTCCCGCGCTCATTGTCACGTGTTCACATGCAGTGACTTTGAGCAACTTTGATACACGCACAGCCATGTTGTGGAGCAGCCTGGCCCCGAGCCTTTGCTGTGTTGCCATTGCCGCCACTGCTGTTGGCCAGCGTCACAATGTCTATTTTCTTTTTGTCATACAAACATCAACTGTGTATTTCAATCAAAATCCTCAGAGCCATTTTGGAAAAAAATAAATCCAAAAATGTATGTAAAGCATAGTTTGGGATGGGGAGTTTGCTAAAAAAATTTGCTACGTCTTTGGAGGATACTGAACTTGAATACGCTGTTTGTCTCACGGGAATATAGTTCAAAGGCTGTGATGTAGATGATATCATCGTGAGGTGCCACATACCACTGTATCCCCTTTCCCCTCCAGAGAGGAGAACACTCCACAGATTTTTCTCGTCAGCAGTGTAGTATCTGGTATCTAGTTTGGTATTTATCCGGATCTTCGATTTCTTAGGGAGAAGAGGTTATGGTGCTCATAGACACATACAAAAACCACGTGGACATTTTTGTAAACCTTTTTTTTAATCAATGGGCCTAAAAAATTTAATTATTCCTAAATCTTGATAATAAAATTTTTGGGTGGAAGCTTGCAACTAAAGATCATACCCAGTTATTACAAAAGAATTAAATTTATCACTTGTTTCTGTTTTCTGATTATTTTTTTCTTCAAAACATTGAAATTCACATAACCGAACATTTTTATAGATGGATCAATTTAGTTATATCTGCATTATTCCTTAGGAATAGGAGTAGGAGAAACACGGAGGATATTGGACACTCAAGCCAGGCTTATTCCACCTATGGCCCCAAGAGAGTACCCTAGCGAGGAAGGATGAGGTGAGTGGAGACACCGGGCGGCCAGATTCAGACTAACAGCACAGACATTGACAGAGGCAGGTACCTAAGGTTCACCAAGTATGACGACTCCTTGAAATCTTAAGTTCTTCTGGGGCCAATTCAGGTGTACCTCGGCGTGGGGTCCAACGCCCCCGATGCTGTCCCCCTTTCCACCCGGAATCCACAGAAAACGAGGGACAGAGAGAGTTCCTCTGCGTACATAATCCCTGCCAAGCGGCACCTAACGACTTCGCTGACACTTACGACCCTGAAGGAACCAACGGGATGAACGATGAATGAAATTATTAATGAAACGAAATGAAAGGACAGGAAATTCGGGGGTGGGGTGTAATTATCCTACGCAGCATTCGCCTGGTGTCCCGGGGAAAGCCCCGAAAAACCTATGGGTCAGGATGGTCCGCCACGGGAATCAAACCCACGACCTCCCGGATGCGAACCTCACACGTTACCGCGGAGCAATCTCGCTTGGTGCATTATTCCTTACTTATGAAACATCCTATTGTTATCATTGGATTAAGCTAGCACACGTATGCAAATGTTTGCTCTTGAGATGGCTTATCATTTACGGTTACGCACAATAAAATTATGCTATCTAATTTCAAAAACTGAGATAAGCTTTTATATTCTTATGCATATTATCGTCAAGTTTTATGAAAGGAACATGCAAATTTATGCAAAATCCGTAGGCAATCAATAAATGATACAAACGCTGAAGTTCAAACTTACTGGCCAGTCGTACAGAATGAAAGAATCGAGCATGATTTTTCTGGTGTTAGTTTACCTGTTTTACACAAGTAAGTACATTTGTAGTTGTAAGGTGTTTAGAAGTCTATAGTATTCGCTTGGACGCGTGGCCGACCTAACGAGTAAGACACTGTTAAAGTCGGATATCCATAGTTCCTTAAATTCAGGCGCATGCAAATTATAACTATTGCGACAAAATGCTAACATCCAGTTCCTTTTGTTGCCACTTTATTTGTCTTCCAAAAGTTACTCACAAAACAGATCTATTTTACCGTCGAAACAGATCTATTTTACCGTCGTTAACACAAGCTGCAATTCTTCGTGAACTGATAGCTCACAGCTATGCTGTCTTCTCGTAACCTGGACACACACTTTTCTGTCTTTCAGTTCTCTCTGTCTAACAAACTGCTGACTTCGATGATCACACTTCCTAAAATTGCTTCTCA
The DNA here is from genome assembly GCA_030765045.1 of Tenodera sinensis. NCBI lineage: Eukaryota > Metazoa > Arthropoda > Insecta > Mantodea > Mantidae > Tenodera > Tenodera sinensis. The sequence goes on from CM060961.1 coordinate 191,047,653, forward strand.
TTACAATGATAGGAGTAGGACCCAAGAAGAGCTTTGTGTCTTGTTTAATGAAAGGCATCCAGAACGAAGGATTACTGATTCTACGGTAAGCAAACTTTTGAAAAAAATCAATGAAATTGGAAGTGTTAAAACTAAGGCAAAGTCTGGAAGACCAAAACGAGTTACAGATGGTGATAAAGCTCTTGATGTTTTATTACTGACTACAATGTCAGTCAAAAGTCCATATGCAACTTAATGAAGGCAGTCAAATGGCATCCATACAAGGTACAGCTGCTGCAAGAACTCGGAGAAGATGACTTTGACAGACGTATTCAGTTTGCTGAAACCTTGAATGAAATGTTCCATCAGAATCCTAACATCGTGAATATAATAATTGTGTTCTCTGATGAAGTTACTTTCTGCCTAAATGGGAATGTAAATCGTCACAACTGTCACTATTGGGCTAAAGAGAATCCCCATTGGATGATTGAACAACATACGCAATGTCCACAAAAAGTAAATGTGTGGGCTCCTATAATTAATGGCGAATTGATAGGCCAATTTTACATTGATGGCAACTTAAATTCTGAAGTATATTTACCCTTCAACAGAATGAAATAATTCCTGCTTGTGCTACTTTATTCCCTGGAGGAGGAGGAAATCAAAACATGTTATTCCAGCAAGATGGTGCCCCTGCACATAATGGAAGGCAGGTGGTGAATTACCTAAATCATGAATTTCCAGGAAGAGGAAGTATTGAATGGCCGCCAAGAGCTCCTGACCTGAACCCCTTAGACTTTTTCTTGTGGGGATATTTGAAGTGGAGGGTTTACAAGGACCGACCAAGAGATCTTGAAGAGTTAAAGCGAAGAATTGGGCAAGAAATGCAGCTGATCAGGCAGTGTTGCTGGAAACATTAACTAATTTCAAAGACAGACATTGGCATTGTTTGCCAATAAATGGAGGCCATTTTGAGCACCTTTTGAAGTGAATTCATAATGTGCTACAACACAGCACCACTAATTTTGTTATGAATGCATTTTGTTGGTTTAAATTTCATTGCTGTAATACGTCCTAATAAATTTAAATTATAGTTCAAAAAATCATCTACCTGTACATTCCGAGACCTGAGGACCACAAAACTGAAAGGAAAAAAAAAATGTTGCCATTAAACAAAAAGTCACGCCCTAGTCACAATCATAGTGATAAGAAAACATGTTGATATCTTACAGATTTTCTAAAAAATATCACTTCACAAAACTATAACAACAAAGTTACAAGCATTGTTCCATACTTTTTACTCGCCCGTATACTATTTGAAGATTTCTGAGGTCATCTCTTGAATGATTTTTTCACTTGGTAAAACTTGCGATCTTATAGCAAGATAGATTTACAGACAGGCATTTAAATCCATTTAAAGGGTCGTGCAGCTACATAGAACTAAATTAGAATGTTGGTAGTATACGAGTTATAACACTAATACCCATATTTATGAGTGCTGGAAAGCCTTTGGCATTTTTTCTTCAGAGATAGGTATCATTAAACACTCTTGAAACGTGTTCATTCAAGTGCATTTTTGGTCCATTGTTAACGCTACCCATCCAGCGGAAGGCTTTCTCAAACCTGAAATGTCTGTAAAAAAGTATTGGACATGGTCTGTCGAGGTCTTTGCAGTGTCAGCCAAGTGGGCTTCGGTATTGTGAATTTTCGTCACAATCTTGTCGTCCGTAGTAACTCAGGACTCCCTGATGTACGTCCGATCTTTAATTCAGCGACTCACTTCTTAGGTGTATAAAACGAAGTAGAAGAATCCTTCAGGTTCGAATATATTTTTGCTAGGGTTAAGCGCTTCAAAGGGAAGAACTTTATATTTGCAGCTCTAGAGGACATCAATCAATGACGGCATGAAATGTACTATGAGAAGAAAGTGGTGAGAGGGAGAAATGGATGGGGCGAGTCTGATTATTTGAACTTCACCAACAGGTTTCCCAATCCTCCAGAATGAGTCAAAGCAGCGTGTGGCACGTTCTCGTCTAACGAAAGTGTATGTCACGGTAGGTAGGTCCATTTTGCGTCCTCCTGAGGTCTAATAGTGAACGAGTTGATTCCGCTAACTTTCGGCTGGTGTCACTTCGCTACTCCATTCCACTACCGCACAGACAGGTCAGTCAGTCTTGTAAGTAGCCAGTGCGATAGAGGTTGATATAATGACAAGGGAAAAGGGTAAGAAACTGTTGGTGATGGACATTTATAAATTCTGTTTCCTTAAGTGTCTCGTTGATGACGTTGATGTACATAAGTGTACGAGGAGAACGTGGAAGTGTTTTGTGAAATTAAGTCCTTTAAATTGTATTGTCGGCACGCATTAGATCATAATCACGTGTAGGATGATCCTGATGTATTAAGCTACCAGAGAGTCAGTAATATTGTAAAGATAAAGGCTGAACAAAATTTATGTGAGGCCCTTCCAAACTTATATGTCTCGAGTTACCTAATGGTGATATTGACAGTCTCGCAACTCATGATTTGTATGAATATGGAAAAGTATTAATGCATGGAACAATAATGAGTCAGATGAATACGGTGGCAGCTAAAGGGAATCAACAGGTCCGTTTCGGAATCAATTTGGGGTCAGCCCTACGTCAGTGTCTATTGAGAGATGGTAAAATGAGATGATTGACTACGGCATATTTGAACTCTCAGCCTACCAAGTGTAACCTCTTTATCGACGTGGAGTAAATGCTCCAAATGCATTCCTGCTGTAAACGTACTATTCATTTTGCAGGTAAATGCCAAACAATTCTGCCTTCCGAAACGACCGAAATGAGAGAGGTCCTCTTACCCGACGGGAACGAAATTCCTGATCGGCTCAAGGATTTGTTCAGGAGTATGAACATGTCATGTTCATACAAGCCATATGATATAGAAGATCTGCCTAAGGACGTTATCTTCCAATTGTACACCAGGTATGTTAGAGGTCAGCAATTAGGTGTGTGTGTGTGTGTGTGTGTGTGTGTGTGTGTGTGTGTGTGTGTGTGTGTGTGTGTGTGTGTGTGTGTGTGTGTGTGTGTGTGAAAAATATCTTCAAACGAATAACCTAAACGTAAGCAGCACTGTTGCATGTATTCTTTGTAGCTTACAGAGCGGTTAGCCCAGCAATCGTTTTCCAGGGATATACAAGTTCCTTAAAACAGTCTACATCCATATCATTAATAAAGTGAAGGAAATACAATACTTCATCCGGAGTATCTATGTTCAAGAACACTCTCCATATAGCTATCATTGTTAAGTATACCCTGATGATGCCTTACAGACCTTCAGTACATGTACGAATAGGTACCAAAAGTTTTAGTATGTTTCTCACAGAACACTTCCAGAGCTGACATTGGCTAACTACTCTTCTACAATTAGTCACACAAGACCATATTTTTCTATGTACTTCATGTTAATCGAGATAATTGTTTCTATATATAGCTTCATTACACATTTGTTGCAGACACGATAGGAATGGAGCAAGGTGAAGGGACAGTGAAATGATTAAAAAGTAGGTCGCTATATGCTGACTTTGAAATACCACACTTCTTACTTGTCCCCGAGAAACAAACGAATGGCGACTATTCCGCTACGTATAGTATTATATTCCACTCGAAAATTCCATTTCCATATTTCACCATAAACATGTTTTGAAGTCCGTGACTCCCAAAAGAACATTACAGAGAAACATCCACATGTGTGTTTCAGTATCAGTGTGTCTGTGCACAAGGTAATTGAAAAGCGAAACGTTGCTTAAATATAAAATTGTTTATTTAAGTTCTGCATCTTCCAAGAAGGTGACACGAAGATTTTCAAGAAAATCTCCTCCAAGCTATCCTTTAAATGGAACATTTTGCAATAATTGTAACTTTATGATAAATGATTTTAACTATTTTGATAAAAGTAGGTGTCATATGTTTTAAGACATTTTGATGATAAATGAGATGCATGTTCTGAATTTTCTGGCAATAGCCTCTGGAGTCCTATTCAGTCTAAATTAGCTTTCTATTGCTGGTAAACGTAAAAAATAAATAGCTTGAGACCCCATCAAAGCGAGCCCTTTGTCACATACTTGTTTCTTTTTTAAGCATATTCATAGTCTGCGTTCATCGTGCTCGTGCATGCTTGTGAATTCCCATGGTGTATTTTCCTAGGTTCGCTACTAGTGGATTGTGGTGCTTGTGTAAGTTTTTGTAAGTGTCCTGTGAGAGATTTTTAATGAATTGTTCTATCGTATGGATTCTTACTTCGTCGTGCAGTATGTCAGCCGGAGATGTGTAAGGCACTTTTGCTATCATTCGTAGTATTCTGTTTTGAAGTGTTTGTAGTCGCTTGATGTGTGTTTTGGCTGCCTAACCCCAGACCGGAACATCTTACGTGAATATTGGGCGAATTAGTGCCCTGTATAATGTTAGTACCATTCTAAGGTTAAGCTGTTCTTGGGCTTTTACTTTTCCCCTTATGCTGTTTCCAAGTGAGTCCCTGGTCCATTCCCTGGTCCAGGTGACTGTCTTTCCACTTCACATTTTCTCCAAATATGGCGAATAAGAGAAGTTGGTGTTTTTCGAGTTTATGATTAATTCTTTTGGTGAGTATAATTATTTGCGTTTTTCGCATTCGCCTTAATTCGCCATGTGGTAAGCCAGTCCTGTAGCTCGTTGAGAGCATTTTGTAGTCTGTATATGAAATTTGTTTTCCCCGACTGCGCGACAATTGCTGTGTCGTCTGCATAGAATAATAAATTCGTGCTTTTTTTTTTTTTTTTCTTCAGGGATGTTCATTATTATGTTAAGGATATTCGGCCCCAATATACTTCCTTGTGGGGCTTCCGCTTTTATGGGGCGGGGGTTAAAATATTTGACTATCACTTGGGCTAAGTGCATTTCGATTGTAGCTGCAAGAAAATATGAAATGAAGGCATTTCTACAAACGTTTATGTTGATTAACATGAAGCAAATAGAAGAGTAGGCATTTGTATGAGTAGTTTGTACAAGTGTGAGTAGAGAAAATCGTGTGAGCACAGTAGTACAGATTTGGGGGAGGGGGATTCAAGTGGCCATAAAACAAACATTCTCGCTAAAATCTCGACTTAGAAATTCTGGGTGGAGTATGATAATAATTCTTCCGTTACTTATTATACATAGTAGTGAAAATAAAAGCTCACAGTATATGAGTTTTGGTATACTTTTAAATTGTTCTAGCTATGGTATAAGTAATTCCACCACTAAAATTTTTTTACAAAAGTTATATTTAAAGACTTTAATTCTTTTTTCTGAAACAACCACAAGAATGAAAAAAATTCTGTCAGTTGTGTATTAATATTTAAAGAGTGTGAGGGTATCTTTGTAATTTTTAAAGTTAGGTTTCCTGTATGCAACAGCTGAGTAATTAATATAATAAAAGTAAATTAAAATGTATTTCTCAAACATATGCGAATGAAATTTAAATAATAATGATGGGGCAGCGTGTGAAATAAAAATGACCACGTTTAGATAAAAACAGTAAGATTTAAGTATAGATATTGAAGGCAGTACACAACAGTTTAAGGCTATCTCCAGTATCTCCGTCTTTCGTGAATCTGCTCCCAGCTGCCATAGTGGTGAAGTATGTGATCTTTTATTTACGGTATGCGTGAGTGGTTGTGACAGTAGACAACACCAGTTAAGTTGGAACCCCATGGGCCGTTTTCACGTTGTGCGCAGGATGGTCCGTCGCACGAAGACCCCTCGCAGCCAGTGAGCCTGGCGCAGAGGACTCGAGCTGTATGGCATGCATCGCCCTACACGGACCAAGTGACCATACGCAGCAGTGTTACGAAGGATCGTGCCACGCGTAGATGTTCGATGGCGTAGTCTACCACATCCAGTGGCTGCCCCGAGGGAAGATGTTGATGGTACATCCGGATCATCAGGCCAACTATGACAGTGTTGGCCGGAACGACCAGCCCTGAGGAGGAAACAGTCTCACGCCGGTTGTTAGTGTCAGCACATCACAGAAAGTCAAAGTTAAGCTACCTCACACCACTGCGCGGCTTCTAAATCCTGGCCGACGATAGTGAGCGAGGCAAAATAAAGCGTCTCTAGAAACTGCCGACTGTCGAATTCTTTGTGAGAGGTTCAAGAAAAATTCGTGCTACGTCATTCTCGCCTATACAAGTGAGAGGAGTTTGTAATTTTTTCTGATCGAGTCGTGAGTGTTGAACAGAAGAGCCGTTAGCTGTGTGAATGTGAATGTGAATGTGTGTGTGTGTCTATGTTTACAGTCGTTGAGAATATATCATCAGAGACAGTGTAGACATCAGCCGTCTCGTTGGAGTTGTTTATTGTTTGAAGCAGTTTTAGTGAGTGTAATCGTCGGAAGAATTTTGAGGGAGTAGAAAGACAGTGAAGTAGGTGTCAAGGTTACGATCAGAGAGAACAGCTGAGTTGGAAGGTCACGATGAATTGCAGACTGTGTTAACGATGAAAACAGGTCTGTGTTTTGTGAGTCAGTTTTAGAAGGGCAAATAAAGTAATTGGACTTGTTATTTGTCACAACACTAAGAACCAGAACTGGCTATCGATTTAACAACAATAGACTGAGAGTCAAATTTATATTTGTTCTCCAGATCTGCACAGCGAGCCACTTACACGACTTTAAAACCCACAAAAGAAGCAGATGTTGGAGATTTCAACAGCCAAAGACAAACTAAGTTCATTATACATGGCTGGCTGTCTAGTGGTGAACATTTGGCTCCTATCAGAAAAGGTGAGTATAATCCATTATTTCAGGCAACGGCGGGATTTACCGTGTCGAGACTTAACCGGGCTCGCTGCTACCTTAGAGCCTCAGCGCGGCCGTCGGGTTAAGTCAGTGGCATGCTTTATTGATGGCACAACTAACCATACAGCAGGTCAAATTAACCTGAAAGCTATCCAGTATTTTACGTTTATAGCATTACAAAATGCGTGTATGTAATTACAGACATATTTATTCCAATTTGTCAGACAGTTTATCACATATAGTTCTGTGCTACACTAGCAGCAGAATCATTTCTCTCTGTTTATCTTCTTGATGAGTTTAAATATTTTGTACCTATAAGTACAGCGACTAATAGCAAAGCATAAAACAGAAACGAATTTTCTGTATTAATTAGCTAATGAACTCTTAAACCTAACAGGAACAAAATTACATTTCATAATATAAAAACCCAAGACAGATAATATAATTAGAACAGACTAACTGTGAGAACTTATGAATAAGTAATTTATATAAATTATATAAATTAATTGGCAATTTAAATTAAATGTTTTATTACTTATTGGTTCATTTTCGGTTGACCAGCATATGAATGAGTGGACTGATAAACACCTAGTACCAAACATACACAAGATTTTAACTGCATGCTCATGTAGGCGTGGAAATCGTAGACGATGAAAAGATTGGTAAAAGTCAGTCAAATCCACTTTGTTATTATACTTTCATTTCAGCTCTCTGTCACATTGTAAGTCAATAATTTCTACTTGTAAGTCTGCAGGAAGCGAATCAACATTTGCTGCGAATGGTGCACTATTGTGACCTGACTGGTCCCTGCTCGGTAGGCAAGCTCTTGGCGCCGTCTACTGCCCACCGCTCCAAAGTAGTGTAGCTGCGGGTGTCTGCACTGCTTGTTATATTTAATATAGCCATAATGCCCTGCAGAAGCGTCATTTCAGTTTCTACTTGGGGAGGGGGACAAACTTAAAGCAATTGCCCAAATTTGTATGTGAATTTTAAGATACTTTTAACCTAAAAGGAAATCGTCTTATATTTTTAAATGTGAAATATTTGTATTAAAAGTATAGTTCACATACGCTTTCTTTCGGTGGATCAATAATAATTAGAAGTAAAACTATTTCTCATAATTTTGGGGGACAATTAAGCCCCTGCTCCGCTAAGTGATGCCTCTGTCCGCTACTATACTTGCTAGAGAAATATATACATTCTGTGCAATGAAGAGATTCGATGTTCCATTTGTTGATTGATTCAGTTGTGTACGAATTCTTATATTGGTTTACGAATCATGGTTCCTTTCAGAAATTCACATACACAATTACCGACAGGATCATAGTATTATTTTGTTATAGGTGCCTTGTGGTGATTGCATTGACGAAGAGTCGAAGAACTTGGCAATGGTGCCGGGAAGAGGCATGCTTGTGAGTGTTGTGATAAAGACAGCTCTTGTGAGTTGCTTGTCGTTCGACTCGTCCTGGACTATCTGGACCTGGACAAATTCAGCTTTACAGATTCGCTAAGCGCTCTAACACCTCGGCACCAACAATCTTGTACTGGAGATACGAGCGTTCTGCGATACTTCAATAGTTCCTGAGAACGACTTCTCTTCGTATACTGATTTATACAAGGAAATGATCTACCAGATGTTGCTGCGAAGAAAGGAACGAAGCTTTACAAACATCCATTTCCCCACGAAGACTACTTCAAGCGCAGTATTTGAGGATAGCTACATCTAACAGTAAATTACACCAAGTCTCGCTTTCACTCTTACACACAGACACCTGCCAATGTATCGGACATGTTCCTACCTCATCCTGCAAGTGGATACTCTGTGTGCTACTGTTCTCACAGTTCATTACATAGTCACAAATTTCCCTAGATATACTCTTCCATGGTCACAACATAGACATCCAGCCGACTTTCAATTCCTCTTGGTTGATCCACAATTATGGACCAATATTGTATTTCATAAAACTGATTCAGTTGTTCCATAAGACGTAAATGCCGTAAGGGTTTTACAATTGTGTGTCGATAGATCCATTTGTTAACACGACATAAACTAACAAATGAAAAACCACAAAGATCTGGCTCAAATCACAAAGTTTATTTTAAATAAAATATTGTGAAATGAAGTATTTCTTAGACGTTGTTGTCGCTGGTTTTTACTTTCGAATATATTATACTTTCTTGAAGTGCTAGATATACAATCGTTTGTTTCTTGTGGTGTCATGGCAAGGCTATGGAATTTCTAAGTCAGCATTTCACTGTCGCTTCAGCAACGGTACCCCATTTTAAGCGTATATTATGTTTAATTTGAAATAGATGGAAAAATTAGTTTTTAGGAATACTTTCTTGAAAACTGGGCGAAGAAACCCAGGTAATTGCCCTACTTGTTGAATGTTTTTGCAGGGTACCTGGAAGCTGGTGACCATAACGTCATAGTCGTGGACTGGTCAAAAAGAGCAAGCGATGTTGTTTTTTGCAGTGTCAAGAATCATTTGGAAGTGTTTGGTGAGTACCTGGCATCTCTCATCGACATCCTGGTGACGTATCATGGTCTTCGACTTGAGGATGTACACATTGTTGGACATAGTCTTGGGGCTCAAATGGCTGCAATTGCTGGAAACAAGATGCAATCAGGAAAACCAGGAAGGATCACAGGTGAGATATCCAACTGCTTTGTTGCGGTATCCTAAAGTATAGAATTTTCAATTTAATCTCCTTGCTATAAAGGTGGAAATTGGCTGAGAGAAATATGGATCAACTACTACTTACACAGAATTGAGTGATCAACATGCAAATTTGTCAGCACTGCAGGCAGGTCTTTGCTATATCTTTAGATTCTGGGTCTGGGATCTGGGGGAGAGGAAAAAAATTAAATGTTAACGTTACTTCAAAACTTGCCCTATTTTTGTGAATTAAGTCGATTTCCCTGTACTTTAAAGCTGCAAATTTGTCGATTATGGCTTCATAAAACGTCCCTGTTCCAATGGAGGGGCAGAGCATACGATTAGCCTACGAGTAGTCGCGCGGTGATTTGTTGCGTGAATACTCGCGTGGACTACATATGTAGCCCGTTTAAAATTTACTTTATACAGTGCTTATAATTGTTGTAATAACGTTCTGAAATATGGCTTTATTTCTCTAGAGTGTTTACTTGCATTCACATCGAGTTGCATTAACCGTTTCTAGATAATATGGTTTTAAATTAAGTTATGAAATGTGTCTTCTAAAATATGCAGTAAACTCGTTTAAAATGTTCCTTTACATTCCTGAATCTTGTGAATCAAATTAATAACAGTGAAAACAACAATATCTGCTGCAGAATGTATTAGCTGCATACAAAGCTCCGACAATCGCAGTATAAATGTCTACTGATTGTCTCAAAATAAGGCACAAACACAAATACTATTTTGATTCACAATTCCTCTTCTAGACACTTTTTACACACCACCGTGGAATGATCATTGCAAATCTTTCTTTGACACTTGCTGTAATCTTTCCTGGTAGATTTTTTCTTGATTCTTCCTCATAAGCAGCACCTTCCTACCCTGTTGTCACACTGTGTTGCCTGTGTCCTGGGGACCTCAGCTCCAAGAAGAATCCTAGCACGCTTTCTTATAGAGACTGATGAAGTTTTCACTTCTGCTCTTTTTGTTATTTGAGGCTTTATGAGCTTCCATGATACGTCGTATGATTTTCTTGTACTTCTGAGTCGCAGAAATAATACACATGGCATTGATCGCACTTATGTTGAGCAATTCAAAGAAAATGACCATAGGCCAACGTCTTATGTTACGAGCAACATCATACTTGGCACAAAGTTGGTCAAGTATGTTCAACTCCAATTTCTGTGCGATTATAAAACGTGGTCATCTCAGGTTTCTTTGTCTCACCTGGATCAGGAGCAATATGCTTTCCATGGTGCATAGATGGCAGTATTAAAAATGTTTTGTTCATCTTCGGACAATATGATACAGTACTTATATTTCCGTGGAATGCAAACAGTGAAGAATTTACCTCCCTTTTTGGGTTGGACTTAAGCTGTTGTGATATCTCTTTTATTGTGTCGAATCGTTCCAACATATGTCAGGTTCGTCTCTTCCAGTAATTCTTCTACCAGAGACGTTGACGTAAACCAGTTGTCAGCAGTTACATTCCTGTTTGCTCCCTTTATAATATCGACCATTCTCATTACGTCTTTAGCTGAACTAAATAGTATGGGCCTTCTGGCTGTTTACCTACATATACTTCCAGGTTCGGCGAAACCTCTTCCCCAGCATAGGGGTAATTAAGAGGTGAAAGTCATAGATAGCGTCATGACGCACAATTAGATTCGCTGTGTATCCAGTCTTGCTGCACACTAAAATACCTTAACCCCGTATTTGGCAGGTTTACTGGGTATGTATGCACGAAAAGGATAATTTCCGCGGAATGCGAACAGTTGTTCATCTGTTGTGCAATATTCGCTTGGTGAATATACATTTTGAAGTTTCTGAATAATTTATTCAAGGAATCTCTGATAAGTGCTAGTTTGTCAATTTCTTTCTGGTTCTGACGATCACGAACATCATCAAATCGAAGGCAGCGCATTAGGAACAAATATCTGTGATGACTCATTGCAAAGCAGCATGCCTTTACTTCAGAAACTTTGGAATTATCCCATGCTTATTTACTGTTTTTTTCCTATTATTACCCAAGGCACTAGTTAGAAACATTATACCAATGAGTGCTCGAATCTATGTCTCGTCTGTTAGTTTGGCATCACGATGACGTTGAAATTACTCATCTGTTTCAGTTAGGTACGTAAATGTTTGTGCAAGTGGTTATAAATTTTATGACCGTGGTATCCAGAAAGAGTTCTAAAGCCTCAAGTTCAGATTCAACAAATTTAGCTTGGCTTTCAGTCCAGGAAGATGGAAAAAGATATTATGCGAATGTATCCTAACATTTTGAGAGAGTTGTTACTTTTTCCATTTAAAGTTATCTTTAGCCATGTAAAAATGATAATTACCTGGTTCATCATCTGTTGCTTCATCACTTGATTCATCTTCATCATTGGCTTCCTCTGTGTCTGAGTAATGCACATCTTGGGAAACATGATTCTCTTCTCCCCCATCATTGTCTCATTGTCGTCAAGGTCAATATCTCTTTCACTATTTTCATTTACGCTTCATTAAAGCACTGTGTAATTACTAAATCGTCCTCAGGAACTCCCACGCGACAAACCTTCCTCTTAGTAGCCATTTCAACAACTGTAACATTGCTGGTCGCCCAGCTGTGCGCAACGGAGTTTAATCGCCAAAAAAAAAAAAAAAAAAAAAAAAAAAAAAATAAAAAAATAAATAAAAAAATAAAAAAAAAATAAAAAAAAAAAAATAACAACGCAACAATACTGTCTCGCTAAAATACATTATAGCCAACTAACCGTTGAGAATATATTGTGTCAAAAAGCTACCAAAACCCCCACCATAATAAACGTAGAAGAAGCAGCGCACTTGCAAAAACAAAATGGGTAGCCCACGCTACTTATCTACTAGAGTACATAAAATGATAACCTCTCTGGCGATGCTGCATTCCTGCTGAAAGTTTTCAGTCTCCTCTGACGAAAATGATGAAAAGCCTCTTTCTAAGGAAAACTCTTAGGTGTGATGAAAATCGGGCATAAAGTGTATGTCTCTTCTGAACAGGATGTATCCTTTTCTATGGGTTCGACTATTTTCTCAGCAGGACGGTTTTAATCAGAACCTTAGTATATAAAATATTAAGCTTTAAGCATTTTATCTTGCTCGTATTTGCAGGAAATTTGCAGGTTGCATGGCATGAGCAGTCCTTGCCATACTCTTTAAATTTGGAAGAATCAGAAAGGCCTTGAGCCCTGTTGCAACCCTAAAATCTTAGTTGCATTTCCATAAAAATTGTATTCATTATTTCACAATAAGGTAGGTAACGATAATTAGTGGGAAACCTCTTATGTAGTTGCATATCTTCAATGCAATTTGACATTAGTGATATTTATGCCTGCTTTCAAATAACGCTTCAAAATGTTTTCTTCTGATTCATTATTAGATCTGAAGTGAATTGTATCTTTGAAGATACAAAGATTTCTTCTGAAAAATGTCAAACAAAATACCGGCAAGACAAAATGTATGACTGAATGCAACTAACAATGTAAATCCAAACTAATCGTTTTATTTCGAAAATCATTGCACAGTTCCGAGTCGATATTGCTTAGGATCAGCTCAAAAACGTTTTCAGGCTTTCGGAACTCTAAAACTGGTGGACCAAGTCATATCAGGTACAATTGATATTTGATTAGCCCCAACAAAGTCAATTGCAATTGTCTTTTCTGGTTTGTGAAAGAAAGAGGGGATGCCACCAAGATTCGCGAAAAATGTTCTACTTTGGAGGGCCCGTTGCAGCTATGCAGTAATACGTTGGGAATAGATAAGTTATGTATACCGAAGCTCTTACGCGCTACATTCATTAAGACCAGAATCACTGTGGGGTTATACGTACACGTTTCCGCGCACGAGAACTCCAAGACTGACATTTTGTTTCCAACTTTCCATAGGACAAGACGTTTTCAACCTCCGGGCTTGAGTTTAAGCTGGTCATCAACACAGTCATACCCTTTCAGGTGACCTTGTTCAAGAGAAAGTCGGTTCTTAATGATGTTGAAAGATGTTCTTAAAGTTGACACGGCTGATCACTCGTGAAACCATGATTAATAGGCTTTTACATCTTGATTCTAAATATAGAATAGACTGCACAGACGTCGCTGTAATGTGGCCTCAAAGACAGGTTCCTCTCATAAAGTTTTTGTGTGTACGTTGTGTAGCAAACTTATCATATTCAACTGGACATCCTTGAAATGATGAAGGAAAGACTTTACTGGCAAAACAATTTTTTTTTTCATTTTATTGAATGTTAATTAGAATCAATAAACTCCATGCTACAATGCTACTTGTTGAAAAAAGTCTCTTTAGTGGGACTTCACACAGTTTTCTTGAAAGGCTGCCACTCTGTTATAATTACTGAACCACAGAATTCTAATAACTTATCTCATGTGTAATTTGAACAGGACTGGACCCCGCAATGCCCGGGTTTTGTTCAGAAGACCCGGAAAATCGTCTGGATTTTACTGATGCACAGTTTGTTGATGTGATACACACATGTGGTGGAATAATGGCCTGGAAGACTCTATTAGGACACGCCGATTTCTATCCTAATGATGGAACTGCTATACAGCCTGGCTGTAATGAGCACCCTGAAGCTTATAAAGGTTAGTCTCAAATCACCTGTTGATTCAACAGAGACTATTCGCTGAAGACCAGGCCTATGTTTCCGATGAACTAGAGTGAAGAAATCCACAACAAAATCTACAAATATACACTTTACTTGCCTCTATTTTCACTGATTTCTGATATATATTTACAAAAATATATTCATTAGTACCTCTAGGCAATTGTCTTGTTATGGATGTCTTAATAACGTTTATTTACCAAAATTTTCGAGCACTTTTCTGATGAACTGTTCAGCGTAATAACATAAAACATTATACTTTTTCTACCACTACCAGATAAAGTATTGTATTCTACCCCAAAAATTTGATATCAAGATTCCATCTGAATTGCTAACTCACTAACTCAGTAACTCAGTAACTCACTCACTGGTATTCAATTATAGCATCTGCCGAGCTCACAAGAGAATTAAGAAATATCCTTTTCCATATACATTTTATATTTTAATACTTTGAAATAGATCATCTTCTGGGAGTATACTGTTAACTGTTCTATTTGATTGAAATATGCGTACTTTTGATAAGTAGGTACACGAAGCTTAGTAAATGAAGCAGTAGATTGCATTAGTATACACAATTTGTGTCCAATTAACTTTTTACAGCATTAACCGTTTTCAAGATATACTAATTCACCTAATGGTTGTGATTTTTCCACCTTTTTGTTTGTTTCCATTTTTACTACTAACAAAAGCTGTACATGCTGCTTTCACGTTCTGTAACCTTGTTGCTAAATTTGAAACAATTCCTAAGCAAATATATGTTGTGAATAACGTAGCCAGAATAAAAGGATTACTATTTGAATAGTGTAATATACATAATGGAAGTGAAATAATCCGTCAGACTTGAACAGCGAATTTCTCTTATTGTGAATAACAAGAAAGTCTAATACCAAAAAACTAAAAGTTTACAGTTTTGTAGAAAAAATATTTTTATCCAGACATGTAGAAAAAATAACTTTTATCTAAACAGTTTATCATCGCTTGAGTGAATTATTGTTATTCAAAGACTTTTAATTTATGTCTATATTAATAGAAACTCGAATAAATAACTTTTCCTTCGGAGTACTTCGTTAGAATCACCGGTTTGTGTGTAAATTAAATTTAAAAATCCACAATAATTTGTCTTCTTTATTCTGTTACCACCGACAAGATCGCATCAGCTGTGTTTACTTTTTCTGTTGTCGGTGTAAGGTCGCGCGGAGTGTTTACTTATGGCAATCTTTCCTTTTTTTTTTTTTTTTTTTTTTTTTTTCTTTTCTTTTGTCAAAGCCGCAAGAGGTGTGAAGGCTGCACACCGGTTATCACTAATAAAACTTTAGTTATTAAAATTATGGTCATATTTTGTTTCTGAAGCTACCAAGTACATAATGGTTAGTATATGACTGTAAAATTCATTAGGCTCGAATAGCAGTATCACTTTTTGTTTAGCTGAATGTCTTGAAATAGTTTTATATCTTTCACACGAATCTTATTACAAATGTTTGTGTTGCAAATTTCACTAAGTCCAGTTTTTGGCGCTCATAAGCTTCTGGTTAAATCATGTTGGGAAAATTGTGGGCGAAAGTGCTTCCAAAAACTTCTACCTCAAATTATACAAAGTCCTCTCTTTAGACTGGTAATTAGATGTACGTGCTGGCATAAAGCACATTAGTCCCATTTTGAAACGGGGGCATTAATGCTTAAATAGAATCGTACACTTTCCGATTGCACATATGTTTTGTTTAAGTTTAAGATTGCTTCATCTGTTGCAAAGAGATGGGATAACAATTCCCTCATCAGGGGCAACTTTTGCCACTTCGTTTGATTACACTGTATTGACTTTTTTAACGTTGGCAAGAAAGACTTGGGTGATTGTGGGAGCAATGTTGGCAAAAGGCTTATTTCACTTGCGCCCTGTATAACTAAACTAAACCCCGGCGCGACAGCCCACAAGGGGCCAAGGCCTACCGCCCAGCCGCTGCGTCCCCCACCTCTGCCCACTACAGGCGTCATTGGTGAGGTGCAGTATTGGAGGGTGGGATGTGGTCAGTGCCCCGAGCCCTCCCGGCCGGTTATGCGGTCTTGTAGACCTGGGCCCGCTACTTCTCTATCAAGTAGCTCCTCAATTGGTCCCCCCAGGACCTAACGAGGCTGAGTGCACCCCATGCCAGAGGGGATAAAATCCCCATGCTGGTACCGGGGATCGAACCCGGGTCCTCCGCGCCAGAGGCAAGCGCGCTACCAACTGCGCTACGGAGGCGGTCTCTTAAACTTGTGCATATGTATAACGCCTACCAAAACTGCATGTTATAAAGCCTCACAGTTTTTATTGGTGGTTTCTTGAAGACACTGTGAAAACAAACGTAATCTAAAAACACAAGATACCCACCCAATTAGTCATACACTAACATTTTCTTTTCCAGAGTCATTCTTTCCTCCATTCGCTTCATGCAGTCACGGCCGAGCACTTGACTACTTTGCAGAATCTATCACCACTATCTCAGGCTTTGCAAGCTATGAATGTCCCAGTTGGGATGATTATGAACACGGAAACTGCTTCCAGAACTCCAGGACGCTTATGGGAGAATTCACAAACACCAGGTAATTAAGTTATAACATTTTGACACCAACCGTTTAAGTTTGAACATACTTTTCAAGGTTACACAGCAATGAAACAGACATTCCAAATCGAGTTCACTTCAGAATATTGTAAGTTAGAATTGGACCGAGTAAGAATGCAGATTTATTACGTCACTGTTCTACACGAATCTAACTGCCATAACTTGTTTATAATCCTAAAGGTATATAAAATGTAATGATGGTGATAAAACTTCCTAATTTGAATCTTAAGGTATGGTTTTTTTCCAGTTCCAGAGGATCCTATTATCTCCAGACAGCAAAGTCTCCGCCTTTTGCACTTGGAAACATCTCAACAGTTGCGGATGTGGACAGTGCTCCCAACGAAAACGCAATAAATTTTGCCAAATTAATGGCAGGACATGTTCAAGTGTGTTAATAACTTTAATTTTCAAAGTGCTGCACTAATATATTGATAATATTACATTAAAGTAACAATCAAATGGCTGTATATCTATTTTTAGACAACTGCCATTAAATGTATGTCTTTTAACAGGAGCTACACATACTGCCAGTTGAAAATTGACACCCCATTTTTACCAACCTCGTTTCTTGTGATGGAAAGTATCTATGTATTAAATGAAGACCTTGTATCGATTATGCAACTAATGATGAATTATATTAATGATTTGGAAATATATTTATCTGCTTCATATTCAAATAATGTAATCAATGGTGTTTATTATTATTTATTTAATGCTCAAACACTTAGCAGTAAAACCATTTGCTTCCTCAGGTTCCAATACAATGATCCAGGTGTTACATATTTCAGTCTAAGATTACTTGAAGTACTACACTGCAAGACATAACTCCAATCCATAATTGAGTTGTCTGCTGCACAAAACATACATTTAGATGAATTCAGAATTGATATTTTGTGGAGACGGGCTGCTAGGCAGTCGTGGCCGGTAATAATTCTAAATGCTGTTTCTATATCTTCGACTTTCTTACAAACACACAAGATGGTTTTGTTCTTCTGCTCTAAAGTTCATATTTGTGTGTAATTTGGCCGAATGGAGAATAACTTTGATGCAAATGTTTGCAGAGATTTTGCACCTTTTTCGCAAGCATATCAGTCATATCCTTGTCAAATAGTATACAGTGGGAAGGGATCCACTGAAATTTCATTTCGTCGTTTAAGATTTGTAAAGTTATATTTATTGCTTGTAACTCTCCATCGAAATTTGTTTGCAACATCCCAGCAGTGTGTAGAAATTAAAGAATTTACTGTAGATACCTACCAGAACCGTCGCAATTTTCAATGGGTGATTTGTCCGTGAATATATGAATCCAATCTTCCTCTGGGTAAAGTGAGTGGATGGTTTCTAAAACCCACAGCTTCATAATATAATTATTCATTTCAAATTTCTCGAAATATGTATTAAGGTCCAGTCGGTAGTCAACATAAATAAAAACTAGTATGAAACCATATTGAGTTTTTAATTTCCTTGGAGTTCGTACATATGAGGTCCAAAATGTATTTGAAGGCATTCTAATTAATGTTTTATACTATATTAAGGCTATTCTCTCAATTTCTTTATAAATATGTAAGTTATTTGTAACTGCAATAGAGCTGGTGTAGGAGTTGACTTTGCCCCTCCTGTTATGAGTCGCATTGCTTGATTTTGGATCAGTTCTAGTGTGCTAAGGTTAGTATGATTTGCAGTTATGAGTGCCTTATATCTGTACACGACGAATGGTTTTCATATGTATTACATGTTCTATTTAAAATTAATCCAGAGCATCCTCAATTCCTCCCAGAAAGTCTCCTAAGAGGTTTTGTATATACGTTCTTCCCAAGTCATTTTTATCCCTCTGTAGCCTACTACGGTAGGTACGGGTTAGGGGTACTCGGGGTCCCGAGCCGCTCACCCTCATTTCACCCCAACCATGCTCATCAACTGTGCCATGTGTAGCTGTTTTGACTGCTACTCTTCATCACCCTCTTCCTGTTCTAGGTTTATTCTGATTATTAGTTTGTAAGATGTTATGTTTATAACTCCTGCCTCACCAGCAGGGATCTTTCCTATCTTCGTGGTCCTGTCCACGGTTTCAGCGCGGCCCCCAACTGATGTGCTCTTCGGAGGTCTCAGGCGCGAAGGTTGGGCGGTCCGCACACTGCCCCCATGTGTAGCCTTAAGTGCGGAGCCCATCCGCATGAACACCCACGTAGCTCTCTGAGGGCCCGGCCTGTGTTAATTCCCCGACGGCCGTGTGTCGTCGAGTTAGTATCACCGGCCGGACGTGTTAGGGACCCCGGTGTAATCAACTACAAGTCCCGTGAGTCCTCAAAGTGGGGAGTCACAGGGGCTTATTCCTGTGGTAGGGGCATAAAGCCGGGGTGCAAAAAAAATATATTTTGTTCTTTAACGACGCTGTCAATTGCCAGGATCACATCAGCGTCGCCGGTGTGCCGGAATTTTGTCCCGCAGGAGTTCTTTTACGTGCCAGTAAATCTACTGACATGGAGCTGTCGTTTTTAAGCACACTTAAAAGCCATCGGTCTGGGCCGGGTTTGAACCCGCGACCGGCTGCGCCGGGGTGCGCGTGGTGAACGGTTTACTCATATGGACAAGCAGTGGACATCGGAGGGACACTTTAACATTAAATTGTGGTTAAATTCATTCGATTTAAGATTAAAAGGTATTACAGCCTTGATCACACTATATTTGCGCAACAGTTCGTAAAATAATAAACCATTTATATCAATTTGTCAAGAGGCTAGATGGTTCCAAATGTTTGACACAAATTACTTTTTTTTCGGCGAAACGGTTCTTTATTGACAAAAATTGCATTGGACATATTTGTTACAATCATCATGTAGAATCCCTGGCAAACGTGTGACCGAAGGTGGTCTCCACAACGAACATCTGTTTGTTTCACACGTTCAGGGTACAAACCATCGTTTACGAAAGAGTAAACTAAATTGAATATTCCACTTATACGTGACTTGCTTGAAATCAACCATTCATATGCATAACAATTTCAAAGTTCAACCAATGACAGCCTTCACTGGCGAAAAATTTATCAAATTTCATTATCACCTCCTCTGCTTTTGTTATGTTATGATCAGGCTAAAGAATCTAACTGCACTGTGCTATAGATGCACAACAGCTGACGTAATTTGACGCACAGAACCGCTATCCAGATGTGAAATATGGCCTACTCTCGTTTTGGTGTTGAAATAGATTAAATAACTCGAAGAGGGAAACCTCAGAACATAGAATTCAATTGTATTGAACGAAATTATAAATTAACAGCAGATTCTCCCATTACTGACATTCCCAATATCTTAAAACATTGGAGCATCAATATAAGAATCTTGTAGGCCGTGACAATGGACGCTGATGTATGTATTCATACTACGTATTTCTCTTAAGAGGTTAGTAATTACAATGAAGTACTTAAATAACATTTCATAACTATATTACCCTTTAATTCGTGAAATAAGCTTAATAAATGCAACTTGTGATAGTAAAATTCTCTAGATAAATTCTCTCGTCACTGCGTGATTTGAGAATTTATCCATAATTTGACAATCACGTGTGGAATATTATTAATATTAATAATAATAATAATAATAATAATAATAATAATAATAATAATAATAATAATAATAATAATAATAATAATAATAATAATAATAATAATAATAATAATAATAATAATAATAATAATAATAATAATAATAATAATAATAATAATAATAATAATAATAATAATAATAATAATAATAATAATAATAATAATAATAATAATAATAATAATAATAATGTTTAATGTAAAAAAATAAATACCATTCTTTATTGTTTTCGTTTGACATTGTACATATTTGCAAAGTTCATGTATATAAGGTTGTTATAAAAGTAGTTAATTGCATGATCCTCGTTTATTATTGGATCCATAAAGTCAACTTCGTAACTGCGATATTGACTTATTTATTGAAGGCATCCTTATCTGGACCATCTAAAGGAAGACTGAATGTGTTCTAAAGACACCAAGTTTAGTTCTTTCCACACTAGCCCAAGCCTACAAATACGTATTACGTTATTTTAAGTATAAAATGCACCATAACACCTCCTGTATGAAAAATGCATCACTGCTCATTTCCTTGTATACCTTTAAAATATATAATGAGGCATTTTAAAATGTTCCTTCTCGTGTAATATCACCTAGATGATTAACACATTAGTATTTCATTTTGAAAATTACAGGCATTTATAAATGTGTAAGTTATCTACATGGTAACAATTTCCTCTGGGCACAGTCCACAAGTGTTGAAGTGTTCCCTAGTGCATAAGGTGAAGAATCCGCTGTCCTAAGGTAGTAGGAACCCCTGGAACTGAACAAAGTTTCAATTTATGAAGTTGTCTCAATATCATTATAACACTTTATTCACTTCTAATACTATAAACAAGCTGATATAATGGTCAGAAAGAACGATGTAGAAAATCTATTGAAGCGAATTCATTCAGATCCATCTCATTCTAGCCTACGACTTTCTAAAGTGATTTTGATTTAGGATGGTGTTCCAAGGCGACACTCTAACTTCTCATTCATGTTGATATTACAATCTCTATCATCCCTAATAACAGTATTATTATATGTTACAATGCAATGAAGTTTCTGATATTGCAACAGTAATATGTGGTATTCCTCAGGGCTCTGTTCTTAATTCATTGCCTTTTACTGTCCTTACTATGTACTAAGTAAACACAGAAAGTACAGGATGCGCACAAATGATCTGAGCGGTTTCAAAAATTTATTATAGCAATATTAGTTGACTTAACACTACAAACATTGTATTGATTTCCACCCAAAATGTTGATGTCGACATGTTCATAGGCTCTTGAATCCAAAAAGACCAACTTTTTAAAAAAGATCCGTGTGTTTGTGTGTATTTGTGGAGAGTATAGCTCAAAGCGAAAATTTCGTAAATATCAAAATCCATACCACACGAAGATTTTGAGGAAAATCCTCCATCCCAAACTGTCCCTTACGTGGAACAGTTTTAGAAATGATTATCACAAAAATGAATCTAACGATTTGCTTATGTTAAAGGCCTTTTCATGACAAATAGAACACATGTCTAGAATGTTTGGGAGTATCCTGTGAAGTCCCCGGAAAGCATTTCGTATAATTTTGTACAACTGCTAAACTGTGAGAGATAGAGAAAAGCGTAATACACAAAAAGTAAATATCTTTACAATATACAATTTATTACAAGTATCCTTTTCGTGGCACCAGCCATTTCCGAGATATTGTCATCGACGTTTCTCTTCAGTTGTTTCTCACAATGTGTGGAAAGAGGATGGAATTTACAGACCAGCATATATGTAGTAACCCGAGTTTTAAACGTATTGTGGCAAAATGACAAAAGTCCAATTACTTTTACTGACATTTTATTATTTCCCCCCCAAAATTGTATCACAAATACACAGTTCTCTTCTACTGACATTAACACAGTCTACAGTCTTTCGTGATATTACAACTGTTTTCTTCTTGTATTCTTGATTCACTCCTTTCACTGTCTCTCTTCACTTTCTCTGCTCTCATACACTAACTCTAACGATACAATCACTCAACTGTCGTTAAAAGTTCTTTATTTCGCCGCGACGTACCTTTCACGACGACACACATACACACAGTTGTCTCTCTCTCACTGACACACTGACCGACTCATGTCTGTAACACTCTCTTCTGCTGTTTCCTCGCCTCGTTATATAGCTGGGATGACGTCACACGGACCTTTCGCGAACTTCTTCGAACAAGCCGGCCGCCGGACACTTCTCGAACCATCTGGAAGCTTGAGCGTCTTTTATGCGTACCGCGCCCATTGTTGTTAGCCACACACAAACAGTCGCGCGAGGCATACTGCACTTGAGTGCCTTTGCTTGCCGGCCTGGTATGTACTGTGAAGTACCCTAGCCCCACACTTCCAGCGTCACAATACCACTATCATTCGTAAGAATTGTTTATACACGCTTTGTTGAAGTACACGGTAGTGGGTAGAGAAAGTCATCTGAATGTAACACAGAACTTAATTCTAAAACAGTAAATAAAATTGTTACTATTAATAACATTGCTGTATCACAACCTTGCACTGATTGATCTAGAGCTCTTAGTATTTTATTAATAAAGTCACAATAATTATCCTTAATCACCTTAACGTGTGCTTGGGGCTGTTTCGTTTAGAGCTGATGGCTTGCCTCTCGGTTTGGGCGAACACACTTACGGCATAACTGACACTCCTACACACGATGCGGTACTAAAATTGTGGCTTTACTTATTAACAGATTCTTAAGTTGGGAATCACATGCTGACTTTACATTCAGAAAGTCATAGGTTGTACCCTTGTTGAGGAATTTAGTTAACTGTATGCCGACTGAGTAAGCAGGCATGTTATATTTTGCATATTTTCCAGTGTAATTAATTATGGAATCCTGTTTTACGGCAATTGTTCTTAAGTACAAGGTATATTAATTCTACAAAATTAAGTATTAGAATTATGAGTAATGTATCTTATTGAACTGATTGCAAACCTTATTTTGACAGCTGTAAACGTGTTAAATATACTGTATTATAGTTTATGAAACTATGAAACAGCTCAAAATCAGATGTTCATAGTTATAATACCCGAATTAGCCAACGTCTACATTTGTTTGTGTACAACAGCTGAGATTACGGTACCTTGGGGGTAATCACGGTTATGGCTTTCCGTGTCCGGAAAGACTGGAACTGACTTCGTGTACAGACAGTATGAAGGCTGCCAGGCTTATTCTGCTTTCTACTACATGCTAATTGAGATAAACGTTTGTAGAAAAGTTTTATTGCATATTTACTTGTAGTGGGAATAGGGGAATACAGTAGGATTAAGCCAGGCCTGGGCAACTCGTGGGAAATCTTGAGCGAGCTTCGTTTTTTTAGTGCAAGGCCGTGAACAGGCTGCGCTGAGTGAGCACCAGTTGCCCAGCCCTGACTTAAGCAATAGTCAATGTTTTGAGAGCTGGTTACTTTGAGGTGGACTTGAAATTCTGTTCTCTTTGCATGACCAGCAGGAAAAAACAAATAATATCTTCGTGTTTGAGAAAAGTATGAATATTATTTGAAAGTTAAAATCAATAACAAGTGGAAATTATGAGCTTCATACTCAGGTTATTTGACTTAAATTGTGTGCTCTAACAGGATTTTATTCTTTGTATAATATGACTTGTTCTAATGTAACGAGAATAATGTAGGAGAGAAAGATTTCCCTCTCTCGCCGTTCCCTTGCAGTCCTGATAGGGCATCGAAGTTCAGGTTGGTACACCTGAAGTGCGACCTTTCTTTGTTATCGCCACCACGGTGGAAAGAAGAGAGCTGTAACTGAGATAGGCGGAAGGGCAGTAAGCACGAGGCACTTGAAGTAAAGTTACGAGTGAAATTAGGTACGGTTGCCCGAGGAGATAGTGTTGACTTTGCAACTCGTAATGACTTGGTGTTGTCTGATCGACGAGTGAAATAATCTTTCCCAGTGTGGAAAGACTTTGCTGCAAATGTGTAACAGTGAATGTTCCGACACAGTGTTGGTTCCATGAGACTTGAATTGGGCAACTGTGGGTGTTTGGTAAAACGGAGAGAAGTGCTTCATTGCAAGGCAGTATTATCGTACGTCATTTGCGGAAATTCCCTGCTCTAGGTAGAAGTACCGACGTAATGGATCTTGTGGCTGTTGTTTGTCCGAGTTGAAGTGAACGTATGACATAATTTCTCCTAGAAGACCGCTTGCTACGAAGCGACAGGAAAAGTACCTGCCATTTCATCGCTTTGTATGTGTATGTGGGTTTGGATCCCGGTACAGCGAGCTTTAGAAATACCTCGCACAAGGGAAATGGTAGTACTGGTGGTATGCTTTCAGTAGACAAATGTAACTGCAGCAACATACAGGTAGGAAGCATTAATTGTGACTATTCCACTCATGCTGGATCATTACCTCTTGGTGATGGTTACGTCACCTCCCTCTTTTCTTACGTTTCTGAACATCTGAAGTATCCATGTGCAGCAAAAACAATTAGAAAGCCATTCAAAAATGATACACAAAATATTTAGTGAATATTGTAGTGGGAATATTGATATTTTAATGGAAGAGGTGGTCAAACAACTAATTTTAAATATATAGCAGACCTACCTTTAATGAATTGCCTACTAAAGCAAATTCGTTCATTTATATTATATATCTAATTCATTTCCTTGGATTAAATACTAAAATTAATGTTGTTCTCACAGCCTACTGGATTATTTGTAGCGCCAACTGTGAAAATAAATGTAATTAAAATATATGAATGTTTTAGTAAGTTGTTTACTTTCAAATCACTATTAATATTAAGTAGTATTACATGAATGAGTTATTAACTATTTCGCGGAATAGTCTAAACAAATAATACACGAAGTTTTCATATTTGAGGTAAGTTCTCTCGCGTTCACAAAATTATCGTCATACCAAATCTTCTCGTGGCATTACCACAGGATGATTAAGTAGCTCAAGACCAAAAGCAAACAAGTATTTTATAGTACCTATATTGCGTACTAAGAACTTATCAGGTCGAGAATGCATTTTGGGAATACGAGGCCTGCAGGGCAATACTTGAGGAAACCGTAAAAAGCAATAAATCAAAATTGCGTCTCCATATTTTATTGGACAGTAAGAAAAAATGAATTCTCAATGTGAACAAATGAAAAGCTAAATCTAAACTACTGTGCGACAAACTTTTGTGAGTCCGTCACGTACTACTGGAGTGTTTCTAGCAAACTTTCGAGACTCTTTGCAGCTGCCTGCCAGACTTGCAGAGGTCTTGGCGGACGACAAAACAGCGATTGGTAGAGTTTTTAAGTTTTTAGCGGAGCGTAACATGAGTTTGAGGATTTGGAAATTTATATCTCTATTTTATGCTTTTTTGACACCTTTATCACTTTGTTTTAATTCTAGCTTTGGCACTCTGTTTTTGTATATTTATGTATATATTTTCCGTTTTAGTAGTGCTTTTATTTTTTATTCAACTTTATATCTGCTTTTGCTACGAATTATTAAGGGCGATGATGACCATGTGGTTGAGCGTCCTTAAACCTTATAAAACATCCAAATTATCAATTCTTTTGGTTTGGGTACTACGTCATATCCTACTGGTACCGTAAGTATTAATGGCCAGTTTTTGCCTTGTTGCCATAGGAATTGATAAATGAATTGTAAACTTAGCTTACACTACCAAATGTGTGTTAACAGTGATTAACTTACATATTCAAGTATTCCAAAAAAGTACAAAGAGGCGGTGTAGAAGATTGTGAATTAGCATTTCAACAAGAATTAATAGTGAAATATTGGACCACAAAAATATTTCTTTTTGTGTATTTCTGCTATAAATAGCCAGAGCTATCTTATTTATTTTAGGGTAGGTCTAGTGCAGAAAAAATTCACACAAAGTGCGGACTTTCAGGCACTTGTCGTGGGAACATAGAAAATCTACATGTGTTGCAATTGGGTGCTAGTTTAATGTTTCAGAATTCGGGATGTGTAAACAATATTATAAATGCTTCTACGCGAAGTGCGTATTACACGAAAGAGTTATAATATATTAATTTACTATTACTTTTGTTTTGTTTTAAATGCACTTTTTAGTTGTACTTTTACAAGTGTGTACAGGAACATTTGAAGATTGAAATTGGTAATTTATGCGTTTATGTTCTTGTATAGTACATTCGTGTTGTTCTTAAAGTTCCAGCACGTTTAATTGAGTATTTAGTGCAATTTCCTATGCTGTGATCAATATACTGAGCTCCACTGGTGAAGGAACCCCATATCACAGCTGGCGTATCCTAGAGTGAGTTAGTGGGGTTTAAGGGCCCGTCGACAGCTAGGTCATTTGGGCCGGCGTATCCTAGAACATTCCCACTCAACCGTCTAACTACCAAAGTGGGTAAAGGCGTAGTCAAGATGAAGTCGTGCCACAAAAACTGCGTATAGGAACTAGTATCACACTATCTTTTAAGGTTTACCTTTTACACTAGTTATTCAGTATAATGAGGGCTTCAGACACCATTCCCAGAAAATTCAACACATACGTTTTATTTGCCATAAAAATGTCATAAACCTACAGTAACTTAATCAAAATCGTTTGAGCTGTTTCTGCGAAAACAAAAATTTTCGAAAATGTTTCCATGTAAAGGATAGTAGGATTTGGGAATTTTCTTGAAAATCTTCGTGTTGCATCCTTGGAAGCTGTTGAACCTAAATACAAAATTTGGTATTTCACCGACCTTTCATTTTTACTTTCTCTACTTGGTGTAGTATAGTAAAGTATTGTTTCCACCCAAAAGTTCGATGTCGAGATTTCACCGGAAATATATGTTTTGAGGCCCCCTGAATCCAAAAAAAAAAAAAAAAAGCATTTTTAGAAAAGACAGGTGTGTGTGTGTGTGTGTGTGTGTGTGTGTGTGTGTGTGTGTGTGTGTGTGTGTGTGTGTGTGTGTGTGTGTAAGTGCGCGCGCGCACGTGGGTCTGGCTGTAAACATTTCAGCCTGAAATCTTCAATAGTTTGAGATAATAGAACATAAGCTAAGCACATTTATCAATTGTGGGATAAGACCTTAATTTAACCATATGACACTGCAGTTCCTGAGGCCCAAAAGAATATTTTTTTTCTTTACGCTATTGAAATCTCCATTCTTCTCCGCATCCATTGATATGGAATATATGAGTTGTTCATTTTGTCGCTGTAAAATCGCATTTAAATAACATGCTGCACCAGCCACGCCCTTTACTACGAATAGCTTTTTTAATGTTCTCACTTTCCCTTAACTTATACATACAGGTGACATTTTCTCCAAAATTATTACAATTAGAAAGCTCAACTTTTCAGACCTGCTAAATCATGTGAACTTAGAAATGAGCGGCGCAATGTTGAAGAATTGAACTCATTTTTAAAAATTATATATAGCGGTTATATAAAATTTGAATGTTGCAAAACTGATCCATTCATTTTATCGGAAATACTGTGCTCTGGGTTCATCATAAGTTTAAGCTCATTAGAAAAGTGAGTTGTGAGTTCTTCAAATAAGTGCATCTAAGTGAATGAAAACCATCATAGCAAAATTGTTTCTTCTTCTTCTTCTTCTTCTTCTTCTTCTTCTTCTTCTTCTTCTTCTTCTTCTACTGCATGGTTTAGGCTATGCAGCCCGTTCCGCGAAGTAGACAGTGAAGTCCATCAAAATTATTTTTTCTATTTATTAATTACATGGATGTCGCATACCTTACTTTGGACCTACAAACTTGATTTTCACATATATCTTGTCCAAAGTACTATACAATGTGCAGTGAAAAACTTATGATTATAGCTGTAATGGTTTAGGTGCTGTTCACATTACAATACTGACATAATTCTCACCTGTAAATTAGTGTTTTCAACTACGATGTGCCCTTAAGCAGCACGTAAGATTTAAAACTTGAACAGTTGGTACAGAATTATTTTAACAGAAATGTTATAACATACCTGACGTCTGTGAACTCTCCCATGAGTATCCTGGAGTTTTGTAAGCACTTTCCGTCCTCATAATCATCCCAGCTGGGACATTCATAGCTTACAAAGCCTAAGGTAGTGGTGATAGATTCTGCAAAATATCCATGTGCTCGGCTATGGCTGCATGTACCTGTGGGGGAAAATAGATTGAGTTGTGTTATAGTTTATCACCGGTTTAAGTTTGTGTTTTTCTTTAAATTGTTTCGTTATTGTCTTAGAAATCAGAAATCTAAAGTGAGAGATCTCCAATGTAGCAGCTTAAGTGCAAGTTTAACTTCAAAATGTGTGTTCAACCCTGTCAGTTTTGAATAACAAATAGGCATACTATGAATCAGACAGACACGTGGACAAACGGACAATCAAATGCGCACACCTGGAACTTGTTTCGGAAGTGATCCTTTGGGAGCGGTTTTTCTTGTCTCGAGCCTAAATAAAGAGAAAGAGATGTTGAAAAGAGAAGCAAGTACTCACCCTTCAGACGTTAGTGTTATGGGGAAGGTGGGAAAGGCTTGATACCCTCCACCCCATCAGTGGTGGATTGTGAACAAGTACCAATAGCTCCATTTGCGCTCACACTGAAGTAGTCCAACACAAGACAAATTGAGGGGCGGATTTCCGGCGTCACTGACCGCAAAATATGTTTTCTATCCCCACCGCTAACTTGCTAGTGGAAGCGACTTGACACTTCATGATCCTCTAGCTAACTTAGCCCGCAGAAGGTATAGTTAGCACTAGAGATTGGGTCATTAGGCACCAGGTACAAATTCGCGGAATTGGTGAGGCTGGGCAATTCCAGGTAGTTAGGTGGTTACAAGAATTAGAGAGGTGAAAGGGACGATGTAGCTTCGAGTAGATGTATTTCTAGGAATTAAGACGGGAAGCGGAACTCGCTGGCTAGCCTGGAGGAAAAAGGAGGTGGGTCGCTTCTGTGATTAGCGCCATAGTTAGAAACATTCTCTCGGCGACAGGCCAAACAGGCAGATGTAACTTCGTGTGTGACTGCGCGTTGGTAACACACATCCGTATGCTTCTGCTAAGGTCGTTGGGATAGTACAGTTGTTTGCCCGCAACGTCGAGAATTGTACTCCTGGATATAGTCACCAGTCTACAAGTTATATTACATCAGTCGGCATTGTCTTCGTAACAGTGAATTTACGGATTCATTAAATATTATATATATAACGAGCCTGTGGTGTCCTTCATCCCTGAGTTAAGAATCACTTAGCTCGAGTGAAGCCAGGTACAACAATGAGCAGAGGATATGGATTTAAGGTCCACTGGCGCCCAGAATACTTCTTCGTGAACATTGCTTCAAAGGTGAGATCATCGGTGGGAGGTGGTACGTTGCTTCAGATCTTCGTAATTGACAGCGTCATTAACAAAACATATATTAAACATTATTCACTTTGAATTGTATCAAAACGTGATTAGAAAATAACCTTCAAAGTCCCAAACACAGCCAAGATGTACAACAGTTCATTCACTTTAAATTGGATCAACCTGTTATTGCAGAATAACCTCAAGTTGGCAAATACAGTGAAGTTGTACAGAACTTCACCCGCTATGAATTGGTTCAACGTGTAGTTACACAATAACCTCAAGTCCCAAACGCAGTCAAGTTGTGCAAAACTTCACCTATCCTGGATTGGTTGAACATGTTACAGAATAACCTCCAAAGTCCCTAACAAAGCCAGGTTGTATGCCAGCTCACCCACTCTTAATTGGATCAACAGTCAAGCCAGTGCGCTGGGACAGAGCGGACGTACCAGGAGAACCGGTTGTTTTGTCTACTGCGTGTGTGGCCTGATAGTGAGTGAGCGCAAGAAAGACATATACCACACTGTGAGTGATATTATCGATCACCAAGTGTAGGAATTTAAAGTGAGTATTTCAGCTAAATTTAACAGTGAAAAGAAATGGAAATGTACGCGAGGAAAAATACCCTCAGGATCAAGTTTGCTTTAAGTGCAACGCGACCGTCGGCATATGAAGTGCATGATTTCATAGCAGATACATTACGGTTAAATGCGGAACAAGTGGATACAATACAGTTAATTGCAAGTGAACGGGCAATTTATGTTAAATTAATATCAGCACTCTTGCTGGAGAAAACCCTCAATAACTTCTCGGCGGAAACACCTTTCACATATATGAATGGTGAGATGACTAAAGTGCTTATCGAACACGTGACCGGTAATGCTGTCAATGTCCGAGTGTTTGATGTACCCCCAGAGCTCCCGGCAGAGGTCTTAAAAGCAGCGTTGCAGCGTTACGGAACGGTATATGACGTCCGGAAGGAACAATGGAGCCGACAATATCGCGTCCCGGTGTTTAATGGGGTACGAGCGGTAAAGATGCAACTGAAGACGAATTTTTGGATTTGGTTTAAGGGCGCTCAACTTCAAGGTCATCTAGTTTTATCATCATTGGCAGCTACAGATTATCGGTGTCCTACGCCGGCCAACCCAGATCCTGCTACGTCTGCAATAGCACGGCACATCTAAAGGAATTTTGTCCCCACCGTCCGACCGCAACACGCCCAGTGGCGACTGGACGGAGAAACGAAACAGAACCGACGAAGGTGGTAGTGGACACGCAGAGTGAGGGAGCGCATCCTACGGATGAAAACAGGCAAACGTCTCTGGTGAATGACAGTCAACAGGAAGCAGCAAGGTCTGCACCGCAAAGGGAGTATGCCTCCATAGTTCGAGATACCACAGGGAAACGAGTACATCTGGCCAATCCGGAGGAGATAATACCACCCGAGGTGGGTCCACTTGTAACGGAGACAGCTGCAGCAGAAGAGAAACGCCCGACCGAGAAGAAACGGGCCAAGCGGGCGAAGACAAGCAAAGCCCAGAAGGAAGAACCATCCTGGAATAACCAAATGGAGCTGGAGGAAGTTGTGGAAGAAGCCCATGAGGAGGCACGTCTATTGCAAGTCCCGTCCACAGACACAGCAGATACGGCTGGAGTACTGACGCAAGAGCCTGCCTCAGCATTGATTGGCAGCAGTATCCTGGAGGAGGGAGGTGACAGGAACACCTGTGAGGTTCAACCTGCAAGGAGGGACGCGGGAAACAACCCCCAGAGTGATTACGAAGCAGCACAGTTACAACAAAGTGTGAGGTGCCCAGCGGTGGAGATAGGAGCAGACTCCCATTACCGGGAGGACACCCCCGGCACCACCGTAGCGGCACGACCATCTGCGAGTGATTCTCGACCGCAAGTACTCGAACGGCCACACAGATCCCAAGAGGACCAACCACGGTCAGCTGAAGCAGTCGCAATTTATCGGCGTGCAGAGATGGCTGGTGGATCTCATCCCTCTCAACCTGATGCGAGGGCCACAGAAGCGGAGTCGCCGATCCTACTTCAGGTGACACGGAAGCCCCAGGTGTCCTTATGTGACCCAAGGCTTAAGGGAAACCCTCCGGCACAGATAACCCCAGCTAGACATCCAGAGACCGAACAGTAGCACACTAGCAGCAATGCACGAGGCCAAGGACGTAGACGCCCGAGTTACACTATCTTTGCGACAGTCGCTTTCATAATGATCTATCTACGAACGGTGGCAACAGTGAATGTGAATGGGTGCAGAAATCTAGTAACCCAAAAACTGCTCAATAGTTTCCTCCAGGTGAACAACATTGACATATGCTTTCTCCAAGAAGTAAATACTTACAACTTGGATGCTCTTTACAATTACGACTATAAAGTTAACCTAGGTTTGAACGGCAGAGGAACGGCAATAGTATACAGGAAGGGACTTCCCCTGCAGAATTTTCAGATGGATCCCGACGGACGGGTCCTCTCCGCTACTTTGGAAGAGACCGTCCTGGTTAACATATATGCTCCAGCTGGGTCACAGAATAGACAAGCGAGAGAGCGTTTCTTCCAAACCGATGTAACCCCGCATTTGCGACAAGGCAAGGAACTTCTGCTAGCAGGCGACTTCAATTGCACGTTGCAGGCGAAGGACCAAAAAGGTGCTACGAATTTTAGCATCATGCTACAACACCTAGTGTCACAGCTGCAACTGCTTGACGCATGGGAGATCAAGCATGGGAACGAAGTGGAATTCACTTTCATCCGCAACACTTCTGGCTCACGCATCGACCGACAGTATCTATCTCCCGGAATGGCTCCAAATGTCCATCGAATTTGGGTCATTCCGGTGGTTTTTAGTGACCATCATGCAGTGCTATGTCAATTGCAAATAAATGAAATAAGGCTTGAGACGGCCGGCCGTGGCTACTGGAAACTCAATAATTCTATGCTGGAGGACACAGACATTAGGGAACAATTTCAAATCAAATGGCTTCAGTTACAGTCGGCCTTTAGAAGTTCAACTCGGAAGAGTTTTTGGTGGGTGAACACGGCAAAACCAGCGATTCGCTCCCTATTTAAATCCATGGGTATTGTGAGGGCACAGGCCAAGAAGCAGCTACTACATTTTTACAATGAGGCGCTGTGGGGGCTGCATCTGAAGCAAAGGGAGGGCTATGAGGTGCAGACGGAGATAAAAAAAGTAAAAGAAATCATCAAATTAAAACACTTACACCAGTTGAAAGGACACAAAGTTCGAGCCAAAGTGAAATCCATGCATGAAGCGGAACAGAACTCATTTTATTATTTCGCAAAGGAGCGGCAGAAGGGACATGGAAGATATCCTCAAACAATACGGGACGCGCACACTGGAACTGCCCATGTTGGAACGCGCGCCCAGCTCCAGCTTATAGCGGATCACTTTCAGGCTTTATTTCAAGAAGCGCCAGAAGCAGACACCCCTTATAGGCGTATGGAACATGAACTGTTTGACACCGGCATCACCCAGGAATCCGCAAAAATACTTACCAGCCCTATCACGGAGAGGGAGGTGTTGGTCGCCATTGAACAAGCCAGTCGACACACATCACCAGGTCCTGATGGGCTCACCTATGAATTCTATAGAAAGTTCTGGCCAATAATCAAGAACGAAGTGATGGAAGTATATGCGGAACTGTGGGAGACAGCAGTGTTTCCCTCAACCTTCGCGGATGGTGTTATCACCCTGGTGCCGAAGAAACAGAAAACCGCCACCATGAAGGACTATCGTCCAATAACGCTGCTAAACGCCGATTATAAGTTATTTGCGAAAGTTCTGGCTAACAGATTAAAAGGAGCATATGCAGAAATCATGCATTGTAACCAAGCGGCAATATCGAAAAAGAACATTATTGACACATTGGCGGAACTGCGTGACACGCTGATCCATCTACGCAGAGAAAATAAAGCGGTGGCTTTGATCAATCTCGACTTTCAACAGGCTTTTGATAGAGTGCGCCATTCGTATCTGTGGAACTGCTTAACGGCTGCGAAATTTCCAGTGCCGGTAATCAACCTTATTCAGGGACTCTACGGCACGGCACAGTCTCGAGTCTTATGGAACGGATGGTTTTCCAGGCCGGTACGAATACAACGATCAGTACGTCAAGGCTGCCCGCTATCAATGGGATTGTTTTCATTGGCATTGAATCCTTTACTCCAGAGGTTGCAACAAACCATGCGAGGAGTCAGTGTATACAATGAACGGTTCACACTTACAGCCTATGCTGATGATGTGACTGTGGTGGCTGCAGATAATGAAGACATGACGACCATGCAACAGGGATTGGAGCAGTACACAACGATGTCCGGTGCAGTGTTAAATGCTGAGAAATCGGAGATCCTAATATTAGGAAATTGGCCGGAACCGCCAGAGACCTTGGGGATGCAATGTGTGACTACTACAAGGATACTTGGAATATGCTTTATGGCAAATATAGAAGATACGATTGCAGTTAACTGGAGGGAAAAAATTAATAGTTTACGCCATTCCTTATCCATGGAGAGGATCCGGAACCTGAATTTGCTACAACGCATCTGGTACCTGCATACTTATGGTCTAAGCAAAATTTGGTATGTGGCACAGATTCTGCCGATTGCAAAACGTGACGCACAGAAATTGGAACAACTCCTTGGTTACTTTTTGTGGACTGGAAAAGCATATAAGGTGAGCCGGCCTCAACTACGTTTGCCTCTGTCCAAAGGTGGTTGCGGCTTAGTGGACATTGCCAAGAAATGCATGGCCTTATTGGGGAAAACCGCCACACAATCATTGCGCGGATCTGGCTCATCCATTGACCAAAATTTCTGGAAGGAACAGCTGCAAAACCCTCAGGTGGCACTCAACGGATTTAAACCCACTGTCCTTCACCTAAAACGATTTCTGGACAACAACGATGACATTACGGCCTTCGAATGCACCCGGAACCACTACCGTATGCTCACGACAGTTCATCTGGTGCCCAGAGTGGCAGAGAAATATACCAGGGAGTGGAAAGTGATCTGGCAGAATTTATTTTGTAAACATGTGCCCAGTGATTGGCAGGAAACCACCTATGAAGTATTAAATGAGACTATACCGACAGCGGATAAACTCTGGCGACATGGAAGGGCAAAGTCAAACCAATGTCCTTCTTGTGCCGCCGTCGACACACTGGACCACCGGATTGCTTCCTGTAAGCAGGTTGAAGTCATCTGGGTAGAGCTCAGGACCTACGTCGCCAAATGGTGCCCACCGCAAGCTCCACCATGCCTTGAGAAGCTCCAGCGTTTGGAATTTCATTTTCAGAATACTGCACTCCAACGCTGTGTAGTTTGGCTGGTAATGGGAACAATGTACTGGATCCTTAAACAGAATAATGGCCCAGTGGCGCAGAGGAAGGATTGGGTCAGTTTTCTGAGACAGGCACGCTGGCAACTGATAACTTCTGGTCTTAGCAAATCAATGCAGCCGTACATAACACGCCTTGCACTTTAAATACGACAATGCAACTATAATCAAAATAATATATACATAAAAAAAAATAAAAAAAAAATAAAAAAATAAAATAAAATAAAAAATAAAAAAAAAAGCTAACTTTGAGTATCTGTTATGAAAATAAATGACCATGTGCCACATAAAAAAAAAATAACAGGTTAAACTTAAAGTTAAGGTTTTCATAAAAAAAGGCAAAAAATACAAAAAAAAAAAAAATAAATAAATAAAAAAAAAAAAAAACACGCTGTTGTGAACTAACCTCCAATATCCCAACCACAGCCAGGCTGTACAGCAGTCCCATCATTAGGATAAAAGTCGACATGCCCCAGTGGATCTTTCCAACCCAGTAATCCAGCACAGGTATGTATCACCTCGACAAACTGTCCATCAGTAAAATCCAGACGATCTTTCAGGACTTCATCACCAAAAAGTGGTGCTGCGGGGTCCAATCCTGTTAAAATTACAGATTATACAGTATTAAAAATTGTAATTCTGCGGCTCAGTGGTTATAACTAGAAGATAAAGTAGAAAATTCCATAAATTAGTATGTAAGAAGACACAATTGGACATCTCACCTGTAATTCTTCCTGGTTTTCCTGATTTTGTCCTGTTTCCAGCAACTCCAGCCATATGAGCTCCAAGGCTGTGCCCAACAATATGTATATCCTCAAGCCGAAGATCATGATACGTCACCAGGAAGTCAATGAGAGATGCTAAGTACTCGCCGAACACTTTCACATTGTTCTTGGCTGTGGGGTAAAAACTGCCTGCTGGTTTTGACCAGTCCACGACTATGATATTATAGTCGCCAGCTTCCAAGTATCCTGCAAAAACATATTCAAGTCATCCTACAAGCAAGGAATTCACATCACTTCCTCTACCCATACGCATTTGTTGTAGATATAAGACTGACAGTCAAATCTTAGAAATGTATATCAGTTGGTTTTGAGATTAAACTTTGTACGACCTAAAACTAAACAACTGTTAGTTCAAAAAGTGTAACTTTGATAATTCAAACTACTGAAGACGAAGGTAACTTTTTGTCTGTCTCTTATTAATTAGCAGTGAAGCAAACTTTACAAGCTATTCCAAGAAATTCAAAATAAGCATTTAGTTTGTAAACATTCTCTTTTAATGCTCCTCGTTCCCCTGATTTAGCTCTCTGTATTTTTATCTATCAACGTTAACGTTGTATAGTTGATTATGTAAGCAATGCAGATTCATGCCCATGACAAATGGTTCAAATGCATGCAAAAGGTTTTGATCATAAAAGAGAATATTTCTAAAAACGATAAAGCAGTTTTGAAATACAAATTACGTTTTTTATTAGGCTCAAAATATAAATAGTGCCCTCGTAACTTAAAACTCATTGAAATTAATAATTAGTTAGCCGTTTCTGTTAAAAGATAAAGAAGTTAGAGCAAGTATTTGCATCATTCTAATCTAAAACACTCACCTTTTCTGATATGAGCCATATTGCTCCCACTAGACATCCAGCCATGAATGATGAAAATGGTTTTTCTCTGGCTGTTAAAATCTCCAACATCTGCATCTTCTGTAGGCTTCAAAGGTGTGTAAGTAATTGGCTGCGATCTGGGGAAAAATAATATACCTTGGTTGTCAATCTATTCTAGCGAAATTAGTAATTATAGCTTTTAGTAAATAGCCTGAACCACCAAAGAAGAGGGACTAAGTAGGAGAGATACCTATCAATGAGGGTCCTTGAAACTAAGGCAGAACACTGAAAATAGGACAGAGTGTCTCTTTTAATTTCTAACCTGACTCCTAAGGAACAGGCATCGAGGGAACCCCAAAGTGGTGACAATATGTACAAGTATGAGGGGGATCCCTAATGATTTCAGACAGAACGCACCCGGGCGCCAAATGGTCCTGCCCACAAGTCCCAAGCTCCCCGAGGTCTTTAACACAGATAACACCACTAGAAAGCTAGCATATCAGCTGTCCAACCAAAACCAGGGAAAAAGTTTCCAAAGTACATACCAACCGTTGTGCCGCAACAACATTCAACATCGTCGCCTGTCCTAGAACCGTGAAACACATAACACGAAATGATCGTCTACCGACCTGGGAAACCACGAAAATCCCATGTTCAGAATGGCCGTCCTGAAAAGAATCGAAAACGGGACCTCCCGAATACGAACCTTATGCGTTACCGCGGAGCCAACTCACTCGGTTTCATGCCGAATAGCGTGTAGCACATAGAGGTAACCTTTGGTTGATATAAGCTATAGAAGATTGGGCAGAAAATGTCAGCACGTGAGATTTTTATTAACAGTTCTGGAATCTGGCAACTCTGGATGCTGTCAGCCAAATGTTTTCTGTGAGAAATACTCTTATGCCTGCAGTACCACCTACACGCACTTGAGGACGATAATGCATTATCAGGGTGTCAGTGTTGTTAAATTGGTGGTGAAGTTTTAGAACATAGACATCCTGGATAGCATTTTGGATCGCATTCACTTCATTAATAGCTGTGAATGTCTTTTATGGGAACTCCCTCCTTAATACTGCAACAGAGTATTAGTGGTTCTACTTTGTTTATCCTGCAGAGGTTTCCGGGTTAAGCCTCAAAGAGAACATTGATACAGGAATTATTAACGGGTAAGATTCATGATTAGAAGTGGGGAAACAAGCAGTTCGTAAGAAATAATTTCCGTGTGTTGAAATCATTGTGGAGAAAGCAAGGATTACAGTTTCTCATGAGAAAACTTCAACTAACGTCCATGTTAAGAATAAGCAATTAGTAAGTCAACTTAGCTAAAACAATTAGTTTTGGTCAAACTATCAATAAAAACATTAACTCAAGGTGTACCTGGAGAACAGATATGTTCAGAAACAAAAGATACAAAGCAAGTCATCGAATGAAGCAATTTATGTCATATAGGTGAATGAGAGACTTCGAAATTGAGAAATATAAGTAGAAACGTTGATGGAGATGGTATAGTTGGCAAGTAGGTGGGACTTAAGCTCATAAAAGGGCATGCATTTCTAAAATTTGCGTATGTTTTTTAGTGTTTTACAGAAGCGTTTTACTGTGATCGATTATTGGCCGTCTATAGCGTCTAAAGACCACGCTCGGAGTATACACACTTAACAGTCACTGCCAGATATGCTTCCCATGATTGTTACTATTATTATTATTATTATTATTATTATTATTATTATTATTATTATTATTATTAGTATTATTAGTATTATTAGTATTATTATTATTATTATTATTATTATTATTATTATTATTATTATTATTATTATTATTATTATTATTATTATTATTATTATTATTATTTATTAATTACTATTATAATTATTACTATTAGGAAAACAATTCTTTTAAATCGTAAGCTGTTTGGAGCAGAAGTTAGAAGTTCAATACTACAACAATTATTACAGTTTTTCGTGTTAAAATTCAGAAACAGTTTAATTGTGTATCTTCAAACAGTTGGTAGCGGACTTAAAATATATCATTATGAGCCTCCCATAAATTTATCCGTCAACTTAAGTGGTGTTATCTATCCTCACACTCATCTACATATAGCCTGAAAGAAAGCTCGTATAGTTCACCACTGGAGCAGCCGGCAGCAGAATCATCGAAGACTGTGATTGGAAACGGCATCAGTGGCATCAACATCCAACAGTTACTGCTTACTTATGGGATATTGTTATCAAGGCATGCATTCACAACCTGGCATACCTTGTGTACAACTGGAAGGTGATGTCACTCTCCACATCGAAGACGATAGGTACCACCTCTGTTTGATACAGGTTGACCAAATGAGGATTTCCGTTGCCGTCGGGAAACAGGATCCAACCCATTTCCGTCATCTCGGGTGGCAGAAGTATTTGGCATTCACCTGCAAAGTGAGTATTGCGTTTAGGACATATAAACATCCGTAGTTAGACACATTGTAGACAAAACCATCTTGCAATATGAAACTTTTAGTCTTTTATAGACTTATAATTTTAGTTACTAAGATTAGTATGTTTTCGGGTTGGTTAGTACCTGAAAGCATAAGACATAGCCGAAGGCATGAAGTCTCAAGATAACGAATGATGTACCAGAACCGGGTTCCAAAGCTTTCTGCAAGGTCCTTGACCTCGCAGATCAGTAGGTCACTCCTCGAGTTGTGAAGAAAAATGGACAGTATATACGGCAGGCGTCGTTCATTTCGGGCACAGTTACGACCATTCAAACCACACCAGGTAGTAAACTTTGTCACTGTTTTTTGGAAAAACTGTTAGACGAAGGAAAAAAAAAAGAACACATCGAAGTGCTTATACTCCTAAGCAATGAAGGGGATTGACATTTTCGTGTGGTTGGACGAGTCATACTCCAACGGTCTTTTTCGCTACCTAGTGTTTAAAGTTTTGAACTGATAGCCAATAAAGATAGCTCTGGAACCAAAGTCAATAACTTAGATAAACTTGACTTGGTGAAGAAAACTCCGCAGTCCCTCGCTAACAGTATTTAAGTTAATTTTTGGGAAAACACTTGTAGGGTGACCCCGCGACACCTCTTAATGAAGAAAGTGAACGCTTACGTGAATTATAGCACGATGCACTGAGAGCAAAGTTGCAATAGTGTGATCATACCATCTCTTAAGTCCTTTATGTTTCATTCTAAGATATACCGCTACCTACATTAAATATTTCTTGCGTATTATTGTTAATGACCGAGCGCATAAAATTGTTAAAGTGTGAATTTGGTTAATGCTGCATCTAAAGAACGGCAATGGAGAACAAAAATTTAACAATACTTAACGCTTGCTTAAAGTTAAGCAAAAGTTATGTGACACCTTGCTTCTTCATTCAAAATTTTCTAACCTATACTTACCTGCACTTTTCTCCTGTGGTATATGTGGTTGTTGACCAGTGCTTTTGCAGAGCTTTTCCCTCGGTGACTCTGTTTATTTGATTTATTATTTGTTCTTTACAGATTCCTAAGGGTTTTAATTAAATCTTTAAGTGCCTTAATTAATAATTTTAAACGTCTCAAAAGAAACACTAGGCGATTGAGCAAGTGCAACCTAATTGTAAAAGTTAGGCGGTAAATCGTCAAATCAAAAACAACGCCGGGTATTTCACCTAATAATTGATAATGTAAGTAAGCATTAAACAGCACGTTATAACTGCAGCATGTGACTTACCTGAGTAGAGCAGGTAAACTAAAAGCAGGAAAACGGTGCTTGCTTGTTTCATTGTGTACGAGTTATGAGTCAGTGTTTGTGTCTTGCGGCGGGCGCTTCTAAGTGTATCAGAACAAACAATATTTAACTTATATAGTATCAGTGACAAGATGTTTGTCTTCCGCTACCGCGTCCCAGGGTTGTCCAGTACATCTTTGTTGTGTACAAACTTGTAAATATATTCATACCAGTTTGTAGGGCGTTACATTCTATAAGTAAGGGATTTAAAAATAAGGATACAATGTGGCTCTTTAAAGTTGTCAGTCGATTAGAATTTTCATTGTACATAAGTGTCAAAAGTCGTCTCTAGATTAATCAAAAGGTAACTATACTTTTTATTTTTTCTGATACCTTAGTTAACTGAGCGAAATGGCTCGCGTTCGGACGGCCCTCAGTTTGAATCCGGTAGGGCAGGACATTGTGAACATGTTTTTTTTTTTTTTTTTTTTTCGTGGTTTCCCCAAATCTGTAGGCAAATGCTGGGGTGGTTCCTGTGCTGCCACCAGTTTCCTGCCTAAGTCACTTTGTTTCATTTGTTTCGGGGTTTTAGGACCAGGCCGCAACAGTCGGTGCGTTGCGGCTGGGCAGTGGATATGTGCTTTGCAAAGATTTCTCCTTGGACTACTGACGGATTGCTTTCTAGAACCATTCCTTGGACTTACGGGCCCCCGATGGAGTCGGGGCTTATGGGTACACCGGGTTAGTATTCGTTAGGGACCCCGTTCATACTTGGGCAGATATGCCCCCCCCCCCTTCGAGTCTCCCCATCGGCACACAGTCTATTAAACTTAAGAGTCCGAAGCACTAATTACAACTACTACTTACAATTACTACTCGTAGTTCCACGTTGTCATTGTAGGTAGTGCTTAGTTCTAGTCGATGTGCAGTGAAAATAGGTCTTTACTACTGGTGATATATGGTACTGTTTCATATATCTGGGCATCCTTTAAATTATTACTTTCATCTATCGTCGGATATTCCCTACCACTTTGTTAAAGAACGTTAATCAATCATCTTTAAGAAAATAGGCGAAGTAATGCTGGAATTATCAGTGCCTCTAGCTTCAGTCAGCGCTGACTCTCATGATAAATAAAATGCGCATCTTGAATTTCCTGGGAATAGGCCCTGAAGTCCTCTTCATTTTAATCATTTTGTATAACTGGTAAAGCGTAAGAGATAGACAAAATCTTACTACACTGCTTTTTCTAATGCCGAGTCACCATTCGTTTTTAATTTCTTGACCACTTACATAATAGGTAGAGAGGGCATCGCACTCCATCCAAGAATTCAACACTGATGTTTCACTAGCAATACACATTTTGGGGGTCCCTGAAACCAAAAAAGCATTCTTAGTTAAAGATCCGCACGCGTGTGTCGGTGAGTGTGCTTATGTGTCTATGAATAGCATAACCCAAAAATCTGATGTGTTGCACTCACATGACTTTCTTTACTCTTGCATTAACCATTCTTACAAACTCTTATTCCTATATCTTCTTCGTGTTAGTTGAGATAAACATTTGTACAAATTATCTTATTGCTTATTTCCTTGTAGGTACCAGGTAAATATGGGAATACAATCTTTTAAAGCTTTCACATTTCGTTTTTTACACGGTTAACATATACAAATGAATAGCGATGTTCTATTTGACAAAAGTATACGTTCTCCAAAACTTACAGAAATAACAAGGAATATCTTCGAAATGGTTCTCTCTACAAAAACTGTATTTAGTAAAACTGTGCTTTAGCAAGATCTACATTTTTTGTATAGTAAGATTTTATCTATCCCTTACGGTTTACCATTTATGTAAAAGTCATCCAGAGTAAATAGTAATTCATGGGCTATAGCCAGTAAATTCAAGATATACATTTCATTTTCATAAAAATATCTCAAATATGTGGCATTTTCATCAAAATCGTTACAGCCATTTTTAAGAAAATAAAAATGTTCGAAAAATTTTCCATGTAAAGGGTAGTTTAGGGTGGAGGAATTTTCTTAAAAATCTTCGTGCCTTATCCTTGAAAGACATTGAAGTTAAATACCAACTTTGGTTTTTAACTGAGTTTTCGTTTTTGGGTTATGCTGTCCACAGACTGACACACACACACACACACACACACACACACACACACACACACACACACACACACACACTAACACACACACACACACACACACACACACCACACACACCCCGGACCTTTTTCTAAAACTGCTTTTTTTGGATTCAGGAAGCCTCAAAACATATTTCCGGTGAAATCCCGACATCGATTTTTTGGATGGTATACAATACTTCCTCTACTAAACGTAGTAGAGAAAGTAAAAATGATGTGTCTATTAAACATCAAGCTTGGAATTTGACTTCCAAGGATATGAAGATTTTCAAGAAAATCTCTCAAATTATCCTTTCCATGAAAATTGTTCAATCATTTTGACTTTTTCACAAATGGTTGTAACAATTATGATTAAGTTACCAGATATTTAAGATACGTTCATGATAAATGAAATATATATCTAGAAATAAGCCTCTGAAGTCCTGTGCAATCTGGATTGCTTTCGAAGACTGGTAAGGGGCAGAGAAAATCTTGGCACACAAAAACAGTAGATATCGTTAAAGCACACAATAATTGACGTGAAATCAATTTTGGAGATATTCCTTGTTATTGTGTAAATTTCCAAATGCTTATACTTTTCTCAAGAAGTAAATTGTATTTATTTTATATGCTGGTCATGCAAGGAGAACGGAATTTCAAAGCCTCACATAGTGACAGTTCTTAAAAGATTTGAGCATCACTTCAGCCTGTTGTATTGTCCTGCTCCCGTTATATCTATACATCTGAGGGAATATACAATAAAACCATTTTTGCAAACGTTTAACTCGATTAACGTGAAATAGATAGAAGAATAAGCATTTTAAAGAAAATATGGTACAAGGACGAGTAAAAGTGAAAAAGTCAGATGAGTGCAGTCTCATGAATGGGGTAAATTTTCAAATATTTCAAAGCCATTACATGGTGACCCACTTCTTTAACAATCTGATGCGTTATGTTCATATGGATTTCTGTACCCTCTTCGCTTTATGAGTGTGTATACCGAAAGTTTGTATTTCTATCTACTTCATTTTAATTGAGATAAACCTTTCTCGTAATAGCTACATTACATACAAATGGAAAAGCGATGGTGAAATCTTTATGTACTGGACGCTATATATTGGCCTTATAATTCCATGCTCTTTTTATGTAATCCAAGAAGCAGCCGAATGTAAACAGGACTTTAAAATAAATACAAAAAGTACTCAATTGTTTTTCAGTAAACAATTTCTGCGTATTTTTCCACTTATTTTACTGAGTTATCAAGCAATTAACAGCTAAAATTGCGTGCCAGAAGATTATAATAGTGTGTTTAATAAATGTTGTATCATTATAAGTGACTTTCATTGCAGTTATTTATTTCAAAGCAACTAATTACGTTAAATATGAGTCAGGAGTCTAATGCTCTGTGTACATAACCTGCTTAAGTGAAGCAAGAAAACCAATCGTTCTATCGAAATGACCTTTGACCAAGGGGACACCATTTCCAAAATTCATTCAACCCAACCATCTAGAAGTCACGCTAG
Source organism: Tenodera sinensis (assembly GCA_030765045.1). Classification (NCBI taxonomy): domain Eukaryota; kingdom Metazoa; phylum Arthropoda; class Insecta; order Mantodea; family Mantidae; genus Tenodera; species Tenodera sinensis. Next base: position 191,091,550 of record CM060961.1, read on the forward strand.
TGCTGCACAGAAAGACATCTTCCCTGCGTCATCGTTTTAAAGCGCGTCTCACCCTTAAAAGACAGTACACGTTAAATGGAGCGCAGTGTTGCAACATGTACTAGTTGCGAATCTTTCTCCGCGAGCGACTCGAGGTGGCCTGAGTCCTGTACTTAGTCCTTCAATTGCTGCTTGACGAGACGGGCACTTTTAACTTTGGTATCCCTCCACGCCTTTGTTACTGTATGACCTAAATTTACAAATGACTCGTCTGTATAAACAATTGATTTCCCCTGGTCCCTAAACCTTTTACGTCTTTTAGATATTTATGTCGCCATCTGATGATATCGATATCGTCTCTTTCTATTAATATGATCTTGTTACCCTTTCTTTCATATTCGAACCCCAAATCAGAGTGGCCCTTGAGAAATTTGGTAGGGTCTCATCACTGTTGAACTGTGACAAAATTATATTCAGCGTGGGTGGAATATTTGCAAACAGTAAAGAATGAACAATTCGCCGCACTCCACCTTGCACTATTCAATCATATTGCGTTAACCTAGCGTTTTGTGTAGTCCCGCCCTTTTTGCTTTCTTTTTCGATGGCGTTCTTAGAGGTCCTTTCATTACTTCCTTTTTAATCATACACACTACTGCTTCTGAACACCCGATAGCCTTAGCTGTTTCTTTTACCGCCTTACTTTCACGCGTTTTACTTAAAAAATAATATAACACATTCATAATTATTTGGCGTTCCTTACTTCTTTATTTACCAACATATCGTCCCTTCCTAGCTTCACCCTCCATAACTACAAATATTTACAAAAATATTAAACAAATAACGCAATAACAGCTCACAGTTACACACACGGCTTCTTTCGAACTAATGCTAGTGCTGCTCCTTATACTATCTTCTGTGTCAGGCCTGACGCTGAATAGATGAATACCTTTTGTTTGCCTTACTGGATAAAAGAAAGAGGTTACTGCCTTTTGGTTTATTTTAAAAACTTTCTCCAACCTTCCTCAACATTTGTTCTCGCTGGTTCCCTGATGTAAACTCAATAACAAAAAAGTTTCACACTGCGTAACTTTTGCAGTGCACATATATAAACTTTTCCGAAAACATTTAATTTAAAAAATTATAACACTTAACTGGGTAAACATAGAGAATTCAAAGTAGGCAGGTAGTAGCACTATAGTTTACTCTACCTAAGAAAAAAATATAGATGCATTCTAGCAGTTAGTTTGTTAGTTAGTGCGTGATGAGTGTAGAAACAGCAAATATCGGACTTCTATTGAAAAAAACGTTTTCTGAAGACATTTGGACCTATAGAAATGTATAATGACTCTGAAAAGGATATAACCTGATAGAGAAAAAAATTCTGCATAGGATAATGTGTTCAAACCTGAAATTTATAACAAATGAATATTTATACCATGCTATTAGGAATCTGGCAACTCCGCGAGGGTAGAAAAGGACGCGGCTAATGGCAACTTGTATGTGCTAGATAGAGACAGAGATGTCCCATTTAACTCCATACTGTCTTCTAAGAGTGAAACGCTATATAGATTCTGTAGATGGACTCGCTCTAAAGGAATACACGTACGCTATTGGTAGGCTAATTAAACCTACAAATATACGTTTTGTGTCCAGAATCGCCAGAAATCGTATCTGCATATACCTAACAAACAAGAAATTAGTGCAGCAATTAGTTGATAACAAAATGAGGGTAAGTATTGCAAACATGTCCATAGAAATCCGGCCTTTGTTAACAAAATTCCACAGAATAATATCAAATGTGTGTCCCGTAATTCCTCACCGTGTACTGGAGCATGAATTGCAGAGTCTAAACATTCGTTTGGTATCGACTATAATGTTTCTCAGAGCGGGTATGTGAGAACCAGGGTTTGCCCATATTCTTAGTTTTCTTAGACAAGTTTATGTGCACCCAGGTGACCTAGAAAAAATCCCAGAATCCATGCGAGTCGAGTATGACGGTACGACTTACTGGACGTACCTCTCAACAGAATCGCTCTCGTGTTCCATATGCAAAATACTGTAAAGACAAAGATGAACAATACATTGAGTTACAGAGAGAAACTGCTGTAACCTTGAAACCTGATCACAATTCATCTGCTCCTGAATTCTCACAGTTAAATACAATTAATCCAGAACCGGTGGCTACATCCGCACCGAAACCAACGAAACGCCCAGATGGTAATTATTATTTGTTTATGCCAACAAGCTTGCTGTTGGTGTTTTTAAACACACAAGCCACGTGTGGGCAATGTTTGAGAGAAATACGAATTGGTTGGAGAATTCAATACCATTCTGGCAGGTTGTGATAGTAGCTTAATGGTCAGAGCATACGCCTGATAAGCGGAGGGTCTGTGGTTCAAATCCCAGTTGTGGCACTGAATTTTTCAGTTCCAATTCTATTCCAATTTTGATTTTCTTGAAAATGGCTCTAACGATTTTGACTAAAATGCCATATGTTTGAGATATTTTTATGACAAATGAAATGTATATCTTGGATTTTCTGGCTATTGCCCCTGTAGTCGTTTTTACTCTGCATGACTTTTGTATAACTGGTAAACCGCAAGAGATCGATAAAAATCTTACTCACCAAATAATGCAAATCCCATTAAAGTACACAATTTATATCAAATACTTCTTTTGTGGAGTTAACTATTTTGATGATATTCTTTCTTATTGGTTTGCATTTTTAAATATTTTCACATTACTCAAATAACAAGTGTGTATTCCTTTGTTCAATTGTTCTTCCTCTTCGTGCAAAGAAAATGGAATATCAAAGCCATCACATACCTAAAGCTCCTATACGATTTGAGCACTACTGTATTGCCCTATCGTATTGTATCTACAAGGAAATATGTAATAAAACCATTTCCACAAATGTTTATCTTAGTTAACATGGAGTAGATAAGAGGTACTCATGCGAGTGCAACACAGTATTTCTTTGATGTTTATTCTTCAGTCTTTCTTCATTTTACTTTGTCTACTACGAATATCAAGTACGGGAAGTATTCGACCCAAAATTTCGATGTGGAAATTTCAGTGAAAATATGTTTTGAGGCCCCATGAATCCAAAAAGAGCATTTATATAAAAAGGTCCTCTGCGTGTGTGCGTACATGCGTGCGTGTGGGCGTGCAGGTGGGAGTGTGCGCGGTCGTGGGTGTGTGGGTGTGTGCACGCGTGTGTATGTGCGTGTCCGCGTGTGCGCGCATGTGTCTGTGGACAGCATAACTCAAAAACGAAAAGTCGGTTAAGAAACCTAAGTTGGTATTTAAATTTTATATAATTCAAGGATGCGACACGAAGATTTTGAAGAGAATTCTTCCAGCCTAAACGACCCTTTACATGGAAAATTTTCGAAAATTTATTTTCTCCAAAAAGGCTCTTAACGGTTTTGATTAAAATAACAATTTGTTTAAAATATTTTTATGGCAAATGAAATGTATATTTTGAGTTTTCTAGCAATAGCCCATGTAATCCTGTTTACTCTCAATTAGTTTTGTACAACTGGTAAACTGTAACAGATAGGTGAAATCTTACTATACAAAACATGTAGATCTCGTTGACGTAATTTATGTCAAATTATCTTTTATTTGAAGTGAAACATTTCGGAGATATTCCTTGTTATTTGTCAGAATTTTGCAATACTTACTGACCGTTCTCAAATGGCAGGTCGTTATTCATTTTTCATCTCTTGGTCATACAAAGAGAATGGAATTTTAAAGTCACCAGATAGCGACTACTCTTAAAACATCCGATTATCCCTTAAACCTTGATGTTAGCAATACGATAATTTCTACCAATGTTTAATCTCGATTAACGTAAGTAGCGGAGTAAGTGTTTTTAAGGTTAGTTTGTACAAGAGTAGAGAAACTCGTGTGAGTGTATGGCATAAGTTTTTTAGGTTTCTGATAGCAAAATTCCGAAACAATTAATTCAGTATTGAGGGAAAATAAATCAGTTGTCACTCTTGAACGTATAATAATTTATTTTGATCACCTCTGCATACATGAAGGGCGCAGCAGTAATATTTGGATTATCCGCTTGAAATTTAGATTTAAAATGACGGGATTAATTAATTGACACAATCGAGTTCCTCTGTTTACAACAAACTGAAACCTTCACTGCGTGTTTTCCCCTTTATCATTGTTTACTTCATGCGCTAACCTTAAGTGGAAAGATATTTGAAATCCATTAAATTGATTAGATATTCACTTTAGATCTTAACATCTACACATTTATAATCTCTGATAAAACAGGGATATCCAATAACTGACAGGAGTCAGTAATGGTCTGTTTGTGAAGATTATTGCTCAAAAATTAAATCTAGAATATATATGAAATACGGTAGTTTAGTTCAAGAAGGTTACAAGCACACAGGTAATAAAACGCGACGTTGTGAAAGAGAAAAATAAAATCGCGAGCCAGTGATTTTGTCTAAAGAATAATCCAAAGTTGCCTTAGATTTGATTTTCACAATTTTAGCGAATTATATCAGAAAAGAAGCCAAAAATAAATCTTGCTGTATAAAGTGCACATACAACCACCTGAGATCGAACCCGGGCCACCTTGGTGAGACGAAGCGGCGTAAACACTCCTCCATGGCGCCACACCTACCACATATCTACTAAAAAATAAAATCTGTAGTAGTGTAAAGTAAATTTTAACGAACTATATAACAACCCGTTTTACGACATTGATAACTTATTAATGATGAGTTTTTTATATGGTAATATCAAATGCTACTTGAACACTGCGATTAATTGTACCGCTCCCTCTTTCCCTCTTTTTCTTTCTTTCTTTTCTTTCTTTCTTTCTTTCTTTCTTTTTTTCTTTTTTTCTTTCTTTCTTTCTTTCTTTCTTTCTTTCTTTCTTTCTTTCTTTCTTTCTTTCTTTCTTTCTTTCTTTCTTTCTTTCTTTCTTTCTTTCTTTCTTTCTTTCTTTCTTTCTTTCTTTCTTTCTTTCTTTCTTTCTTTCTTTCTTTCTTTCTTTCTTTCTTTCTTTCTTTCTTTCTTTCTTTCTTTCTTTCTTTCTTTCTTTCTTTTCTTTCTCTTTCTCTCCCTTTCTCTCTTTCTCTCTTTCTCTCTTTTTTCTTTCTTTCTTTCTTTCTTTCTTTCTTTCTTTCTTTCTTTCTTTCTTTCTCTCTCTCTTTCTCTCCCTTTCTCTCTTTCTCTCTTTCTTTCTTCCTTCCTTCCTTTCTTTCTTTCTTTCTTTCTTTCTTTCTTTCTTTCTTTCTCTCTCTCTCTCTGTTTTATTTAAGCGATCTCTGAGTTCCATATTTGGTTAAGTATGTTTACCCATTTTCTGGGAAGAATTCAAAACTTACTTCTACCTATTAGGTAGAGAAGGTAAACATCTATCACTTTGGCCTACTGTGCTATGCTACAATGGAATGTGCAGAAGTGAATTGAAGGTATATCTGATTAAGAATGTGTAGATACGGGAATAAGATTTTGCAATAATATTTTGTAGAACAGTGAGTAGAAAAAGTGATGTGAATGTAATATGTCAGTTTTCATTTAGCTATATTGCATAAACGTTTGACATTATGTTATTTGCACTACACATTGATAATGTGTTAGAGTTTGGTGGTCGTTATGTATGTTTAGCGGATCTAACTTTAACAAAATACGATCAGTTATTTAACTCTTATTTATATTGCATATTTCAACATTTGCCTGAACTCTGAGGAAAAAGTAAATACTCCAGTAATCAAAGGAAAATAAATATTGCCTTAACAAAATAAAGGTAAACAAGTGTATGCTATTTAATGTCCAACATCAGCCTTGTTACTCGATCTGCAGCACTGGGCTTCTCGAAAATAATCTGATGATACATTCACATTGGCTTCTCTACCCCCTGTCGGCTATTAGTGGGTATTCAAGTTATGTCAAATAAATTGTATATAAATTGTGTTTTAAAAAGGTTTGCATTTTCGTAGAGAAAATATTGTATTTCATCCAAAAATGCAATGTCGAGATTTCACCGTAAATACATGCTTAAAGGCCCCCTGAATCCAAAACAAGCATTTTTAGAAAAATGTCCATGTGTGTGTGTGTGTCTGTAAACATGTGGACAGCAAAACTCAAATACGAAAAGTCGGTTAAAAATCAAAGTTGGTATTTAGGTTTAAAATCTTTTAAACATTTTGAAGAAAATTCCTCCACCCGAAACTACCGTTTACGGAAAATATTTCGAAAATTTTGATTTTCTCCAAAATGGCTCAATGATTTTAATTAAAATGCCATATTTTTACGATATTTTTATAACAAACGAAACGTATATCTTGAATTTTCTAGCTATAGCCCTTGTAGTCCTATTTACTCTGGATGACTTTTGCATAGCTGGTAAACCGTAAGAGATAAACCAAGTCTTACTGTATAGAAAATGTAGATATTTTTAAAACGCACAATTTATGTCAGAGTAATTCTTTTTTTAGAGTGAACCAATTCGGACATATTCCCTGTCATTTGTGTGAGTTTTTCAGCGTTCTTTCTTACTTTTGGCTATTGGTTGAGTTGTTGCCTCAACAATTGAAAGCCACTTGTAAAACGTGATGTTGTAATTAAATAAGTAATTGATATACTTATTTAATTACGGAAGTGCCACTGCAGGTTATTGCAGTATGATTTGGAGAGATTGAGAAAATTTGTTTGAAGAGGCGCCACTCAATCCTCCTGACACTTATAGTTAACTTAGCATGTAAAATCCTCTTCTTCTCGTTCAATTGCTAAGTCGTTATTACTTGTTCAGTAGCTTTGCCTGGCCAGAGACTGCTAGAAAGGGCGTGGAATCACTTACAAAGGGTTTTTAAGCTACTAATTAGAACAAGTTTGAGTAGGAAGTAATTATGTTAATTTATTGTATACGAGGCACAAAGGACTTTAAAATATTACAATTACAACACACACATAATTTGACGAAGATTGCAGTTTATAGCTTTACCGAGATTTTTAATTTATGTATGAGTCGCCGCGCACAAGCCAAAAGTTTAATTCACTAGGATGAGAGCCGAAATAATCTTGAGGTTAATTTAGCCTACTCTATGATGAGCCGAAATAGTTTCTTGAAGTAAAAATTTTCCTATTCTACGCAATGTTGCCAAATAATTCTTGATGTGAATTTAGCCTATCAATTTCCAAATGTACTTCCTTATTTCGCGCATGTTCTACGTACTGTCTCGGTGTAATATTTGACGACTGTTCCGTTCGTATGTTGGATGGCGAATCTTTTCTTTTCGTGTGTTTCTTCGACTTCCCGGTCCGTGTGTTAGATGACGACTCTCTGGTCCGTGTTTTGGATGACGACTCCTCGGTCCGTGTGTTGGATGATGACTTTTTCTTTTCCATACGGGAATACGACAGACACATTCGGTTCCCCTCCACATAACATTTTTGAGTTTCACTCATTGGAGCGCGTTCTGCTAATTATTTCAAATGTGTGTAGTTCTAAATTTTCTGATTGGCCCTTATCGTTGGACCAGATGAAACTTTGCCGCTGGACTGCCATATCCTGCCCCCTTGCGGTAGCGTTTCGAACAAGCTTGATTGACAGTTTTACGATATTTCTCTAACAAAGGAATAATCCTTCCTCACAATGGAGCTTACGATTTGGTTGGCGTCTGTTTGTCGCCAGTTCAAGCAGAACTAATTCGGGTCAAAGACTTCATGTAGTGTCTCTGAAGCGAAATCTTTTCAACTTTTACCCATAAACTGCATTCTACGTGCGTTATTTCTTATTACTTTAAATATATACACTTGACATTTGATTATTTATATGTACACGTTTATACAATAATTTATATTAATCTTAACACTTGCCCTGTGAGTGGTTCTAAAATAAAAGAATGCTGGAACTTATCGTGTTTTATAACGTTAATTTAATTTTATCTCGGGCACGGTATAATTACCGTCTCAGTTTTGTAAAATTTATCCTTTCATCAAATGGAACATCATTATTCGTTAGCTATGTTAGCTATGTTAGTCGTTAGTTATGTTAGCTGTGCAAACAGAACGGAAAATGAAAGCTTTAAAAGATTTGATTATCGCACAAAGCCTACTGTATTCCCCTTGCACCTACAAGGAAATAAGCAATAAGATAATTTGTACAATGTTTATCTCAACTAACACGAAGAAGATATAGGAATAGAGTTTGTAAGAATGGTCAGTATAAGAGTAGAGAAAGTCACGTGAGTCCAGCACATCAGATTTTTAAAAATCATCACACATGCAATTGCAGTCTAATGTAATCCGTCGTCGTCCACGCAGTGATTATTTTACGTGGGTCCTCCCCATCCTTTACTACAGAAAAGTTTGCAGTCTCAGATTAAACTGATGACTTTCTACTTTGAATGGATAGCCAGTACATTTCGTATGGTCTTTAACAATCACACCTATTCGATTTACTTCCGTTAAGGTTCCTGTGACAGAGTTACCTAAACCTGTTCAGGAATTAGAAGAAGAGTGTAGCAAAATAATTCATGAAATAGAGGGTTAATGAACTAGCTTCTCAATTGGAGCCTCAGACGTAATGGGGTTGAGCGCATCCTGAAAGAAGTTTCTCATCAGGAGAAGATCCCCACGCCAGTAACAGGCATCGAACCCGAGTCTCCCAGTTGATAAGCAGCACTAAGGAGACCAACTCCAAAACCAATATTCGGGAAAAATTAAATTTGATATTTAAGTTCAGCACCTCCGAAACACTCCGATCATAAACAAAATCCCCACCACAAATTGTCTTTTACATAGAACATTTTTCAAAAATGTTGATTTTCTCAAAATGGCTTTAAGGATTTCAATAAAATATCCTTTGTTTAAAACACTTTCAAGACAAAAATAAATTATACGTTAAATTTTCTGTGATTATCTTCTAAACAACTCCTTATTCAAGGTAATATCCGAAATCTTACAAACCCCCCGAAAATGAAAGTCTCGTTATAGCACACAATTTATGGCAAATGGTTTTCATTTGTGGTCTTAACCATTTCCAGATATCTCTTGTTTGTTTGAATTTTAAAATACTTATACTATTCTCAAAGAGGCAGTCATTCATTATTTTATGTTCTGGTCATCCGAAGAGAATGGAATTTCAAAACCACCTCGTAGCGACCAGTTCTTGATTGCAAATTTCCGACAAATTATTTTTGTATTGCAGAAAAATGAATAAGTTTATCACAGTTGAACTTAAAATGATTTACCTTGATCACCTCTGCATACATGAAATGTGCAATGAAACTTTTGTACTGACTGGTTGAAGTTTAGTATTAAAGGTTACGAGACTAATTTACACAACGAAATTCCTCGTTACAACTCACTGGAACGTTCCGTGTGTGCGCCTGTGTTTCTCTTTATCAGTGTTTAATTACGCCCATAATTGGAGAGATGTTTGAAAATTCATTAGTAATTATTCACATTAGACCTTAACGACCAAACATTTATAATCTGTGATAAAATATGGCTGTCCAATAACTGACATAAGTCGAAAAAGATATAGGTATAAGAGTTTGTAAGAAAGAGAAAGTCATGTGAGTGCAACACATCAGATTTTTAGAGAACGGTCTGTGTGTGCGTGCGTGCGTGTTTGTGTGTTTGTGTGTGTGTGTGTGTGTGTGTGTGTGTTTGTGTGTGTGTCAGTCTGGGGACACCATAACTCAAAAACAAAAAGTTGGTTAAAAACCAAAGCTGGTATTTAAGTTTAATGTCCTTTAAGGATGCAAAACGAAGATTTTGAAGAAAATTCCTCCACCCTAAACTACTCATGACAAGGAACATTTTTGAAAATTTTGATTTTCTTGAAAATAGCTCTAACGATTTTGATTAAAATGCCATATGTTTGAGATATTTTTATTGCAAATGAAATTTGTCTTGAATTTTCTGGCTATAGCCCATGTAGTCCTATTTACTTTGGAGGACTTTTGCATAACTGGTAAATGTAAGAGATAAACCAAATCTTACTATATAAAAACATCTTACTAAAACACACAATTGATGCCCAAATTGTATTTGTAGAGTAAACCACTTCGGGGATATTCCTTGTTATTAGTGTGAGTTCTGGAGAACTTACACTTCTCTCAATTGGAACATCGTTATTATTTTTTATGTGTTAACCGTGCAAAGAGAATGGAATTTAAAAGCTTTAAGGGATTTAACTATTGCTCAAAGTCCACTGTAGCCCCATATTCCCCTTGTACCTACAGGATAACCATAATTTCTGTAAATGTTTATCTCGATAACACGAAGAAGATATAGGAATAAGAGTTTGTAAGAATGGTTAGTACAGGAGTAGAGAAAGTCATGTGAGTGCAACACATATTTTTTTCCCTAAGGAATCTTACGTTTTCTCCAATCTTTAGACCCATTATATTTTTCCACCCTTCAAATCTCACTGCACAAAAGAGTAGATATCATTAAAGCACCCAATTTGTGTCAACTAAATTTTTTGTTGAGATAATCATTTTTGAGATATTCCTTGTTTTTGCTTTAAATGTTCAAATGTGTACCTGTAATTTTCTGAAATACGCTATCGTTCTATTTTTTTTTTTTTTTTTTTTTTCCTTTTTATATTTTGCTCATGTAAAGAGAATGTAATAATAATGCATTTACATAGTGATTCGCTCTTAAAAGACTGACTTTGCTTAAGCCTACTCTATTCCCATATTCCCATTGTACCTACAAGGAAATATGTTACAAAACCATTTTTAGGAATGTCTATCTTCATTGACGTGAAGTACATAGAAGAACGCGCGTTTTTAATAATAGTTTGCACAAGAATAGGTAAAATCATATGAGTGTTAACATAAGAATGTATAGTTATACTGCTCATACACACAGACGTTTATCTGAAATTTTTTTTTTTATTCGTGAGACCTCAAAATCTGTATTTCCACTAATCTTGGTATCAACTTTTTGGGTGAAGAACAATGCACCCTCTACTTACTAGATACGTAGTAGAGAAAGTGTCCGATACAGTATAGAGCAAAATATATTACGACTGCGGTAGAGGGGTCAGTGTTCTGGGTTGAAAACCGCCTGAGGTTGGACATTTTCTTTAATCAAAATAATTTCCTACGCTCATAGTCCGGAAGTAAGATTGTGGAACCGAATGTAAGTGGTTAATGTTAACATGATGAAAAGCAAGGTTAAGAAACTACGGTCAGCGAGTAATAATACCATCAGTTGTTTCTCAAGTCAAAGCCCCGCGATATAACCCAAGATGTTAAAGGAGGCTGCACAAAATGAAACAATGCATATTACATATTATTAAGAAAGTGTTATTTGACAGAGTTCGGTTGTAAGCCTCTTACTCGCGAAACATATTTATTTGGCTATTACTCCAAGCACAAACGTTGAATGTCATATACACCAATATCAGAGCCACCTAGCAGCTTCGAGGCGAACTCCAGGTGTGTGTAGGTATAGATGTAGATCATACAAGAGTTCAAACTCTTAAATTCATTATCGCTAAGACCCTCCAGGAGGCAGTTATGAAATGAAGCAATCAGAGGAGGTTACAGGCCACAGAGACGAAATGAAGTCCTTCATAGCTCCAGGCTCGAAGCTCTCCCCTCCCCCCTGCTGGTATAGTTGCGGTGGTTTAGCTTGTCTCTAGGGCCATAAAAGTTAGTCACTCCACCACGGAAGTTGGGGGGTGGAGTTACAATAACAGAGACAGAGGGGTGAGATCTGCGTCTCTTTTCAACATATATTTCTCTTTCTTTAGGCCTGAGACAAGACAAACCAAACCGGTTATAGCCCCCTAGAAAAGCGACGAACGACTCGTCAACCGAACAGCCCTTTAATGTCCACGGGGAGTACTCTTTGCTCTGAGCAAGCAAGTGTTACCTCTGTCCGACACTGCCACACCCCACGAAACACAGAAGCACACCTGAAAGATAAGAAGGAAACTGAATCAAATGGAAATGACGGAAAGGAATCTGTAGGGGTTGAGAAACTACACTAGCATTCACCTACCTACCAACCGGGGAAAACTACCAAAAGCCCAAGGTCAGATTGAGGGGTTGATGGGAATCGAAACCAGGTTCTCCCTAACACAAGTGCTACATGCTAGTGCTGAGCTATCTCCCTCGATACTCCAGGAGTGATGCCAGTTCCTGTGCGTCACGTAATTTCCCCCTGTTGTTGGAAAACATGCACATACAATTAAATTACATTTCATTTAAATTAACAACACTTTATTTGTACCACCGTTTTATACATTTATTAAGTTATATAGAACCTAGCTTTCAACTTATGTACAATATACAAACTGTGTGAACGTTTCAATTAATTGCTATTTGGACAGAGCGGGCGTTTAGATACTTCCACCAACAACTGATGTCACAGTTCATTATCACCTGTTTATTCCAAAAACACTGTTATTTTCACCAATTGTTTCTTGATGTTGAGAACAACCTTTGACAATCATCCTGTAAAACGACACATACAATTAGTATCAGAGCTGTTATTTTTTGCAGATGACCCAAGTGTGCTAATTAATAAAGACAGTCACCTCTCAGGTTTATCCAGCGATACCTTAGCATGCAGTAATTACTTTGACAGTAACAAAAGTTATATAAGGTTTGCTAAAGGTAATTACGCCAATGTTGTGAAGCAGCGCGGACCACCACTTTGTGGATATAGGGCGCGTCCTTCAGCGCTAGCCGGCGCATGATTAGTTGGCGGGAGGTATGGGGGGAGGGGGGTGCTCTCGGCTAAGGAAGCACTAAAAAGGATAACTAATAAATAAATACAACACAACTTACGATATCGGGTTACGATACAACAGAACAGCTGTGACTATCATGAATTGTGAGTTGTGATCCAGTTTTAAGGGAAATAAAGCGAAATAAAAGAATTAATAGTTGTCATTTGTCATAATACTTTCTGCAAAACACAGTAATGACCTCAAGTGTTCTTAATTGTCTCAATTATTTATTTGCCAATATGTTCACCTTAAGGTGTCCCCTTGAAAACGCTGAGCTACCGGTGTTTTTTTTTTTTTTTTTTTTTTGTAGTGTTTAACGCCCGCTTTTACTACATACGACACCGCAGGCGGTGACACTGATGATGCATGGAATGAAGATGGAGTGCCGGTGTAATGAGATGGCAGAGGAAATCGGAGAACTTGGAGGCAACCTGCCCCAGTGCCGCTTCGTCCACCACAAATCCCACATGCGGTTGCCTGGGATCGAACCCGGGCCGCTTTGGTGAGAAGCGAATGGCTACCGGTTTAATAATGTGTAAGAGTGTAAAAATCATAAAGGTCCAAACTTTTTACTACTCGTAAACGCAAGATAAAATATCTAACAATGTCGAAACCATTTGAAAATGTCGGAAAATGCAGAATTGTTTGGGAACGAGGAACGGGTTTTCTCCGGGCTCTCCAGTTTCCACCGCCACTCATTCCACCAATTGCTCCATTATCACCTTTCCAATCATCGTTTTCACCTGCATTTCATATCATCTTCTTCCTCACTGTCATACCTGGTGCTTCGTTGGCCACCTGCTTCCAGGTCTTCACTCTGTGTAAGCAAGCAAGCGGAGACAGCAATGATCGAGAATGTACGCCAGTTACTGGACTCAGTCTATACATACCTCAGAGCCTGTTGGTAGTGACATTATAGCGCCATGCATGAGGTGGCAGCACTGTAGAGTTGCTGTCGCCATTCTCTTGTTGCTCCCGTTTGCCTGCCCTGTCCCTTGAACGTCAGAAAAGATCCCGTTCCCTCTCTTTGGCATGTCTCTTCAGAAGTACCAGACATATGATCAGGAGTACCAACAGTACTATCACAAAACCCACCAGTATGTACATGGCACTCCGGAACGGCTGTCCATTACCACCTGAAAAAAAAGTTTATTATATGAATAACACGCTAAAATATGTCTAATCTTTACTGGTATTACAAAGACAGAACATTGATCTGCATGGCTATGTAAAGTAATTTCAAATGTAGCAGATAGTTCTTGTAGGATGTTTCTGTAGGCAACGCATGGATTTATAGTCCATAAGAACTGTATGCACGGGAAATTACAGATTTCCAAAACATGGTTGGTCAATTCATTTTGTTAAATGTTTTATAAATGTAAATGCCGCAGGCATTTTACTGTGTGGAAGTAGTGAACATATTCGAGAAACATTATGCACTGTAGGCAGTGTGTTTTGTGCTGGCATTGTACCAGCACATTGACGTCACGTTCTACCCTTGTGGAGGTAACTTGCAATCGCCTCATTTGGCGAAAGCTGAACAAAAGGTTCGGAACCTACGCGTTAAAAAAGGTGCGTGAAACATAACTTCTCTGTACACCAACCACATTTGCTAAGAATTGTTTTTTTTTTTTTTTTTTTTTTTTTTATGGTGGTTTTTTTTTTTTTTTTCACATTTATCACAGTTTCCTTTCATATTTTGAAAGAATAGTCAGTTGTGTCCTGAAAATTCTCACAATGTATTTCAGCTTATCCCGCCAGTACCCATCCGTATTGGTGTGCATGCTGGAAACTTGGAGGAACTGTTGATATGCCAAGAACTGTAGTTTGAGGGTATTGTGTCTCAATCAGACAAACTAACGTTAAAGTTCTTTGCAATGCTTCAAAAGCCATCTTACATTAGTAAGAAAATGGAAGAAAAGATGTTCAAGGCGAACAATTTAATTGTAAAAAGGAATTCCACAGGAAAAATGACAAAACTGTTCAGTGTATTTCTGAAGGAAGAAGAAAGCATTCCTTCCGTACTCAAGCGCATGGAAATTCTTACTTCTGGACTCATGAGGTGCTCGTAGCGATATAGAAGACATTCGGCGACACTTGCAAGAAGAACATCATGATCCTGAAAAGCTGACGATGTACATCATAGCAGCCAAGTCAACGTACAAATTCCAGCCTCTCTGTCGATATTGCTTCCGAACGTACAAATATATGATAGGTTAAGTATCTCACAGCGTTGAATTTGATCACCCGGATGTTAGGTTGTAGCCGCGGGATAATATTCTCGAACTATAGTCCTTGGCATATCAGGAGTTCCTCTCTTCAGCGTGCACATCAATACGGCGGAATTAGCTGAAGAACATTGTGAGCAGTTTCAGAACACAACTGATTATTGTTTCATAATTTTGAAGGACAGTGATAAGTGTGAAAACACAGTTCTCAAATGTGGTTGGTGAACAGAAGAGTTATGTCTCACGCCCTCTTTAATGACTATCTTGATAGCAGCACCTACATTTGTTCAAGACTAACAATGTAGTACTGTAACGTAAATTAAGATCCGAAATTATTATTCTTATCATTATTAACATTCAGGGGAAAAATGATGTTTTATGTCTCCCTTCTATGAATTCATTTCTCTCGCAGAACCGATTGTGTTCGAGTGGCCAGCACTTGCAGAAGCATTATTTTAAACAGTGTACACCATAAAATAAAACGATTGCGGTTTTTTCTACTGCTTCAGAAAGTTTGCTTTTCAGCAGCCAGCACCCTGGACGAGTCAGTTGGTTAGGCTATGGACTACTTAACCCATACTAATGTCGGGTACCACCATATGGAGAAGATTTCACATCTAAGTACTCCATCTATATGGCGTTATTTCGGGGGCTCGCCAATCTCGATCCACAACTCCGCTGACCATTGCTAGTAATAGTCATGACTTATTTTCAAAGATACGGCATATTACCTGGGTAAGTGCAAACCAAAATTAACTTTACTACGAAATCCTGCGGTTAGAGGCCAGCCGAACCAACTCTCAGCAATGTTCCTATGCTGTCTTTACTGAAATCTCCGCCAGATCATCGCCATATATCCACTCCACAGATAGCGACGGTCGCTTCAATTAATTGTCAACGTAGCCATCCCACAATTTCACGAGGAACTAGAAGCTCACACCGAGATGTGGTCAACGCTCTGCTCTTCCTGATCACCACTCTAGATAACCAGAATATCATAAAATCAATGTTGTCTCGAAAATCCATAGCCTACACATTTGCTACTAACAGCGAAACACAAGATACGTCTGCAACTGTTACCACAGAAATTCTCCTAGTCGTTTTGTGCCCTTCGCTCAGAGATCAAACCTTACTACTTTGTATGTTACAGGGACACAGCTGTGTTTGCTCACAACGTATTGACAATGTGCTTTTCAGGCACTCCACCAAACCTTCTCAATTCCTTCAATTTCACTTGCTATTTTCCGCTTTTCCCATCATCCATTGTTTTCCTCCCTACTTTTCCCCACTCTAAAGAATTGTTACCTGTTCCCAGTTGAGGGTCCGGGGCCTTCTTGGGAGGCGGCGAAGGAGGTGATTCTGC
Source organism: Tenodera sinensis (assembly GCA_030765045.1). Lineage (NCBI taxonomy): Eukaryota > Metazoa > Arthropoda > Insecta > Mantodea > Mantidae > Tenodera > Tenodera sinensis. The sequence goes on from CM060961.1 coordinate 191,107,856, forward strand.
AAGATGAGGCAGCAGGTCGTTCCATAGTCGAGCAGCTTCCTGAGCTTCGTCCCCGCAACTTCCTGTCCCAAGCTGCAGAGCGAAACACTTGTAATCTCCAGGTATTGCTCTCTGCCACTGTGATGCGTAACCAAACGATCCAGCAGGGTTAGGGTTCCTGTAACATTTACATCAACAATCTATCAGCGTATTCTAATTACAGAGGGAAACGTTCGAAATCTCTGATACCAATCGGGTTCCTTCCACAGGATTATATTGATTCATAACTGCTTGTATGTTAAATACTTAATGTTTATTGGGAAAACTGATTTTTATTTGCACTACTACTTACCTACAGTGACTAGAAGAAATTGTTTTCCATCAAAAATTGCATGCCATTATTTCACCCCAAATAGACGTTTTGATACTCCCTGAATCCCAGGAAAAGATCTGCATGTTGGCGTGTCTGTCAGAACAGCTAACTTAAAAACGAAACGACGTATAACTACCAAACATGGTATTTATGTTTAGTATCTCCCAAAGATATAACACAAAGATCTCCCACGTATTACCTTATATATGCTATTGTTTATTTTCTAGAAATAGCTCTAAAGATTTTGATTAAAAGGTCCTATACTACCTAGGTTATCCGCTGTTGCACGGGTAGCTTTTTAAACCTGGATGACGAATTAATCCATTTAATTTACCGTTCATGGTTCCTTATGAAAAGGAACGCTAAAATATCTGAACTGGCGAAGCGTGGCTTCCTAAAACTCTCGCCGACCAAAAATTTGACAGCAAGATTTAACCTGAAAGACACCATATGAGACTCCCTGAACAAAAATTAGCTTTAGAAATAGATCCGCGCGTATGCGTGTGTATTTGTATGTGAACAATGTAACTTCAGAACAAATAGTGGGTGAACTACACAGTTTGTGTTTAAGTTAAGGTCTTCCACAATTTGACACGAAGATTTTTAAGAAAATGCACTCCACTTCAAACTACCCCTTACATGGGAAAAAAACCTAAATTTTATTTTTATAAAAATGGTTCTAACAGTTTTCATTGCAAGACCAGATGTTTAATATATTTTCATAACAAATGAAATGTGTATCTTGAATTTTCTGGGAATATTCTCTGAAGCCTTCTTCATTCTGATTGTATTTTGCATAACTGTTAAACCGTAAGAGATACACAAAATCGTACTACATAGATATTACAAACTTTTGTGGAGTTAAGGATTCCCAAGATAATCCTTGCTACTGGTTTGAATTTTTCAGTGTTTCACGTTTCTTAAAGGGGAAGTGGTTATTTCCACCCCCGCAATTTGTCATGGAAGGAAAACCACATTTCAAAGCCATCATATAGTGACCAGTTCTTGAAATATTTACCTATCGCATTAAGTCTACTATATTCTAGTATTCCCCTTGTACCTAGAAGGAAAGATGCATTATTTGTACAAGCGTTTATCTAGATTAACATGAAGTAGGTATAAGAATAAGCTAACACATACTTGTTTGTTTGCTTATTTTCCATCACTTTAACTACATGGTCTTAAAGCGATCGATCTGTTAGGACATACCTGTGCGGTGGGCAATTAACCTTCTACTTCTCATTCCTGTACCATCTTGCTTGTCTCGTGTCCACAGGTGCCTTAGTGGAGGACTTCTAGAAGGTCCTGCTTAACTCTACCTGTACCAAGCAGATGGCACTAAGGTTCTGCAGTGTACCTGCTATCATTATCTGTGGATAGATGGCAGCTCATTCACTGTTACCATCTATTTTTATTTTTACTTTCTCTACTACGTACACTAAGTAGTGTTGTATTGCACCCAATAATTCGATGTCGAGATTTCACCGGAGATATGTTTTGAGGCCCCTGAACCAAAAAATAAAAAAAAATTATCAAAAGGTCCATGTTTGTGTCTGTGTATCTGTCAGACTGTGGACAGCATAACTCAAGAACGAAAAGCCGATTAAAAACCAAAGTTCGTGCTTAAGTTAAACATCATTTAAGGATGCGACACGAAGATTTTGAAGAAAATTTCTGCACCATAAACTACTCTTTACATGGAAAATCTTCCGAAAATTTTGATTTTCTCGAAAATGGCTCTTAACAATTTCGATTAAGAAGCCATATGTTTGAGATATTCTTATGGCAAATTAAATATATATTTTGAATTTTCTGGCTGTAGCCTATGTAGTCCTGTTTACTCTGGATGACTTCTACTTAACTGGTAAACCGTAAGCGATAGACCATATAGAGTGAAGCAATTCGGAGATATTTCTTGTTCTTTGTGTGAGTTTTGGAATTCCTAAACTTTCGTCAAATGGAAGATCGATTTTCATTTTTTGTATTTTAGCCGTACGAAGAGAACGGAATCTCAAAGCTTTAATATATTTGACTACCGCTCAAATCCTAGTGTAGTCCCACATTCCCCTTGCATCTATAAGGAAATAAGCAATAAAATAATTTCCGCAAATGTTTATCTCAACTAATACGAAGAGCTTATATGAATAAGAGTTTGTAAGAATGGTTAGTATAAGAGTAGAGAAAGTCATGTGAGTGCAACACATCAGATTTTGACTGTTTTAGGCTTAAGTTGGAAATTTCTGTCTTAGCATTAAATACCCAAGCTAGTATTTACCTTGGTGACTGAGAGAAACCACAGGATTAGAACCCATGAACTCTCGAATACGGGCCACAGGCATTACTCCCTTTGTATCTATAATGAAATGTGTAATGAAATTATTGCTGCAAGCAGATAGAAAAATGAAGTATACCGTTAGGTTATGTTCGCCGAAATGTAACTATAATTTTCAAAATTACACTGACTTGCTGGAGCATAAATTCAATTTGACTTTGTGTTCAGTTGAGTGCATAAATAAATAAATTCACATAAAATCCAATCATGTCATTCAGTTTTTGTCACCTCTTTCTACTCCGATTTCTTACAGCATTTTCTTTTGTTGCTCTTTAATCAAAATTCCATAGCTTAGAAGATTAAATATCAATTATTTGCAACATTCACGGTGCAGTAGCAATAATAAAAATTATAGCTAAAGATTTAAGTTCTAGAAATGCTTTTATTTCAACTTTTCTTTTCATGCATCCCAAGGGAAAACAGGTTAATGATATTGGACAGAAACCGTATGCACATGTTCCTGGTATTTTGTAGAGTATTACAACTTAAGCAATAACAACATCAGACTGCCTCTGTTGTTTGATGGTTAGCATGCTAGCTTTCATAGTCAGAGTTCCCGGGTTCGATTCCTGGCCTTTAACCAGGATTATTCTCCATCTCCCTTAATGTCTGCAAGTAACTATTAGTGCATGAGTTTATATAATTGTTAATGAGCGACTATTAGAAAGAAAATACCTTAGATATTAAAGACGGCATATAAATTGGAGATGCCCTGGAGAGTGGAATTAAACATATAATGCTGATTGGAAAGTACCGAGTAATTCGGTGTGACTCTAAGAGACAATGAAATTAAAAATGTATCCTCATAGATTGAAGGCAAAATATGGAAGATTAATTAAAAAATTATTTTGTTTATTAATGATCATATCAGTGTTGTCGGTGTGCTGGAATTTTGTCCCGCAACAGTTCTTTTACATGTCAGTAAATCTAACGACATGGGGCTGTCGCTTTTAAGCACTCTTAAAAAGACAATCGGTCTAGGCTGGATATGAACCAGCGACTTTGGGAACAATAAACCAGCCCTAATCACATGAGCCACCCGTTCCGAATATGGCAGACAGTAGGCTATTTAAGAACCACTAGATGTACTGTAATGGGTTAACATAGCAAACCGAGTTTGACTTGCGCTGTTTGAAAATTAATTACACAAAGAATCGTCTTAAGTTAATTTGGTCCCATTCTCTCTTACACGTTGGTCCTCGGTTAAATGAAAAGCTTCTACAGCGTGGACCTTAATCCTCTTTACTAAGTTTTCATTAAACATTCTCTGAGTTAGGCGTTAATCATGTTCCGTGTGCTTGTTTGTAAACTCGCCATCACCATGGTTACCGAAACAAGAGGGGCCCCAGCCTAATGGCTTCACCATTCTCTGTAAACAAGACTCATTTACCCTTCAATACCTGAATCACAAGGCTTTGCTTTCTTTAGTGCATACCCAGAGTGGATAAGGAAATGCGTATTTTGAGGCCAATTGAATTCTAAAACGAAAACATTTTTAGGAAACCTCTATACGTGTTGTATACGTTCCCATGGACAGCACAACTCAAAAGCGAAATTTGGTATTTAGATTCAGTATCTTCCATGGATGGGACACATAGATTTTCAAGAAAATTCCCCCATCCCAAATTACCTGTACATGGAACATTACTGGTTATTTTAGATCTCCTCAAAAATGACTTAAACGATTTTGACTAAAATATCATATATTTAAGCTATTTATATGACAAGTACATTGTATATATTGAATAACCCGTAAATTCTTTTTTATAACTTTGAAAAACGGGCAAAGCATAGAGATAAACAAAGCTTGCTACATAAAAAACTTAAATACCAACTTTGGTTTCTAACCGACTTTTCATTTTTTAGTTATACTGTCCACAGACTGACAGACACACACACACACACACACACACACACACACACACACACACACACACACACACACACACGGGCGCGCGCGCGCGCGCGGGTACCTTTTTCTAATAATGCTTTCTCAGAGGCTCTAAAACGTGTATTTCCGGTGATATGGTATAGAATTTTTGGGTGGAATGCAATGTGTTCCTTGCTTTCTATATACGTGGTAGAAAAGTAAAAATTTATTGCCTCATTACCAACTGTGCTGCCTGTTTGCCGAAGTATTTACTATACAAAACATTGCAAAACAAAAATGTCCTTATAACTGCACGTAAGTATTTTTAAATAATGCTATTATAAAAATTTTAATATCCAGTAAGTCAAATGCAAGGCTGAAGATAATGAATATTCAGAAGTTGGCAATTCTCAAGAGGGCAACTTTCTCAATAATATGTTTGCTAATATTTAAACATCCCAACTTGGGTTTGCGAAAGAGTGATTAGCAGAAACTAGTGGGAGAGGAGGATGAAGAAGAAGATAGCAAAATTAGTTTCCTTTCGGTATTTGCGTTTCTCTCGGAATTTTATTTACACAACCGTTGTTACTTCAGTAGAGAGAAACTCAACATTCGTCTTCAGTAAGGACAGGATTTCACTATAAAGGCATATTTCTGCTCTCCTGTCAGTGACTTGGTCCAGTTTCTACAAACCGTCACGTTTTCTTTGACTTTGAGCGAAAGTCAAATGTGTTAAAGCTTTCAAATTGCGTTCTCTTTGCACGGCTAACGTATGAAAAATGAATAAAGATGTTACATTTGAGGATAGTTCAAGTTTTCCAAAACTCACACAAATAAGGAATATCTCCGAAATGGTTCACTCCACAAAAAAGTTTACTTGGAATAAATTGTGCGTTTTAGAAAGATCTACATTTTCTGTACAGTAAGATTTGGTCTATCTTTTACGGTTTACCAGTTATACAAAATTCATCCAGACGAAACAGGATTATATGAGCTAAGTCCAGAAATTTCAAAATATACATTTCATTTTTCATAAAAAAAATATCTTAGTCTTTCTTCTGGACCACTGAGGATGACGTGATGGCTTCGACATTTCATTCTACAGAGTCGGCACAAATAATTCACCCAATTTCAGTGCAATGTATAACGAAAAGTATGAAACTTACAATATTGAAACATATACCAATCTAAAGAGAAACTCAGCAAATTATTAAGTCTTAGCCTGGTGAAACGAAAATTGGCATCGTCACTCAAAATAAATTTATTGCTCATTGCGTTGTCATTGACCTCTAACATTTACTAGTGGAAACTAATGGCATCCATTGTTGTCTACGTCAGGGCATGATGAAATTGTAAACCGCAGATTTTATTAGCCTGCACTGTTGTATAGGAAACTGTCTACCCAGACAGTCTATTTTCTCTGGCTTTACGCATTATATTCCCTAACCGTTCAACAGTTTCATCGAAGGCAATCAGCGAAATTTCCTTCTTTCTGCCTTTCCTTCTCCTCAACCCTTCTTTTAGGAGGCATCCTATGGCTATATGATATTGCGTACCAGTCACATATTGGCTTTGTTTGCTGCTTCCATGATGTCATGTAGGGAAATGTCTTTGTACGGTAATTACTGACATTGTGTGGAATGTGAGGGCTCTTTTACAACCGACATTGCACATGTTACCGTCCAGCAGTCAACAAGTGAATAGATATACTTCAAAAAAATTTCAATGAAATTTCTGTATTTTATGGTGTACGCTTTTGTCCATCTGTTAGGATTTACCAGTTGTGTAAAAGTCATAAGTAATGAAGTGGGTTTAGAGGCTCTTCCAAGTGAATTCATGATAGATGTATTATTTGTTATTAAAATATCTTAAACATGTATTATTTTATACGAAATCTTAAAGCCATTTTTGAGGAACTCAAACTTTTCATATAAAGAGTGCTATAGATTGGTGAATTTCTTTGAAAATCTTTGTGTCATATTCTTTGAAGATGTTGAACTTAAGTATCAAGTTTGGTTTTTAAGCGACTTTTCGTTTTGAGTTATGCTGTCCACAAACACACACCCGCGTATCCTTTCTAAAAATGCCGTGCATATGTAGTGAAATCTGGTTATAGAAATGTTTGTTGTAATGCAGTACTTTATCTACTATATACATAGTAGACAAAGTAAACCTATGTTCCTCATAAAGATGTATGAGTACCGATTTATCTCCTATGTAGGGAAAGCTACCTTTTGGTCTCCTTTTAACTGTGGTTCATAAGAGAAACATAGAAAAATGTTCTACCATTAGTGTTGTAATATGAGAAAGAATATAAAAAAGGATACACGTATATATGAATCTAATTTAAGGAAAGGACGAGAAGGAGAAGAAAGAGCAAAGAAGATAAGTAAACAAACTTGAATGCCACGAACCAGAGTACCTATCATTAACCATTAAGTTAGGAAACCCTAATTTATATTAAAATATATAACTGATGTTTGAGGGCTAAAGTGCTAACATGAGTATTACCAGACAGGCACTTGCTGAATGCTGGCAATTAACATCGCGAAAGGTCGACAAAATCTGTCTCCACCATATTACACCAACCAAAGTCATGAAGTAATCTAGAAATGGTAGGGATTCCCTCTCGCCAGCGAAAGTGTTGATTTCTTCACAAGACATTTACTTTTGGTAAAAGGACATGTACTCACCCCTGGCGTATAAAGTCGACCCAGAAACGCTTCACTCTCTTGCTGAAGATATCTTCATCGCGTGTAAAGCGTCGACCTCCAAGTCGAGACATTAAAGTAGGCCCCATTAGGTATAAGAACTCGGAGCCATGAGCAGTTCCTGTAAACATCAACATTATCAACTATATTACTGCGCTTTAGCTACAAAGCCTTAGTGTGGCCATGTTACGGGGAATTGGTTGCCCTGTTTCTACCCGGTTATGTTGCGTCTTCATGTGGCAGCTAATCAGTTGACAGTCTGAGCTGGACAGGTTAACACGCTGTAAAACTACGTGTTTTAGTGTGGTGTTGAGAACACAAAGTGTTCAAGTATGATATCTACGTGACAACAATTTTGTTTCTATTTACTTTACTTCACTTAAACTATGTTGTCATATTGCGACGGACCTGTTAGGAGATACTAGTAGAATGGTGTGTGGCGGACAGTTACCCTTCAAGGTCTTATCTCTATCCATACCATCCTAAGGCCATCCTAAATCTATGAATATTTAGAGCACCCTATATCATCCTGCTTCGTTACAGAGGGATCAGTGCAGGGTAACTGTACCTTCGTCTCTGTGACGGGATAGTGGATAGATGGCACAGTATTCAGTATTTCCATCTGTTTTTTTCATTTTTACTGTTATTTTAGACTTAAGGTGGAACTTTAGGTCGTGGTATTAAATGAGGCGTTGAGCGCAACAGTGGCCCAACCTCTAAATGTACATAATGGAGATAATGGAGTGTAAAAATATCTGTGATTTGAAAGTTTTCTATTTACTTAACTAAGCAAGAGTCATGATATTTGGAAATTTTAATCAATATAGCACTGACATTGTGACACATAGTTACATACATGCAGGAACTTTGGGCCACTGTTTCTATCCAGGAAGCCAGATTCAGTTCCATGCAATAACACACATCTCATGCCATCTGTCAGTGGTTGTAGAAATGTGGTATAGGCCACTACTGATCTCCTAGATTTTGATATTGGGAACATGTCTGTGCTAATAACTCAGTTTCTGAATTTTTGTGGGTTGGGCCACTGTTGCGCTCAACGCCTCAAATATCAATCTAATATTATCTAATATAAATTATTATCTAATATAAATATCTAATATTTACCTTTGGGAATGAGGAAAACTACGAGGGGAAAAAAACACGGAATTTGAAGCCAGGATCTCCCGAATCCGGGCCACAGACGCTACCACCTGAGTCATTCCTTTCGGTAATCATTTTTTTTCTAGAGAGCTGAGATAGACTCCCTTCTGATTGTGCGCCTCGCATTCTGAATAAACTATCTTACCCGGCATTACAATGGTAATTATAAAAGTGCGGGGGTGAAATTAACCATAATGGTGCTTTTTGAAAGTCGCACGTAGTCTCTAATTTGTACTTGTAGCTAAACTGAAATTGGTCAAATAATGACAAAATGGACATAGTGGATTGTAAAGTATGATTATGTGTAGATTTTTAAGTCTTATGTTATCCTATTATTTTCTCGAAGCGCAAACATCTGTGCCCTGGTTGACCAAATTATACTTTTCTGTAAAAAGGATTGAGGTTGAGGTTGACTCACATGACTTTCTCTACTCTTGTGCTAAGCATTCTTGCAAGCTCTTATTCCTGTATCTTCTTCGTGTTAGTTGAGATAAATGTTCGCAAAAAATATCTTAATAGCTTATTTCCTTCTAGGTACAAGGGGAATATGAATACACTAGGCTTTGAGCGATAGTAAATTTTTTTTAAAGCTTTGAGAGTTCGTTGTCTTTGCACGACTAAGGTATAATAAATTAATAACAATCTTCCATTTGACGAAAGTTTGTTTTCCAAAACTCACACAAGTAGCTAGGAATATCTCCGAAAATGGCGAGTTTGTGTGAGTTTTGCAATGCTTAAACTTTTCTCAAATGGAAGTTCATTATTCACTTCTTTATCTCTTGCCCGTGCAAAGAGAACGTAATTTCAAAGCCTTCGCAACTACAAGGTCACCTACTCGTCGATAGTAGCAGTTACAATGCGCAAATCCCCCACAGGTAGCGCTAACTCGCCACCACCAGCACTTCCGACTCGGAATGACTGGAATGAAAGGAAGGTGAAATGAACTGGAGGGACGGGAAATTCGGGGGATGTAATTATCCTTCCCAGCATTCGCCTGGTGACCCGTAAAAAACCCATGGGTCAGGAAAGTCTTTGATTTGAACCCACAACCACCTGAACACGAGCCTCACACGTTACCACGGAGTCATCTCACTCGATAAAAGAGATTGAAAATAAAGTAAGGGTAACTTTAAACATTTCGAGTACTATATATTAAATTCAAAAGTACCTGGAATTTCTTAATACGCACATAAACAAGTTACCTTAAACCAGTTTAAACAAATTTCCTTCTAAATAGTTCCCTTCCGCAGTTCTGCCACCTCGTGTAAAACGAGCGGAAGCACTCCTGAAGGCATTTTCAGATAGCTGCCTCAGTGGTCTTTTCGCAAATGCAGTAATTTCCTCAGAGTTCCAAAATATTTGCCTTTTCAGATGAGATTTGTGCTTCGGGACAAGAGAGTAGTCACGTGGGACAGATCTGGGACTAATGGTGATAGTGTAGTTTGTCAATGTAATTTTTCACCAGTATTGATCGATGTGATGGTACATTGTGATTCAAAAGAAGCCGGTTGTTTCCTGTCCATTTATCCGGACGTTTCCTTCTCACTGCGACCCTGAGGCGAAGAAGAAGTTCCGCGCCCAATTATTTTGTTACAGTACATCCATCTGGAATAAACTCATAATGGACGAAACCCTGAGCGTCAAAGAAAACTTCCACAATAATATTGCCTTTGCTAGTGTCCTTAGGAAATGTTTGTTTCCGAGGATATGTTTTGGATTTCCACTCACATGACTGTTATTTTGATACTAGGTCATACAGCAAGCACCAAGTTTCTTCTCCTTCGATTATTTTGCTTAAAAAAAAACACAATCTTCATCAGCCATACTGATCATAACCCCAGAAATAATCATTCTTGCTTCTTCGACAACATTTTTGGAACTAAGCTTTGAGATACACAATGGATCTTCAAATGGCTGTGAACGATTGATTAATTGCTTCCAATTGAAGTTCCGACCTCTGCTAATATCTCCTCAATAATCTTTCTTTGGTCATTACTTACAACAATGCGTATACACTCAGTGCTTGCTGCATTTGTCACGGTTGATGGTTCACTGCTCCACGTGTGGTCTTTGATGCAATCGCGGCCTTGACTGAACATTTGTCATTCATAAACCTGGGCTTTTTCATTGCGACTTCACCATAAACCTCTTCTAGCATTCTCAATGTCTCAGGGTGATTTGTGTAACGAGGCACAAAACTATGTTTGAACGTTGCTCTGTTGTCGAGATTATGAAATACGAGAAAGGAACATGCACAAACAGCAAAAACTGGCTGCCGCGTAAATATTCATTATTATTATGAAAATTCAAATGAATTATTATCATATATGTACCAACAACCACTAAAATAGTATTTACTTTCGTATCGAGATACAGTCCCACGAACTCAAATATATGAAAAAGCAATAAAAATTACTTTTAAATAAAAAGTAAATAAATTTAAATTAGGTTCAAGAAAAATTACACATATTAATATACAAATAAATAGAATTTTAGAATCTTCTCTTAAAAATTAGTGCAAATCCTCCTGTACCATATTATATATTTAGAAAGAATAAAAAATTTCGGGAACTTTTTGAATCCAGTGCTGTATACGAGTACTAACTCAAAATAAGGATTGGGTAGTTTTTGGACATTGTAACGTAAAATATGATTTTGTCAACTCCTATTGTATAATCGTCCACTATTTTGACCACGTGGTTTGAATATTGCGAATTTCTTCACAAGGGGTTGAAAATATGGTAGGGTTAGTCTGTTAGATCTGTAAGTAGGTTTATAATTTTTGTTGAATGCTATAGTGTAAGCGAACAACGTTTTATCTAAATAGGCCAAATAACATTGATTTTTGTGTCCGGAGTTAAACATAGGCAGGTCGCGAAGGCCGCATAACTGGCCGGATGGGCTCGGGCACTGACCACGTCCCACCCTCCAGTACTGCATCCCACCAATGACGCCTGTAGTGAGCAGAGGTGGGGGACGCAGCGGCTGGGCGGCAAGCCTTGGCCCTTCCTGGGCTGTGGCGCTAAGGGTTTAGTTTTCAGTTAAAAATAGGGATTGGCTGCAAGGGTAGCTTAACGTTTTTGTCAGTTTCTAGAATTGACATATACCTGGTTTTTCAAAACCATGCCGAAATATTACTCCGCGAAGTTTTAATGCAATATGATGGGAATTTTACGACATGAACGAAGTTCAATGCCCCCAAAATAGATCATTTTAAAAATATTTTGTCTCCCTATTTACCCCTTCGATTAAGAGACATTGGAAGTCTACCTTATTTGCAGCAATGTCCCAAAAGTAATCTCTGATTACGTCGCGAGATTGAAATTTGGTGACATAAGTAGGAAAAGGAAACCTCCATCAGCTATCAAATATAGGTAAACATTATATAGCCCGCGATTATCTAGAAGAATTAACAAAAATGGGTAAATGGGTTTTGAGATTATGCTATAGAAACAAACTGTCTCTGTTTATAATATTGCTATATTTTTTATGGAAGCGGTATCTTTTCCTCATAATAAACCGAAAGTAAACCGCTGTGTTCATACAGAGGAAAAACATGACAAAGAAAAAAGTCAAAAGAAACCTCTGAGAAAGCTTGCACATGAATCAGGAATTTTGCAAATCTCGGTTGGAATGCCACTAAGGTTTTAAAATTATGGTAGTTGGGAATTTTAATAATGTGAGTAGAGTTGTACAACTGGGTGTTGGATAATGTTAATGAGCGCTCTAAGTGACAGTATAGCTCATTTTAGATTACTGAAATATTTAAATGAAAGCTTTGATGTGAGTCACCTACGTTCAGCAGCAGTATATCTTTTGGAATCAAAATGTAAACAAGACGTAATTCAGGGTTGTTTTCTCAAATCAACAGTTTGATAGACTTCATGATCATTCCTTACCAACTACCGTGAATCAGAGAATAAAGTCCTAGCTTCTTGGACGCAATTGTTCCGGGAAATCAGTAAAATTGAAAGTGACGATAAAGAGGCAGGGGAAGAAAGGACTTTAGATAAGAGACCAGCAGTAATATGAGAATTACGAGCTCTTTACCTGAAGGCGACACTCTGGTACCAAATGGACTTTCTTCCATAATTAACCAGTTTTAATGAAATTTCTAGATTAAGTTACACCTGCCATGACATATTGTTGGTATAAGTTTCATTGCTATATATTAGATAGTTTTAAAACTAAAAATTGTTTATTATGTTTTTGGAAAGAATTGAATAGTAATAAAAGGTATACTTTTTGCAGTTTACAATTAAATTAGAGGCCTGAAATTTGGTGTGCTAGTTTTCCTATGCCTATGCAATAAAGCTGTGCATTAGTTTTCCAAAATATTAATATTTATTAGAAATATGAATTTTTTCTATTTAGGGTAGAATAAAAATAAATATTACTAATAATTATTACAATGAAAAAAGCATATACTTTTATGTATGAGTGTGATCAACAAACCAATGCACAGTTTTCTTTAACAAGTTATTTTCCACATATCCTGAAAATTTCAACTTTCTCCCACAGAGCGCACGCATCGTGCCATCTGTCCACTTCTGCCGAAATATAGCGCGCGGACAATCAAACCTGAATCATAACTTAGTGAAATGACAAATGAAAGTAAAGGAGTCCGTAGAGTATATAAATACTTACTTATATATAAATATAAATACTTACGCGAGGTGACTGCAATAATTCCAGACATAACATCAAAGGAGCGCTTTTTCGCAAACAGAGGTTACGTTACGCAAGTCAGACAAGACGGACACGAATCATTTTCAGACAGAGAAGACCCAGACGATCAAAATTGGTCAAATAAATGCGCAGCGCTCGAAAATGGTGATGACTGAACTTAGGAAATTAATTGACGAACTAGATATGGACATTTTATGCCTTCAAGAGCCGTATACCTTTAAAAACAAACTCACGATAACTCCAACTATGGCAAGAGTAATCTGCACTGGCGAAAATCCAATGGCGGCCATTATAATTGTGAATCCAAATTTACAAGTGACCAAAATAACTAATTTTAACGATACACACAATAACTGTGTTCAGATCAATATGGAAAAGGGGAATTTTATCCTATCTAATCATTACTGCCAGTATAGCCAAGAAATTGACCAATATTTGGATTTAATTAAACAAATACATATCAAATATCGGGATTATGAAACTATTAATACTCTAGACGCTAACGCCAAATCCCATTGGTGGCATAGCGGTATAAAAGATGACAGGGGTGAGAAACTGGAAGATCTCATTTCGGAACTTAATTTATATATTTTTAATAAACCTAATAATCCTCCTACTTTCCAAAATCGTGCAGGAGCAATGTCCAATATTGACATCACTTTAGGAAATAGTAGAATTATACCCAAAATCCAAAACTGGAAAGTTGGACAGGATTACACCTCCAGTGACCACAATTTGATCCTATTCAACTATATTATTAAAATTTCAAGATGGGATAGAAGTTATACAGTACCAAGTTTTAATTTTAATGCTGCAAACTGGAAAGACTTCAATAGGACACTACAGAACAGACAACTAGGACATATAGGAGCTGAAGCTAATCACGAAGCGACTAAATTAGAACACATTTTAAAATCCACTATGCTTAAATATATTCCTAAAAGGAGACTCAAAAAATTTAAAGATGATGTTTGGACCGATACATTACAAAATTTACGGAGAAAAGCTCGAAAATGTCGGAGAATTTATCAGAAGACTATTGTAATAGAAGAGAGAAATAGAAATTTAGAAATCTATAGGAAAGCCAAAGAAAAATTTAAGAAAGAATTAATTGAAACAAGAAGTAGATCATGGAAAAGTTTTGTTGAAACCAATTCTATGCATAATATATGGGGAGCACCTTATAAAATCACTATGGAAAAAATCAGGAAACCGGAAATTTTAAATACTATTAGAAGGGATGATGGGACTTTAACCCAAAACTGGACCGAAACTACACAGGAACTGTTACAAAAACTACTACCCGACGACAGCCAGGAGACAGACACTGATGAAAACACACAAATTAGAAGAAATTTGGAAGTGCCGTATCCGAATTCTAACGTTATATATCCTTTTGACAAATCGGAAATACGACAGATAATTAGAGGACTAAAAAAGAAAAAAGCAGCAGGACCCGATAACATCAAGAACGAAATTCTTATAAATACTGCAGAATCATTAATCCCAATACTTTGTAATTTATATAATAATTGTTTGTGGCAAGGAAAATTTCCCAACAATTGGAAAGTTGCAAAATTAACTGTTTTGAAGAAAAGTGCTGATAAAGATTCGATGGACTGTAAATCTTACAGACCCATCTGTCTTTTGAATACTATTGGAAAAATTTTTGAAGCTTTAATAAATAAGCGTATTTTGGAATATCGGACACTTATTGGGCTTAATGATGATCAGTACGGTTTCAGGAAAGGGAGATCCACCGAAGACGCAATTAATACCCTTATCACTGCCACCCTAAATTCCAAATCAAAATACGTTATGGCTATTTTCGTGGATATTTCGGCTGCTTTTGATAACGTTTGGTGGCCCCATTTTTTCACTAGGCTTAGAAATTTAAATTATCCCAGAACTTTGTATAACATTTTAGAAGATTACTGTAGAAATAGAAAAGTACAACTTGTTGGTGTGAACCAAATCATTTCAAAAGACATCACCAAGGGATGCCCCCAGGGTTCGATTCTCGGGCCCACTTTTTGGGACATAATTTTGGAAACATTATTAGAACAAATTACTCGTATAAATATCTGTCTTAGGGTAGTGGCATATGCAGATGATGTAGTCTTTTTGGTAGAGGGAAGAACTAGGAATATTTTGGAAGAAAAGGCCAACAAATTGTTAATAGAGCTATCCAATTGGTGCCAGGTTGCTAAGATGAAGATTTCATCAGCGAAATCTACATATATGATACTTAAAGGCTCATTTAAGCGAGACCCCATTATTAAATTTGAAAATAACCATATTAAACGTTCAATACAAGTAAAATATCTGGACATATTTCTGGACGAAAGACTAAATTTCAAATTTCATACTGATTATGTGAGGGTTAAAGCAGAAAAAGTAATGCTGAAACTTTCCCGTTTAGCACAATTTGATTTCAAAATTCCCTTGAACACCATAACCACCTACCATACGAGCATATTTGGAGCCATAGTGACCTATGCAGCATCAACGTGGGCGCACAGAGCCAAGCTTACCACAGTCAAGACCTTACTGAGAAGATCACAGAGGAAGATCCTACTCCGATTTACAGGAGCAGTGAACACAACACCAACCATGGCTTTGCTAGTTATCCTGGGAATTTGGCCTATTGACCTTACCCTACGATACAGGGGTGCATGCTTTTGGATGAAAAAAGGAGATCAAGGAAAAGTTTTTGAAATAATGGATGGTTTTTATTACAAGAAACGAGACGTCAAAAATAAACTATTACAAATCTGGCAAGAAGAGTGGGATTTAATAGAAGAAGGCAGGAGAACTTACTCAATTTTCGGTAACATTAGAGAAAGATTACAAAAGAAGTATAAAAGTTTTAATTATACAAAAGGTACAATACATTTCCTAACCGGGCACGGCCCGTATGGAACCTACTGGCTAAAGATTAATAAACAATTAACCGATATATGTGATATATGCAACATCCAAGACACTCCTGAACATGTTTTCTTTGAATGTCCAAAATATGCACACCTGACAGAAGAACATCGGACACCATTACAAGGACACCAAATCTGCAACATCGTAAGGGATAAGGATTTACTCCACCACCTAGAGACAATGGCTAATACCATCAGCAAATCTGCCATCGAGACCAAAACTCTGCCAAGGCAAATAAATATTCAACATCAGGACCCATTAATAAGACGATCCGAGAGGATACAAAATCAACAGCACAGAAATAACATTGATATTGGTTTATCTGATACACAAGATGACCAATAAGATATAAATACTGACAATAAAGAAATGTTTGAAATTTTTATGAAAATGTTTTGAAAATGTTTAAATGTTGTATTTTTATGTTAGATGATGTTTTAGTGTATTATCTTAAATATGTGCAATTTTGTTTATATTTAATTGTCATTTTGATTATTATGTCTCCCATTTTATATAATTATGTACGAGTGTATTTGTGTTGTAGTATAGAGTTTAAATAGTTTCAAATGCTTTCTAAATTTAGGGATCAAAAATTTTTGTAATATTTAATATATAAATCTGAATTTGAAATTTTAATATTTGATTTAAATTTAATGCAATATTTTATTTTATTAAATAAATTCAAATGTTTTAAAGCTTTAGTAGATTAAGAAATTTGAAGGATTTGTTGTTTATTTTGGAGGTCTGAGATTAAGAAATTTGAAGGATTTGTTGTTTATTTTGGAGGTCTGAAGATAATTTGTATTTTTGAGTTATTTAATTGAGGTTCTGAAGATTTTGAATGTTGTAATGTTTGTGTTGTATGATGTTTATGTGTATATTTTTAAATGTGTAATTTGATTATGTTCAATAGTTACTTTGATTATTGTTTATTATATAATTATGCATGAGTATAATTGAGTTGTAGTGTGGAGTAAAGGAGTTTTGGTGCTGGGTACCAGTACCAAGATGGCCGCCGGATTCCGGCGGTCATATTTTGTTTTGTTATGGATTTTTTATATTTGTAGATTTAGTAGTAACTGGTTACCAGTTATTTATTTTATTATTGGATATTGGTAATATTTTATTTAAAATTTTTTGTTTTTTTTTCATAAATTTTGATTTTGAAAGTTAAGGTTCTTATAAGTTATTTTATAATTTATAAGAGCTTGTGTTTAAAGAGGTGATTTTTTAAAATTTTTATAGATTTTTTATTAAATTTATAAAAGTTTTGAATGGGTATGATTAGGGATGAGATGGAAATTTTTAGATTTTATTTTGGTAATTTATTGGTTTTTTTTTTTTTTTCTTAATTTTAGTTAGAAGAGGTGTGGTTTTAGGATGTTAAAATGTTGTGTTTTAAATTATTTTATTTTTATTTTATTTTGTTAATCTGTAAATTTTGTAAAGTGTATATTTGTTTTATATTTGTAATAAAATGATAAAGATCTGAATATTGACCCCGGTTTAAGAAATTAGGTGCCGGGGTCCAGTATGCAGATTTTTATTTTTATTTTTATTTTTATTTTTATATTTTTATTTTTTTTTTTTAGTCCGTAGAGTAGGGCATCCACTCCAGCTTCTCCTAGTGACAAGGGGAAACCACGGAAACAACCAAGTCAGAGTGGTCGGTCGACAGGGATCGAACTCATGATCTTCCGAGTGCAAGTCACACACGCCACCACGACGCTACCTCGCTCGGCTTCATATGTAGGTTGGTATTGACCAATCATTTTGATACTTGAACCGGCTGTTAATGAGCATTATAAAGATAATATTACAATAATTAACATAGTTATCCATATACATCTGTTTGGTACGCAACAAAACCTCTTTTTCCTCGATTGTTACAAACCACTTACCACAATTGTTAGTATTACCTGAAATGTTAAGGGTGTTCCCATAGAGATCCGGACCCCCACTGGCTTGGAAACGGTAAACATACATCGGCTCTGGGGACCGCGACAGCAGCTCCATCTGTCGGCCGTGAGGAGCAACAAACTCTGCATCTGAGTACAGCTGAAACATCAGGTAGACAATAACTATTAGAAACTCATCTTCCTGTTCATATTGGGCGATTTCGAAGAGACAAATTAATTAATCCATATAGGTTTGTGAATCTTTGAGTGCATTAGGTCTAATATAGATATCGTTAAAACACACAAGTTGTGCCTGAATGCATTTTTGTGGAGTGAACCATTTCGGAAATATTCCAACTTTCTCCTATATGAACTTGCTCGTTTAATTTTCTCGCACTCTATTTACCAAATGCCAGCGCATTTAGCCAACAAGCTGTACAGACGCATTTTCCGACTGGTGAAGGTGACTTTTAGGTGAGGGCCGCGGGGAGCGGTGCAAAGCTTGCATTTAAGAGCACGGCAAGTTAAGGCAGCATAAGCAACAAAGTCAACACATGCGATTCTTGCCGCGCAAGCGCACTACGTTCTCATACAAGTTTTCTCCCCTTTCCTTGTTACCAGCATTTCCTTCCCTCTTGTTTAGGCAATTACCCAACATGACCGTTCTAAATATAATGCAGTCATTTTCTATATTAAAATTACAGTTATGTTACTGTTATAAAAATTACATCTGTTTTTGTTAAAGGATTATAAAAACTGTAAACCCCGCGCGACAGCCCACGAAGGGCCAAGGCCTACCGCCCAGCCGCTGCGTCCCCCACCTCTGCCCACTACAGGCGTCATTGGTGAGGTGCAGTACTGGAGGGTGGGACGTGGTCAGCGCCCCGAGCCCTCCCAGCCAGTTATGCGGTCTTCTCGACCTGGGGCCGCTACTTCTCCATCAAGTAGCTCCTCAATTGGTCCCCCCGGGACCTAACGAGGCTGAGTGCACCCCGTGCCAGACCTCCCAGAGGGGATAAAATCCCCATGCTGGTACCGGGGATCGAACCCGGGTCCTCCGCGCCACATAAAGGATTATAAGTGCATACAATTACTCTTCATGTCGTAATTTACTAAGGTCAATACTTCAATTTGGAATAGTTATTTTGTTGCAGCGTTTATAGCTGTTTGTTAAGTTTGTGTTTCTGGCAGCAAACTGCATGCAGTTGTCTCTCCTCATAGCGGGAAATTTGAATCTATGAAAGTGTGGAAATAAATAGCACGGCGAAACTTGAGATAAATCTTTCGGGTTTATCCTTAGAAGAGAAGCCGTTTTCCGTGCTTATTGTTTACGAGTGAGAGAAACAGCATCCGGACAAATAATGGTTGCTGTTATATTGGTCATATAAAATAAAAAATAGCAAAACATGATAGCTCAATTGCTCATATGAACTGCGAATTAGAATTGTGTGGTACGTGCCAGAGAAAGAAAATGAGTAAAGGTGGAGAGGATGTAACATACTGCACACCCACCACCCACTGCAACAACTCACGAGCCGCCACTGGCTGCAGAAGTGTGGAATTATACTTAGAAATAGTGAAAATGGCTCAATCCCTTTTTGCAATTCCTGCGCATAATACTTACTTGAAACAGCTTTTTTTTTCCTAATTCAGTCATAGTGGGCCAAAGAAAGGAATAGACTTCTTGTAAGGTCAGTTAAAGTATAAGTCTGTAGCAGTGGTTAGATTCAGTTTTAAAACTTTCACATGCAAGGAGTTCTTTAAATATTTGCTACAAAATAAAAGCATTCTTTAAAAAAAATCACGTCAAGTAAAAACATACATGTGATGTTCCAGCAAACTTGGTGAAATTGTACTGGACAATAAATATCCAAATGAGCTGGAAGTTTTCAGAAGGAAGGCCATTAGAAGAAGAAAAAGAAGATTCCAACTGAATGAACAGTGACGGTGATGAGGCTAATAGTTCCCTGTGTTTAAAATAACTTGTAACATATAACTTTCAGTATTGCCTGTGATAACATTAAAAATAAGAATTAGAACCAGTGAATATTTTTATAGTGGTACTAAGTAATGGTTAAAAGAAATTTCTCTATTCAGAAAAGTGTCCTCATTTCAGCAGACCAGAATATGACAACCCTAGTCTTACGTAACAAGTGTGGAATACTTATAAGTAACGATTACTGCAACTGTTGTATTCTTAAACGATACCATACTTCATTTTTGGTGCAGTTTGAGCACATCTGTAACAAAAGTAATGGTTTCGTTTTTGTTGCTTGATGGAACACATTGTTGGCAGGAGTGTTACGCGATTGGCGCCTGTCAGACCGTTAAGAATGAAGAAGTGGCTATTTAACGTGGTGAAATTGGGTCTTTAACTGCTCTGCGTCCCACATGGCATCGCGATTAAAACTTTCCTTGAGTAAATACGACTTTTCAAGACGGATTCGTTATTATCAAACTCTCGCGCTGTGCCCTGCAGCAATTACTGAGTTTGTACGTCTACCCAACTAGCCTTGCTTCAGACATACCTACAGTCGCTCACAAAACCTAAATAACTCGTCATTTAAACAAACCTACTTTCGTTGTAAATCTGATAAACGTTTTTGCAAGGGAGATAAAACATTTATAAAAGATAGTAACATTCACATGACTTTCTCTACCCTAATCGCTTATTGTTGGGTATAGAAACAATTATATCTACTTCACTTTAATCGAGATAGACATTTACTGAAATAACTAGGTTACACATTTTTTTACTATAGATACAAAGGGAATAGTGATAGTCAGATGTTTAAGAACTGGTCGCCGTATACTGGCCTTAAAATACCAATTCTTTCCTTCCAATTGCGAGTAACAATTGAATATCGACATTGACAAAATATTGAACAATTCCAAACATCAATAACGGGTATCTCAAAAACGGCTGTTGCACAAAAAAAGAGTTATTTGCTATAAATTGTGTGTTTTAAATAGATCTACATTTTTTATGTAGCACTAATTTTGTTTGTCACTAAATCGTCACCAGATATATATTATCTTCCGAACGAGGACAACTTCACAAGTTATTCCCAGATAACTTATAATATACATTTTATTTGTGATGTAAATGCCTTAAACTTAGGACATGTTAATGCAAATCGTTATTGCCATTTCTGAGAAAGCCAACATTTTCGAAAAATGTTCCATGTAAAAGATGGTTTGAAATGGAGGATGTTTCTGAAAACTTTGCTTCGCATCCTTGGAAAACGCTGAACTTAAATACGAATGTTGGTATTTCACCAACCTGTCATATCCTACTTAATGTAAACAAAGAGACGGGTGTGCCCCCCCCCCCCCCCAAACACACACACACATATGTTTCTCCCAAACACTCCTTTATTTGACCCAGAAAGTATCAAAAGTGTATTTCCGATGAAATCTCTGTATTATATTTTTGGGTGGAATACTTAGCATATGTAGAGAAAGTGAAAATGAAAACCCACTTACCTACCAGTTGAAGCAAGTGTGTTTTTTAATCTTCAAACCAATAACAAAGAATATCTCGGAAACTACTAGCGCAAGAAACAATTTTACTTTACACAATTGTTTGCTTTATCAAGGCCTAAATCTACGGTTGTCATAACATAAAAGTCATCCAAAGTTAAGAGGACTTCCAGCTTATTCCTAAAAACTTTAAGACAATGTCATTTGTCATAGAAAATGCTTCTTCGAACCAGAATTCACGGTTTTCTCTCTTGCTTCATGGGTTATTGCTGATTCTCCTGCTATTTAAATGGTGCTATTTTATTTAAAGATAAGTTGTGGTCATTTCATTATTCCACCAAGCATGCAGTGCATTTATTGCATTATTGGAGAATACGCCACTGATACAAGTGTCTATCGTGTGCCACAAACACACCAGATACGCCGTGATCAGGGGCGTAGCGTCAATGAATGTGGGTGATGTGTTGCATACCCTGCCAGTTTTCCTTAATTAATCTTTTCTATTATCTATATACTAATCCAATTGGCGTAATGCTTCCTGAGGAGTATATTTCAAACAACAATTTG
Source organism: Tenodera sinensis (assembly GCA_030765045.1). NCBI lineage: Eukaryota > Metazoa > Arthropoda > Insecta > Mantodea > Mantidae > Tenodera > Tenodera sinensis. Next base: position 191,129,853 of record CM060961.1, read on the forward strand.
CTATACATTAGTATTGTTAGCGTATCACGCCAAGCAATGAAACAGAGCGGTTGGTGGTTGTGCTTGCCTCACGCCAGCCACGTCAAACTATGTGCAAGCGCAATGGATGTGAAACAGGAAAGTGCATCTCACTTGTTTTTCTTGGCTCTTCCGGTGTAGGAAGAGCCAAGAAAAACAATGGACACCGGCCGTGGAAGCCTTCGCAAACATGCATCTCACTTGTTAAAGTTAATGAGGTTTATAGCTAAGCTTTCCAATATTTTGTTTGGCAGTGACGGTTAATTTTCTATTTTTAATTTCTTCTGTGCGTATCAGAGTTCCAGAAGCAGCATTTTGTATATTAATGTGTGTGAACGGTAAGAGAAAAATACGCCAGGAAACCGAAGGCAGGGTATGCACATTGCCCATGTGCATCTGCGTGGTTAACTACGAGGAAAACCTGTTGTAGAGAGAACGTAGCATTTCCTGGAACCCACTGCTCCGAATATGCAATCCGAATGTTTGTAATCAACAAACTGACTGTGTAGAGAAAATAGTGGCAGTGATTTTTCTGTAATTTTAATATTCACCAGTGGTGAATTATAAAGATCTATGAAAACTATAAAAATTATGAAAAAAAATTATTTTCAAAGATGGTAATTTTTATTTAATAAATCAAAGCATTACAAAATTTTACGGTCCTAGCATTTCTTTGATGGTACTTATCTATAACAGAATAATATTTAAAACTATGCAGAAAACGAAAGAAGTCAAATGACAACGTACTCAAAATTATGCCCCAGGCTTGGGGATGAAGACCTTGTGAATATTCTGCAAAACAAATAGAACTAATGTTAGACTAACCTGCAGAAGACTGTTGAGAAGAGCAGCAGTGTCTCCATCTCGTGCTCGTTCCACGTACCACCAGAGCAGAGTGTCTCGGACATGGGGCGACTGTGTAAACCCATAACGCTCTATTACTCCGGGTAAAGCTGATTTCTCGAAGAAATTCCGTAACTGTGTGTACGTCTGTCGAGCTAGGTCTCCCCACTGGTCTGCAAAACAGAGTTAACACATTACACAAACCTTCCAACAGTTTTGGAATTATCTAGGGTGCTAGAAATGAAATGTTAAGCCTGCAAGGAGAAAGGGGTTTCAAAACTTTAAAGGATTTTACTATCGCTCACAGCCTACTGTATTTTAATACTCCCCTTTCACCTACAAAGAAATAAGCAATAAGATAATTAGTACAAATGCTTATCTCAGCTAACACGAAGAAGATAGAGGTATAAGAGTTTGTAAGAAAGGTTAGTAGAAGAGTGGAGAAAGTCATGTGAGTGGAACATAAGATTTTTGACATTAGTTTCTACACTAAGATTTTGATGAATGCGAAAGTTATGTGACCATATAGAAAAAGTTCTATGCCTAAAGTTGTCAATTGCTAGTTAGAAATTTAAACTTAACAAACACAGACTGTCATAAATGTGTATTAAAACGGGCAAGAATATGTATTTAATCCTGCGCAGGGTAAAAGAGATCAATCCATATGTCCTGCTGAAAAGCAATGAGTGACATTATAGTATGTATCACTTACATAAAGTGACGACCCCCTCGTGACTCGCCGTGCCTGTGAGAATAGGAATTCCCAGGAAGTTGCCACTCTCTAAAACTTCCACGGGATCACGTGGTAGATATTGTTCATCCTTGGGCAGGAACGTGTCCACCACTGGCAGTACCAGTTCCGTCCAGTTTCCATTCTGAAATTATAACGAAATGGTAAATCAGAGCTTGGGGTTTCTTCTGTTACTGGATTGTGTATACCTTTTTGAGACGTATTCACCCGACATAGTGCATGAAGTGGGAGCGAAACAGTTGAATTCTAGTGATATATACCTTACTCTAAGCCTCCAACACAAGCTGTACCTCACTTTTGGAACAGAAATGCGAGCATAGTCCGTGAAGTGGGGGCAAAAGACCCCAGACTTCTAGTGATACATACCTTATACTGAGCCTCAAAGGCACGCAATATCTCTGGCACACTTTTGGAACGCAGGCAGGAGAGAATGGCTCTTGAAGTGGGGGCGAAACACCCTAGACTTCTAGCGATAGCCCTGGAGGAGTTGCGAGGATGCCTTATCCCTGACCAGGGTGATGCCACACTGCCAGACATTATGATGGCCCGATGGAATAGACCTGAAACATCATACCAGAGTTGTTCCCAGTGAAAATATTAGTAAATACGAGTAACTCTAAAAATATGGCTTTTAGAGGAATGAATCCTGTTAGATCAAAAGTAGTGCTAGACAATATAATGATTGTCTACTTCAAGTATTTAGGATGTAATGTCTGCGAGAAGAAGGGAGAAGCGCACGTCATAGAGAAAATAAAAAAGAACATTAAAATGAAATCCTTAAAGACTCCATAGTTAGATTGTATAAATCTCTGGCAGTACCGACTCTGATTTATAGTTGAGAAACATGGATATTAATAAAAAGATATAGTACAAGAATACAGACAACAGATATGAAATTTATAAGAGTAATATTTAGGTATACTAAACAGGATAAAACACGCAGTCAGGATATCAGGAAAGAATTAAAAGTAGGAGAAACTAATCATATTATAGCTAACAGTATAAGTCAATGACAAAAACATGTTCAAAGCATGAATAATAACAGAATTCCTAAAATTGCCATACATTATAAACCCAAAGGCACAAGAAACCAAGGAAGACCGAAGAAAAGATGGACAGATGAATTTGGAGCCAGAACGATTGAAAAGTCCAAAACCATGAAGTAGAAGTAGAAGTAGAAGAAGAAGAAAAAGAAGAAGAAGAAGAGGAAGAAGAAGAGGAAGAAGAGGAAGAAGAAGAAGGGGAAGAAGAGGAAGAAGAAGAAGAAGAAGAAGAAGAAGAAGAAGAAGAAGAAGAAGAAGAAAATATTCAGATGTCATACTGCGGTGTGATCCCTCTGTAATTTACTGGATCAACGGTAGAAGCCCGGTTCTAGTTAGCATCTTCTATTTCTCATACATTCCATTTTTCACAAGGTGGCTGTAATTAAAGGTAAGTTGTTAAAGGAGTCATAAGTAAACAGTGATGAGCTCAAAAAAATTAAAATTTGTGTACCTGCGTTTCAGACAATTGGAATTACATTCTGAGAAGGAAAAAAGCTCCAAATGTTGTCAGGAAACGATGAAATGGAGCTGTATGTGGGTGGTGGCGCCAGCCACGGAAACCCATGAAAAACGCAATGAGCAGTGGAACCGCACAACTCCTGAATTCACTAGAACGTATGAATGTACAAGGAGCAGCAGCTTACCAGAAGTACGCGGAGAGGTCATGTGATAGACGACGCTCGCTGCACCAGCCGAGTGTCCCATCAGAGTCACACTACGAGGATCACCGCCAAATGCTTCAACGTTCTCTCGTACCCAAAGCAGGGCGAAGTACTGGTCCAGTAGACCCAGGTTACCTCGCGCCACTTCATCTTCCAGACAGAAGAAACCTGTTAAAAATATAATATGTTTCATCATGGTTAAAATATAAAATTCTATTGGTTATATGTATAACCTTTATCTTTATTGGTGTCAAACATTTCGGATGCGACCTACCAGTAGCATAACAGTAAAAAATTATATGACCATGGGTGTGAAACTGATTTATTAGAGACTTATTAAAGGACTTGTCCCTTCCTTGACAACAATAATGATGCATTGAATTAATTTTTTACCCACTTATTGTTTGATTATATTTGTTCGAAGTAAACGTGTTCGTGCTTACAGTGCCGTATGTTTCCGGTGGCAAGTCTTGTAAATAACTTTGGCATAATTCGCGAGCGCATTGATTAATTCGCGCATCTACCAAGTTTCAGATCGCTACTTCATTACAATTTCTGTTAAGACACGCTCGTTACTGTCACTATAATTATAACTATCTGGTATTTCATGTTAAGCAACTGGTGAAGACTTTAATAATAGGTATTAAAAACCAGATTTTGCATTTTTCAGACTCGTTTTCCTAAGCATATGATAAATATTCTATAATAGCTTGTTTTACCAAAAACGTTGAGGCGATAGCTGGCTGAAACCACTATAACTCCCTCAGCTGCGAGATCCTGGGCTGGAAACCGCGAGGCCAGTCCAGACACGAACCCTTCTCCTTCTAGGAAAACTACCACTGGAGCACCGCCGCGGTAAGCTGCAGATACTGACTAGAAACACAAACAAAGCACGACTATTACTTGTAGGCAGACACATCTAAATAGCAGAATAACAGGGAATACTAATTGACTGGTTTGTCAGTGATCAGCAGCCAGGAAAATCAGCTTGACTCCACTTTGGTGAGATTCACTGTTGACATTTTCACCACGATGTGATCTTGAACATGCGATAGGAGTTGTATAGGAGCCTCAGCTGGAGGGAGTCGGAAGTCAGTTCTTTGAGAAAGTCTTCTTGACGTAAAAAGATTGACGCCTCTTTCTCAGGACGCCTCTCAAAAGTTGCAGGGACGTAGATTATCCAGGATGAAATATAGACGGCTGGATATGGCTTGAATGCTGTCCATAAGAGGGTATAAGTTAGGTAGCAACATCCTCTGGAATAGAAGATAGCTGATTGATGGACAGGATTCTTAGGAGCTTTCAAAACGAATAAAACCGGGCCTTTCTCCAAACTTCTCAAATGTACCCCAAGGGAAATTGCCCCAAATTTGCAAGACCAGGGTCAAAAAAAGTCCACCGTGAAGAGATGTGGAACAGCTGGTTCAGCTCCGCAGCCTTCTTGAAGTTCAGATTCCATTTCTTGGCCTCATAAACCTCTCAAGTAGTTAACAAACATATATGCTTTGACTTGAGATTTTAGGACAGCTGCGTATTCTAAAACTTCTAATTTACTGACAGATGAGATATGAAATCAGTCAGTCAGGATTCCCAGTTACTCCACTATCTAAATGTTTATTTTGAAGACAGCAAACATAAACCATATATGTAATGGTTAAACTAACGTACCTCAGGAGTCCAGATGTTGAGGTAGAGGCAGTCCTCATCTTGTGGCACCGAAATGGTTGCACCAAGTGGTTGAACTTGAGGACACGCTGGTGCGAACTTGCCAGCAAACAGAGATGTCGAGCGATTCCAACCTTCGTGACGGACTGGTGGCTGCACAGAAATACACAGTACTGATTGTAACCACTTCTACTGGCATCTAGTAATTTAAATAAACTAACGATTAGAGTATGATTAGCTTACCGTATTTTATAATGAGTAGAGAGAGCTACGTGAGAGTACACATTAGGTTTCTAGCATAATCATGATTATTATTATATTAATAAGTTATTATTATTTATAATAGTAATATTAATGTTACATTAATATTAATGGATTAATCAAGTGTATCACAGATAGTTCTAATACGATTATTCAGTTTCTTAGCAGATATCTAAGGTTAAGAGTAAGAAATTATTTTACTTAAATATGAAATTATGATGATACACATTTATTCCAATGTCACAATTAAACGTCGTACAATAATTCTGACATATTAATGTGTACCAATAAGACTTTAGTTTCGGAGATTCAATTCCATTGTTCTTTTAAGATAAACCATAATCAATTTTTCTGTTTCATGTAAAATTATGATTTTAATAGTTCCTCCCTTATTTCAGGGAGGTATTTAAGTAGAAGGCATGTCTTAACTTACTGCAAATCTCAAGTCTCCTAAAGGCGGTGCGGCGTATGGCACTCCTAGGAATGCATTTATAAGTCTGCCCTCTTCGGTGTACACCTTGATCTGCAAATAAACAAACAGTTGTCAGGAAATTTAAATATTCACTTGACTATCCCGCTTACTTGACATTTCCCCGATTTGCTTTCGAAATTATTAATCATGTATACTAAATCTGCTCTATGAAACTTTTGTATTACTCCCCGCCAGACTAACAATATGTTGCCAATTGATAATGTGGCCTAATGAGGGCCACCTTTTGCTGTCGTATCCAATATCTCGGTCTTCGATGAATCTGCTGCCGGCTGCGGACGGGTGTGAGGATAAACATTACCAGCTGAGTTGGCAAATGAATTTAATAGAAACTAATAAATGAGCTGTCTGAAGCGAGTTCGCGACTGTTTGAGATTGAAGAATGAAACTGTTTTTTAATCCGATTACTCGAAATTGTAATTGTTGTATTCCATCTGCTAACTCTGACATATCAATACATTACGGTTTGATAATAACTTTTTCCGAGAGAGTAAGAACCCTTAGTTGCAGAAATACTAATCGGAAGTTCCCTTGCGGTAACCGCTAAATCTGTATAAAGACGCGAGCGCGGTCTTTAGGCGCTACGGTCTCCGATAACCGATCACAGTAAATACTTCTGTAAGACTGAAAAACATGAAGAAAGCAACACGAATTTTAAAAGTATACGCTCTTTTGTAAGCTTAAGTCCATATTAATATTTCCACTAACGTTGTATATTGCGAATCTAAACTTCTCATACGCCTATGAAATTCAATTTTTCACTTAGTGACCTGCTAAATTCTCAGAATGCCTTTCGTGTTCGTATGTTCAGATGTGGGCTATCTGCGTTAGCAACTTCCTGATTTTTAATTGCCTGAACCTTTGAGATAATGGATTTCTTGTCGATATGATTTCACTGGAACCCTAGTTACGTTAGCTACACTGAGTTAAACTAATTGCTTATCATTAGCACAGATCTTTAATTCAGTTGACAAACTTTTACCTCTCGCTTCTGACATTTTGATGTTGCGTATGGAAATTATTTATCGGAATTATTAATCTATATCACTATTATTTATAAAAAATATGAAAGTTACCTTTCAACAGTTCTGGTATCACATTCCAAGTGTTAGTCAATGATTTTATGTACAACCTATGCAGTAACGACTGAAATGTTCCTTTTTTATTAAGTTTTCTTATGAAAATATTTGAGTGTCCAAACATTTTAAAAAGAAAGTAGTTAACATTAGTTTTATAGCATTATACCTTATGTATGAGAAACCCAGTATATTTAATCACAATTTAATGATCCAAATTAAAGTGAAGATGGCAATTTTGCCTTATGCTTACAGTATTCTTATGCGTTCCAAAGAAATTTGTAACTTACCCCTCTGAGTGAGCCTTGTCGTATCATCACTAGAGGGTCCTGGCCCTTAGCTCCCCCAGGGGCCTGATGCAGCCCCAAGGAGTACAACATGATAGCAGTTGCTACGCTCACCAGCTCCATCTGTACCACAGCATCAGTCAGCTGTCAGGAAAAGACAATGTCGTTAATTTTGTTATGAAAATAGTTTCTATACCATTTAAGAATAATATATGTTCTATAAAATATATATTCTATAAAAATAAATGAGACATTCGTGAATGCAAAAAAAAAAAAAAAAAAAAAAAAAAAAAAAAAAAAAAAAAAAAAAAAAAAAAAAAAAAAAAAAAAAAAGCATAATTTGCCTCCAGACGCCATTTTTATATTCCACACCGCATGTTTATATGTCGCGTGGTTTTTAATGTATGCTATACATTCAAAGCTTTTCTCGCTGTTGATATTGTTGCGTTGGAACAGTTGAGCTATGCAACACCCAACGCCGTATGACGGGGAGGTTCAGAACCACAGAGTAACTACAAAGGCATAGTCTCAGCAAACTGGAAGCATTCATTAGTTTTGTTATTCTATGGTCGTTGTCAAGCAGTTTTGCGAGTAAAATAATAGTTTTGTTCTAAGTTTTGGGAAACATCTTTTGTGTACAGGGTTGATTACAATTGTGTTATAGATGTTACTATTTGTTATTTGAGGTCAGAGTTATTGCCATTGTAAGGAAAAAGGTGAAGGAAATAACGAATAGGATAACAAATTCGTGAGATTGTTACTTTTCTATTGCACTAATGAAACTTACTACACAGGGTAACAGAGACCTAAGTAACACTTGCTCTACATTTTGTCTTGTTTTATGTGACATTAATTTTTGAACACACAAATTGCAATTTTAGGGCAAAATAACATACTCGTAAGTTTGAAAATATTTGGAGCCTAAACTGAAGGAGTCACAGAGAACTCTACAGCAATTTTAAAGAGTTGATGTATTTTTAACCTAGGGTTAACTTATTAAACTAATATTCAAAATGTTTTGTCACTAGGAACTTTTTAATCTCGTAACAAGGTGGGAAGGTTTGGTAAATTTCTGCCTAGGGAGAAAGAGAAGGCTAATATTGGAGGACCGAAAATGGACCCAAATGCAAGGAATAATGCTGAGTACTTTATTATTTTCTCAAATGCTTATCTATACTAAATACAGAAAATATTGATAGGTACCAGCATTTCATTAGGGCTTTACAAATCAATAAGAAGCATATTTAGAAAAATTTGATGTGTTGCACTCACATGACTTTCTTTACTCTTGTACTAACCATTCTTACAAACTCTTATTCCTATATCTTCTTCGTGTTAGTTAAGATAAAATGTGTACAATTTATTGCTTATTTCCTTGTAGGTGCAAGGGGAATGTTAGAATACAGTAGGCTTTGTACGATAGTCAAATTTTTGAGATTCTGTTGTCTTTGCACACTTAACATATAAAAAAATGAACAACGATGTTCCATTTCACGAAAGTTCTAAGTTTTCCGAAACTCACACACATAACAAGGAATATCTCCGAAATGGTTCACCCTAAAGAAAATTTATTTGGATATAAATTGTGTTTTACTGGGATGTACAGTTTTTGCATATTAAGAATTTGGTCTAACAGTTTACCAGCTATGCAAAAGTCGTCCAGAGTAAATACGGCTACAGCGGTTATAGTCAGAAAATTCAAGATATACATTTCATTTGTCATAAAAATATCTCAAAGATATGACATTTTAATCAAAATCGTTAGAGCCATTTTCAAGAAAATCAAAATTTTCGAAAAATTATCCATGTAAAGGGTAGTTTAGGGTGGGGCTATTTTCTTCAAAATCTTCGTGTCGCATCTTTGAAAGACATTAAGCTTAAATACCAACTTTGGTTTTTAACCGACTTTTCGTTTTTGAGCTATGCTGTCCACAGACTGACACACACACACACAGACACACACACGGACCTTTTCCTAAAATGGTTTTTTGGATTCAGGGGGTCTCAAAACATATATTTCCGGTGAAATCTCGACATCGAATTTTTGGGTGGAATACAATACTTCCCCTACTTACCAGTAGAGAAAGTAAAAAGATACGGGCACGTATTGTATAGGAGTAGTCTGTGAAGTCCTCTTTGTTTGCAAAGACTTTTCTATAATTTCTTTGTCTATGTATTTTATTCGCTTTAACTACATACTCATATGCCGTCGGATCTGCTAGGAGATATCTCGTAGCTCCGTCTGTGGTGGACACTTAACCTCTATGTCAAATCCTTGTACCATGTCATCATACTTCATGTGTCCAAGGAAGGCTTAAAGCCAGACAACTGTGACGAGCATATGCCAGCTCCGACACGTGTCCAGTGCATAGGAAAGGTATCTCTGCTTCTACTGCCACACGTGCTTTAGTCTACCTGCTTTCATTATTTGACGATAGATGCTACTATTACCGTCTATTTTAATGTTTATCGTTGTTTTAGACTTACAGTGTAATTTTGGGTCACAATATTAAATATTCATTCCGGTATTTACCTTGTGAGTCTGTGGACAGCATAACTCAAAAACGAAAAGTGGGTTAAAAACCAAAGTTCGTATTTAAGTTTAATGTCTTTCATGAAAAAACACAATTTATGACTCAATAACTTTTTTTTTCTTTGTAGTGAACCATTTCGGAGATATTCCTCGTTATTTGTGTCAGTTTCGGAAAGCTTCCGTGAAATGGAAAATCGTTGTTCATTTTTACTTTCTCTACTGGTAAGTAGGGGAAGTATTGTATTCCACCCAAAATTCGATGTCGAGATTTCACCGCAAATATATGTTGTGAGACCCCCTGAATAAAAAAAAAAAAAATTAAAAAAAAACATTTTTAGAAAAAAGTCCGCGCGCGCGCGTGTGTGTCTGCCTGTTTGTCAGTCTGTGGACAGCATAAGTCAAAAACTTTTTAACTAGGTTAAAAACTAAATTTGGTATTTAAGTTTAATGTCTTTCAGGGATGCGACACGAAGATTTTGAAGAAAATAGCCCCACCCTAAACTACCCTTTACATGGAAAATGTTTCGATAATTTTGATTTTCTTGAAAATGGCTCTAACGATTTTGTTTAAAATGTCATATGTTTGAGATATTTTTATGACAAATGAAATGTATATCTTGAATTTTCTGGCTATAGCCGATGAAGTCCTATTTACTCTGGATGACTTTTGCATAACGGGTAAAGCGTAAGAGCTAGACCAAATCTCACTTCACAAAAAATGTAGATCTTGCTAAACTACACGATTTATGTCTAAGCTTTTTTTTTTGTAGAATGTGTCATATCGGAGATATTGCTTGCTATTTGTGTGAGTTTTGTAGAACTTATTCTTCTGTCAAATGGAACATCGCCATTCATTTTTGTGTATGTTAACCGTGAGAGCGGAATTTTAAAGAACGGAATTTGAAAGCTTTAAAAGATTTGACTGTCGCTCAAAGGCTACTTATTCTAATATTCCCCTTGTACCTACAAGGAAATAAGCTGTAAGATAATCTCTGCAAATTTTTATCTCAACTAACACGAAGAAGATATAGGAATAAGAGTTTGTAAGAATGGTTAGTATAAGAGTAGAGAAAGTCGTGAGTGCAACACATGAGATTTTTGAAATCAGATCTCCGCAAGATCATAAACGAATATGCAATATTAAGGCTAGCAAATAACCACTTACTTCTTAAACATTTGACTCGCAGCCTGCTGAAGGTGCAAAATGCCTATTAATGAGAAAATTGCTCACGTGGTAGTGTCTGTGGCTTTCACTTACGAGGTTGTAGGTCCAAATTCCTCTGTACCAGCCAATCTGATTAGAGTTTATATTTTATTTTCCAGTAAGTACCAACCTGTATGTTCCATACCATTACATAAATTTCTACCTATAGGATAAAAACAAAAAGGCAAATGGTGCAGATAGGCAACTACGCAACTAAGCTCATTGTATGACATAACAGACTCTGGTGAACCTACAGAATCGTCGTGATATAATCAAGAAATTAAAGCGACTTCCAAAAATCAAAATAAAAAATAGCATTAGAACCATTTCGCAAAGATTTGTCATTTTTAGTAGCAAACCATCTAAAAAAATTGCAAGACAAGTACCCATAATATTTGTAAGCGTAAAGAATAATGCGCAGTAAAAATCTCCGCCCTCTGTCGGGCTTGTGGTCTCCCTTCACTCATCTAGCCTGGGATAGAACCCTCTTACCTCCTGAACGAGAGCCCTGTTTGGTGTTACAGCAAATACAAGCTAGTATAGCGGACACACCCTATACCCACATAAAGGTGCATAAGCTTTAATAGCAGTTGCGTCACTATTACCGAGAAATTACTGCAAGCAGCAGATGGAGTTCATACTTTGCAAACCATCTGTTCACTTGCTTACACTAAACAGACTCGAAACAAATGAAGAATATGATTATTACAAACCTTTATTCTTCGATCTAGTAAATGTTAGCATACTGTACTTAGTCACAAAGTGTATTATGGCTCAGCATTTGTTTTCTACTGCACATCGTGAATTTATTTATGATTCGTATTTGTTAACTCAGCTCGACAAGTGAAAGTGGGATTTGCAGAAAGCTTTCCAAGTGAGTCTCTTTGGTCACCCGTTACATACATACACACACGTTAAGAGCGCCGTTAGAAAAAAACAAACAAACAAACAAAAATAACACATGAGAATTAATAAAAATCGTTAGAGGCTTTTTTTTAGAAAATCAAAGTTCTCGAGTATACTTCCGTGTAATTTTATGGATTCAATGACCTCAAAATATGTATTTCTGAAATGAGAAAAGCAAATGGAAGGAAATTACAACGCAGTTGTCTGCAGCTGATTTTCATAGACAGCGTCTCAAAATGCTTGACCGAGAGAGAACAGGTGTGGAACAGGGTCTCGAACACAGGCCCCTACACGCAAGACAGCATATTAATTATTTATGTACACATCTCACCTCATGTAGAGAAAACAGAGAAGCTGAAGATCAATAGGGGACCATGGAAGTAAATTTTCCAGTTTGGTACAAGTGGACAGACAGCTGACTGTTGGTACGCCTGAACCTTATCGGAGCATCTCCTCATGCAATATTTATACGAACAGCGTTCGTTTCCCAACGTGCATATCTATCGTTCGTACTGGGGCAGGAAAAACCCTGCTGATTTCAGTGTGCTATGCAAATGCTAATCAGGTTAGCCAACATATGCAACTGAAGATGTCTGGGTGGGGTCAACTACTCTCATTTTCGTGTTCCAAAGTAACAGATGCCAGCTTTCGTATCTCGTAATATCTCCTTTTTACCTTTTCTACTAGTTACCTGTAGTAAGTGGAGGAAATATGGCAGCATTCTAGCCAAGAATTCAGTATCGCGATTTCACCGGAAATAGACGTTTTGTGATTCCCTGAAAAAAGTAATTAAAAGGTCTGGGAGTTAGCCATCGAGTTAACAATGGAGTTAGAAATTCCCCAGATATTCATTTGTTGGTTTCATTTTGAAACACCTTTTAATTTTCTCAAATGGGAAGTTATTATTCCTTTTTAATTTCTCTACAATGCACACAGTAGGCAGAGAAGTTGATTGCGTTTTACCCAAAAATTCGATATTGAGATTTCACTGGAAATATACTTCTCAGGTGCTCTAACCCCCCTCCCAAAAAAAAAAAAAAAAAACTTACTAAAATGTTCGTGTGTGCATAGTAAGTACCAAACTAGGCACTGAAATTCGTCTTCCAAGATGTGACACGAAGATTATCAAGAACATCTCCCACCCCAAATTACCCTTTATATGCAAATTTGTTGGAAAATTTTTATTTTCTCAAAGATAACTTCCATTAAAATACCGTATGTTTAAGATATTTTAATGAGAAATGAAATTTATATCTTGAATTTTCTGGGAATAGCTCTGAAGTACTCTTCTTCATTGTGAAATCTTTTTGTATAACTGAGAAACTGTTAGAGTTTGATAGACAAAATTTAGTTATAACCCTCCCCCCCCCCAAAAAAAAAAAAAGTAGATCTCGTAAAACTCGTAAAACATGCAAATTATGCCAAACTTGTTTGTGGAGTTAACTGTTTTCGAGATAATATTTCTTTGGTTTGAATATTCAAATATTTACACTTTTCTCAAACAGGAAGTGATTATTTGCTTTTTATACCCTGGCCATACTGAATTTCAAAGCCGTCACATAGCGACCGACTTTTAAAAGATTTAACCATTGCTTAAACCTACTGTATAACCTGATTGCTCTCGTACCTCCAACGAAATATGCTTAATTGCTTATGTTTGTGTGAGCAATTTACACAGAGTAGAGAAACTCGTGAATGCAACCCATTCAATATTTTTCCCTGGTCATGCAAATGGACCAGGATTATAAAGCCATCACATTGCAATCAGTTCTAAAAAGATGTATAATTTATGCCTAGTCTGTCTCTATTCTCTTTGTAGTACAAGAAACAGGTTATAAAATACTTCAACAAATTGTCATCTCTATTAACGTGAATTAGAAGAATAAGCGTTTGTAAGAATGGTTTGTGCAAGAGTGAATAGACAATGTCATGTGAATTCCACACATTACATTTTCTTAGAAAATACTCGGATATATCAAATTTAATATTTCGAAGAAAAAAACTTACAAAGATAAAAAAGCTTTTCATTAATTTTTGTTTAGGCTGTATTTCAGCAGATAACAATTTTAATTAACAGTGTATAGATTATTTCTCAGTTTGGTATGTAAGACAATTCCAAGATAAAATCTGATGTGTTGCACTCACATGACTTTCTCTACTCTTGTACTAACCATTCTTATAGACTCTTATTCCTATATATTCTTCGTGTTAGTTGAGATAAACTTTGGTAGAAAATATCTTATTGCTTATTTCCTTGTAGGTGCAAGGGGAATGTTAGAATACAGTAGGCTTTGAGCGATAGTCAAATCTTTAAAAGTTTTGAGATTCCGTTCTCTTTGCACGGTTAACATTTAAAAATGAATAACGGTGTTCCATTTGAGGAAGTATGTTTTCCAAAACCCGCACAAATAACAAGGAATATCTCCGAAATGGTTCACTCCCCAAAAAATTTATTTGGATATAAATTGTGTGTTGTAGGGAGATCTACATTTTCTGTATAGTAAGATTTTGTCTATCTCTTACAGTTTACGAGTTATTCAAAAGTCATCCAGCGTAAACAGGACTACATAAGCTATAGCCAGAAAATTCAAAATATAAATTTCATTTTTCATAAAAATATATTAAACTTACGGCATTTTAATCAAAATCGTTAGAGCCATTTTCAAGAAAACCAAAATTTTCGAAAAATTTTCCATGTAAAGGGTAGTTTAGGGTGGGGTATTTTCTTCAAAATCTTCGTGTCGCATCCTTGAAAGACATTAAACTTAAATACCAACTTTGGTTTTTAACCGACTATTCGTTTTTGAGTTATGCTGTCCACAGACTGACACACAGACACACACACACACACACACGCATACAGAGAGAGAGAGAGAGAGAGAGAGAGAGGCACACCTTTCTCTAAAAACGCTTTTTTTTTTGTTTTTGTTTTAGAGGGCCCTAAAAGATATTTCCGGTGAAATCTCGACATAGAATTTTTGGATGGAATACAATACTTCCTCTACTTACTATACGCAGTAGCGAAAGTAAAAATGTAAATCTTGTTGAAGCATACAGAATGCAACCTATTGGAATTCACCAAAAGTCAACTATGACACATTTTTTACAAAATGTTCTGCTCCCAACATTCTTTTGAGAGCACTTATCTATAAAACAATAATATTTCAAAGCATCAACATTTTGGAATCTCCATCGTGTGTAGCATTTAAGGTACGGTGCTGAAAATAGCTAAATACAAAAATAAAAAAAAATAATTAAATAAAAATTAAATAAACAAAATAAAATAAATTTAAAAGTGTTAGAGATATTGCAATGAAAATTAGTATGTATATTATTCTGATATGAATTTGAACAAAATCCGCTAATAGTTGTGCAATTTAGCAATGTCAACTATGGGTACCCTTAACACGAGTTCAAAGTGCATACCCACGTTCGCACACCACGCTATGCCACTGCAACTAGCATTTATTTGACATTGTTTTGGTGCGTAAATACGTGTTTCATACTTTTAACTGTCCATTTTACAGCAATTTCCTATTAGTAAATACAATATGGTACGATATTTAGCGTTGTAAAGTACTGGAACATGATTTACTAATTATGTTTCACTGACTGATTTGACACAAGTAAATCCAACTATAAGGTTAGGTTGGTACTATTTTAGTGTAATGTCGGCCATGTTGAACTCTTAGACGCCGCCATTAAATTGTTTTCCATATAATTTCTGCTCCACTACATTCTCAACTAAAAGTCATTTTCGTTCTAAACTCAAAGTGTTCGCATTCAAGGTCTTTGTTAATCCTTTGTAATCTTTTAGTAATTTAGGAAATTAAATTTTAAGTGTTTTATAGCGCCATGTGCGTGTGAATGAATTGGCCTTTTCAGTGGTGGCTTTTGAGATTAACCTCCATACATAAAAATGTTCTGTGTTTATAATATTGGTATAGATTAGAGGCTGATGGATTAAGCGCAAAGCGATTGTGTTAAAGGTAGACGGAGTGTAGTGGAAGGAGGAATGTGATAGTAACACGACCATCACCGTTTCCGGTCGTCTATTGTCCCTATCTTTCCGGTAACACGGAAGGTCAACACAACACGCCATACAAAGCCTGTGTTATGTTCACAAATCCAAGACAAATAGCGTGTAGTAATTAATGGCTTTGAGAAGCATCACACATTGAAGCGTTACAGACACCTAATAGCTATGGAGAAAACTTCACTAAATACTAGCAAAAATAAAGCCTGGAGTAAGTACACATATTTCTGCACATGCTTTTAAAGATGGACCATCTTTCTAGATGGACCAAAAAATAAAGCATGTAAACAATTGGTTCCCAAGTGACAAAGTGCATGCAAAGAAGGGCCTGACATCACATTTGGCAACAAAGATTTTTTAGTCTAGGTTTTAGAATAGTATATTAGTGTTTTGGTTATTTTCATATTATATTGGCATTTAACCATAAAATGTAGATACTTATGTAATAAACATATCAAATTATTTCAGTATTATTTTAGTCCGTTTTTTCCCTTTTTCTTTTTCAAAATTCGTACCCCATACAATTGTAGTCTAATGTAACGCTGCCATCATCCAAGCACTGGCTATTTTACGTGGGCTCTCCCCATCCTTTATTACATCACCATTTGATTGTAATTACTATGATTACACTCACGATATTCCACTCTCATTGTAAACTCACATTTCATTTCAAACTCTGCACCAGCTCATAAGTTAAATACGTGCAACAGTGAGAAATCTGTTAATAAGTAGTTAATAAATAAATAGTTAATAAATAGTACGAAAAAGTTTTAAATAGTGCCACTCTTTGTGCTTTATATTTGTGGCAGAAGTTATGATACAACAAGATAACAAAGTTGTAGACTAATCCTTTAAGAGCTGGGCACTATGTGGTGACTTTGAAATTTCTTTCTATTTGCATGCCCGGAAGGGCCAAAAACAAAATACTAGGCATAAACATCTGTACTGTAAAGGAAGTTTGAATTATTTATATAATTAATTAAAGGTAACTTTATTTATTGTATCTTGTGTATCAAAGTATATTGAAGTGAATTAGGATTACTTTCTTTTCGGATTTAAAACATTTAATTGAGATTATTAGTTATTGTGCCATAAATATTTTATTTAGTCACATTTTGTCTGTCTCTTATGGTTTATCAGTTATATAGAATTAGCTAATTCACAATGAAGAGACCTTCAGAGGAAAATGCAAAATTTAAGTTACATTTTCATTAAAATGTCTTAAACCTGTGATATTTTGATACAAACCTTAGAGATTTTTGAGAAAATAGAACTGATCAAATTTTTTTTATGTAAATGATGGTTTGGGTGGGTGAAATTTGTTTGAAAATATTCGTGTTACATGTTTGGAAAACGCTGAACGTGAATGCCAAGTTTGGTAGTTAGGTACTTGTCAGTTTGTTCACTTTTCGTTTTAGAGCTTGCTGTTCACAGACACAAGGACAAACACACAAACACACATACCTTATTCTAAACATACTTCTTTTTTTAATTCAGGAACTCTCAAAACGTGTATTTCCGGTGAAATATGGTTGCCAAATTTGGAATACAATACCTACTTGCTCTACGTAGTGTTAGACAAAGTAATAGACGATAGTGGGTAGAGAAAGTGATGTAAGTGCAGCACATGGTTGGAATGCAATGTTTCGGTGCAGAGAAGCTGCAAGCTGTGTCGTATTTCTAGTGTGAAGGACGAACTTACCTGAGCTGTGTCGTATCCACGGAAACACAAACAACTGACTGGATATGTGTATCATGCACCTGTCCTTCCCCTCCGGAAACAACGGTGTTGATCATCTGCGGGTACCCCAAGGGGGGCGTTCCCTCCTCTTGCTCAACCTACCTTCTACGTACCTATGTATTCATTTATTTAAATTATGACCCATCAACACCAAACAAACAATACAGAGCTCTGTACCCAAAGGATGCCACGCCTTCACATGAATTTCTGTACCCACTCTTCTAAACCCAATCTTAAAAGTACCTATAATTGAGATAATCCTTTGCAGAAATAGCTATATTACAAAGGCAACTGTATCAGGTAAATGTTTAAGAACTCGACGCAGTATCCTGGCCTTAAAATTCCATACTCTTTCCTTGCAATCGTGAGAAGCAACTGAATATCTACAACACTTTAAAAGTGCGACGAAGTATTGAAAAATTCGTACCATATTTCGGAAATGGCTAATGTCAAACATATAAAGTATATTGTATGTTTTAAGGATATGCATGACTGAAATTTCATGAAAATAGGGAAAAAGACCTTTTCTTATTTTAATTCTATAATAATATTGAGGGATTCGTGAGCGGAAAAAAAAAAAAAAAAAATATTTTGCCTCTGGGCGCCATTTTAAATACCCTGCTGCATGTTAAAATGTTGCTTGGCTTTTAATGTGGGTTATACATTCAAATCCTTCATTATTTTCTCAGTATTGATTTTTTCAGCATTTTCCTTCCAGTAAAATGTTCCTTGTTGAGCAGTTTTTGTATTGCACTAATGAAATTTGCTACATAGGTTCACAGATACATAAAAAATAACTTCCCCTAGGTATCATTCTCAGATGTGTCTAAGACATACATTATTAATTAAAACAAAAATTATCTACAACTTTTAGACAAAACATATATTTGTAAGTTTCAAAAATATTTGGAATCTAAACTGAAGACAGAAAAACAGACAAAAAATCTAGGAGAATTTTAAAAAACTAGTTGAATTTTGAACCTAGGGTTAACATTAGACCAAAATTTAAAACTTTTTGTCACGAGGGACTTCAGAGTGACGTAACAAAAACAATTTGTTCATAATTTGTAAACTATTAGAGCAAAATGGAGGAAATTTAGACTGTAAAATGTTTGTATTACATTACACTTATGGTATATATTAAAAAAAAGCTAGCATTATTAGTTGAGAATTTCAAAATTTCAGTCATACGTACCCTTAACAAAATGTAAACTTTTTTGTGCACTACCTTTTAGCTTAGCGTTTATCAGCTATCAAAAATTATACAATATTACTTTTGAATGAGCATCACTTAAAATGTTATTTACAGAAAATTCAAGATATACATTTTATCTCGCATGCAAATGTATTTAATATGTGACATTTTAATCAAAATCTTTAGCTGTTTTAGGACTGAAACCCTTCTTCACATAAAGCTTAGTTTAGAGTGGAGGATTTTGTTGCAAATCTTTGCATTTGGAAGACCTTGAACTTATATACCAAGTTTGGTTTTTAGCCGATTTTCGTTCTCAAGTCATGCTGTTCACAGACACCCAGTTGCAGATAGACATATACCTCTGCACTCCATCACTCTGGTACCTGGAAACTAAACCAGAGCGCATATGTGCTATTTTATTAATTTCTTACAAAGTACATTAATAGATCGTTTAACAACTTTACAGAGAAAGCTTAACAGCTAAAAACATTACATGTCACTTAAAATGATACAAGCCAAAGATTTAACAATTCTGACCCTGGAATTATTTTATCCAGGCTCTTGTAGTTGATCATGTCTGATTTTCAATTCCTGTCCTGTATTCCATCCAGGATTCATTTGGGTTCTTAGGTGGTCTGAATCCCATCCATTATGCATCCGCACAAACCCTCCTTCATTGATAGTTTTTTTGGTATTGACCCTGGCATGTGAAGAAAAGACGATGAGTGATCTCAGCCCATTTTATATTAAAAAGGAAATCGATAGGATCTGTGGCCCAGTTTAAAACGCAGCTAGACTTAGAGATGGCATTTTATTGGTAGATGTGATCAGTGGAGATCACTCCCAGAAGCTGTTAAAGGTGGGTTTGTTGTGATCCTACCCTATCCGGGTAGCTCCACATAAGTCGCAAAATTCGTGTAGAGGACTTGTCAGCCCTTCCAGCCTGGATGGTCTATCCAATGAAGAAATCGTCACTTGCCTCTTCGATCAGCGAGTCTGTCAAGCGTACCGGGTAACTAGGAAACAGGATGGTAAAGATGCCCTATACGTACAGTATTTCTTACGTTCAATGGTACTCAGTTGCCGGAATACCTTTACTGCGGCTACGAGCGTATTGTATGTCCCAAATCCCATGCGCTGTTTTCAGAGCACCATATTCGTGCCCCGAGTTTTATCTGGAGTATCTTGGGGCGGCGTTCGTACGGTGATGTTGAGGTTGTATCGACCATGACGGTGCAGCATCTGCCTCTAAACTTCGCCTTTTAGACACTGTCCATCACACTGGTATCCGTCTTGTTACTAGGGTTTTCCGCACAAGTAGAGTCGAGTGTGTGTATGCCGATTCTGGTGAACCTCCACTGTCTGTCCGACGCTCGTACTTACTTTGCTCTTACGTGGCACGTTTGGCTGCTCATCCAGGTCAACCTGTTATATCAGTTCTGCGTCCAGACCTTGCCCACCGTCATCTGCGGAATGCAACTACATCCCGTCCGAGAGCTATAAGTTCAAAACAGAATATTTCTATAAAAGTTGCATTTTTCCGCTATTTATTCAAAAGTACACAATTGTATCCGAGGTATCTTGAAGTGTAAGAGATGCAATAGGTGTAGTCTGCTCTATTGTCGTTGGAGTAAGAATCAGTTTAGTGAAAACTGCGTTGCTGGAGACCGTTGCCGTAGAATTGGAGTTCTGTGTGTTGTAAAATACGAGTTTCTAAAATTAAGCTCTTAATTACATGAGTTCGAAAGGCATCGAAAGCGTTATTCCGCAGGACAGATAGGAATCTACAGATAATTTTATAGAAGTTCTGCTTGAGAAGTCGGAAGCTCAATACGAAAAAGTTTAGGTACATGAATTTCGTTCCGCAGGAGTTCTTTTACGTGATAGTAAATCTACTGAGATGGAGCTGTCGTTTTTAAACACACTTAAAAACCATAGGTCTGGGCCGGATTTGAATCCGCGACCTTGGGATCAGCAGGCCAACAAATGAAGTGTATACGATATAAGTTTCTGGGAATAGCCTCTGGAATGATCTTCATCCTGAAT
This sequence comes from Tenodera sinensis, assembly GCA_030765045.1. NCBI lineage: Eukaryota > Metazoa > Arthropoda > Insecta > Mantodea > Mantidae > Tenodera > Tenodera sinensis. Next base: position 191,150,610 of record CM060961.1, read on the forward strand.
GAATATAATTGGGAAACCATAAGAGATAGAAATATAGATCTCGCGAAGGAATAAAATTTATTTGAAATAAATGTTTTGTTGAGATTACCATTTTCGAAATATTCCTTATCAGACACTTATATCTATTCTTTCCAAACAGGAGGTAACTTTTAGTTCTTTTTTGTCGTAGTCATGCAAAGGGAATGGAATGTTAAAGACACGGCATAGCGACCAGCTCTTAAATGATTTGATTAATGCTTAAGCCAACTATTACTTTCTTTATTACCATTGCACATACAAGGAAACATGTAATAAAACCAATAAAACTATTTCTACAAATGTCTTTCTCGATTTATATGATGTACAGAAGAATAAGAATTTGTAAACGAGTGAGTGGAGAAAGTCATGTGAGTGGAACACATCAGATTTTTTTCTGTTAATTTAAGAATCTGAATCTTCATGTGGGCCACTGTATATGGGCTTATGTAAAAGTTTTATGGGCAGAGAAACACGTGTGAGAGTGATACACCACAATTTTGTGGAAGTAGCCCCCCTTTACCCTTGGTCACCTCTACATTGTTATTTAATCAAATTAGAGGCCTATTAAAAAGTTATTTCTTTGAAACATCTGGAGAATGGGCTCCCTCATTATCCTCCATGATGGGTACTCCCACCTGAGAAGTGGAACCGCCATGTGGTGGGCGTTGGAACACACACACACACACACACACACACACACACACACACACACACACACACACACACACACACAAAAGAACTGGCCGAGTTTGTTATGAGGTGCATGCAGTCAACCATACATTGTATTGCATCGCACCACTGCACCCAAATATTTCCGGCAGGATATGACGTCATATGTGCCGGATATTCTACTGGTCTTAGACTCACCTCACAGACTAGACTAATGTTCATCATTTGTCTGAATTAGGTGCGACACTTTCGCTTCGTATGGACATTTTTCATTCTTCCATGATTCGCCGAATACGAGGACTGTTCCGGTATCTGAAACACAAAACACAACCCAAGTTCCTTTTATTTTTAAAGTACAGTAGAGTTTCGCTGATTCGTGGTGATAACTTGAACTATACGGAGCACTATGACAAAACTCATAAAAGACTGTCACTAACTGAAACCAATAACCCAATATAACGTTGTTTATTGTAAGGTTTTAAAGTGTGTCCTTTTTATCTAGAAATAATTTGTTTCCATATTTATGTTTCTCCGCTGTGGCGGTGGGTTCTCAGCGATGAAAGTAAGGCTTTATTTTGAAACAAACTACAGCGCCTGTGTATTGCGTCACGAACCCTCTGCTATAATAGTTCAGTTATAAGTGAATCTGAATGAACACATGTTGTTTCATTAATTGGATTGATACAATAATAGCATTTTTAAAAAAAGTCTCTACATAGCAGTAACCACAGAATGTTAGGATCTCAACCGAGCTGTTTTACGAGTATAAGGAGAGACAATACGCTAAGTGGGAAAAGTTGCAGTTCGCTTTTCAACCAACGAGCTATCCCTTGTTATCCCCCTATTTGAATTACTTCATTTAAGAGTCTATGACGGGATACCTAAACCAGTTCAGAAATTAGAAGAGAGGCATATATAGCAAAATAATTTATGCCATAAAAGGTTAAGTTCTGAGAAGAAATCTTTCGCTCTCTAAACATCCCCCCTTCATATACTTCAGGAGAGGGAAGTGAGATGCAAACGTATGTAATAATCGCTTTAAGTGTGCACTGGTTGTGTGTTTAGAGACTGACATGAAATAGAAGTGTTTCTGCTTGTGAAGAGCATAACTCAAAAAGGAAAACTCAATTAAATACCAAGCTTGATGTTTAAGTCCTGCTTCTTCCAAAAATAAAGTACGAAGACATTTAAGGAAATTTTTCGAACCAAAACTACCCTTTACAGAAAAAAAAATAATAATAAAATTTTTACTTTCTTAAAAATACCTCTATTTTCAGTTGAAATACCATATGCTTAAGTTATTTTTCATAACAAATAAAAGGCATACATAGATAACTGATGAACGGTAAGAACTGGACCAAATTGTTGTACAGAAAAATTAAAAATCTCGTTAAACCACACAATTTATGTGTTTTTTGTGGAGTTAAACATTTCCGATATGTTTCTGGTTATTCCAATACTTACACTTTTCTCAACTGAGAATTCCTTATTCGTTTTTTCTGGTCATGCAAAGAAAGTGGAATTTCAAAGCCATCATAGAGCGGCTAACTCTTAAAACATTTGACAATCCATTGTACTTCCTTACTCTCGTTTTACTTATAAGGAAATTTGTAATAAAAGCAGTTATATAAATATCTAGTTTGGTTAACATGAATTAGATGAATAAGCGGATGTAAGATTTACAAGAGTGAGTAGAGAAAGTCATGTGAGTGCAACTCATCAGACTTGTTTTTCAAAGCTTGCCTCTGTTTTAAGTACACTCGTAATACGATGTGTCATGTGGCGAGCTGAGCTGAATGAAAAACCGTAGCATTCCAGCACAAAATAAGGAAGGACATCTGCATTGCAAATGCCATGCGTGTATCTAAACCTTATCACGAATCTTTGCAAACATTCCGCACGGAGCTCCACTGAATATCGTAGGTGTTTTGTTTCGTGCCCCAGTTCCGGCAGACGCTCCATTGTTTCATTCCCACAAGGGATTGAGTCGGAAAATTGCCAAACTTGGCTGTCTTCTTCTCTGGGAGCCTTTCCTTTCCCTGTTTTATTGTATTAAGTAGGAAAGTGATCCTAACGCTCATTTGGTTATATGTAGCAGGCTGATACAGCAGTTGACTGTTTATAAAATTAAACGGTATAGCATTTATCACCAGAGTTCCTCTATAACCTAACTATAATAATATTATAAAGAGACGAATTATTGTGTATAAAGGTAACCTCAAAAACCACTAAACCGACTCGCAAAAGTCCAATCCGATATGGGGCTATAAAACGCTCTTCATTTGATGTCATAAATAACTATATGATTAAAATTGATTTATAAAGTCATTCTACTTAAACACGAACCCATTAGAGTTATAAAAGAACATGCACGTGAAGAAGACCTTGAGTTTTAATTCGGAACACCATGTGTAATGTATTATATAGTCTGCGAGCATTTCCTATTGTAATGTTTTCTGTGTATCTTCTATGTGAAAAACAACAAAACTGCTGGAGAAACGTAAATCCAAAATGACTGTTATCTTCATATATACAGGAAATGAAATGATCCACCAGACTTTAACAGTGAATTTCTCATGTTGTGAATAACAAGAAAGCCTAGTACCAAAATGTTGAAAAGTTTAGTTTTCTAGAAAAAAAAAATTTTGTCATCAAAAAAGTTATCATCACCTGGTAAATTATTATTGATTGAAGTTCTTGATTTATGGCTATATTCATAGACAATTGAATAAATGACATCTTTTTCCTTTGGTTTATTTCAATAGATTCAGCGGTTTTTGTGTAAATTAAATTTAAAAGATCCCACAATTGGTTGCCTTTTTTACCTTCTCTACTGGTAAGTAGGGGAAGTATTGTATACCACCCAAAAATTCGATGTCGAGATTTCACCGAAAATATGTTTTGGGACCCCTGAATAAAAAAAAAAGCATTTTTAGACAAAGGTCCGTGTGTGTCTGTCAGTCTGTGTGTCTGTGTGTCAGTCTGTGTGTCAGTCTGTCAGTCTGTGGACAGCTTAACTCAAAAACGAAAACTCGGTTAGAAACCAAAGTTGGTATTTAAGTTTTTCAAGGATGCGACACGAAGATTTTGAAGAAAATAGCCCCATCCTAAACTACCCTTTACATGGAAAATTTTTCGAAAATTTTGATTTTCTTGAAAATGGCTCTAACGATTTTGATTAAAATGTCATATGTTTGATATATTTTGATGACAAATGAAATGTATATCTTGAATTTTCTGGCTATAGCCCCTGTAGTCATATTTACTCTGGACGACTTTTGCATAACTGGTAAACCGTTAGAGATAGACCAAATCATACTATACAAAAAATGTAAATCTTAGTAAAATACACAATTTATGTCTCAATAAATTTTCTTGTAGGGTGAACCATTTCGGAGATATTCCTTGTTATGTGTGTGAGTTTCGGAAAACTTAGAACTTTAGCGAAATGCAACAACGTTGTTCATTTTTTATATGTTAATCGTGCAAGGAGAACGGAATCTCAAAGGTGAAAAAGATTTGACTGTCGCACAAAGCCTGCTGTATTCTAATATTCCCCTTGCACCTACAAGGACATAAGCAATAAGATAATTTGTACAAATGTTTATCTTAACTAACATGGAGATATAGGAATAAGAGTTTGTTAGAATGGTTAGTACAAGAGCAGAGAAAGTCATATGAGTGCACCACATTAGATTTTTTCACTGTGCTATTGTTGTTATTATTATTGTTATTATTATTGTTATTATATTATTGTTATTATATTATTATTATTATTATTATTATTATTATTATTATTATTTATTTTTTTTTTATATTAATTTAAGGCATTCTATACAATAGTTTCAATAGCTCAACTAGATCTCAGTTTTATTTCGCTTTTTTGTAATTGCTCTGTAACTTTTAAAAGGTCAGGTCATTTTGCAAAGATTTTAAGACAAAAGTTGTGGCTACTGTAACCAGTAAACGAATCGACTCTCTGGTAATGTATAGGTTATTTATGTTTAACTGATGCTGACTGGCATATAGGGTATCTGTTACTTTATTTGAGTGGGGCGTGGCCTGGTAAATCCACGCCGTTATGAATAAACATCTCATGTGAAGTTTTATCAATTCGGTTTTACGTTACAAGCAACGATATTTTGGGTTTTAACTTGATCTCCCTCCAAATGAATATAAATTGGAAACTAACAGATTGCATGATGGAAAAAGGCAGCACCCGCCGCCATCTGGCACATCCCCGCCCCCTTTCAGGGCGCACATAAAAACAAATGCCATTCTTTATGACGCTATTTCACAATGTAGCGAACTTCACCAGTGTAAGACATTTTCCTACCTACCCCTCGGAAATCTGAGAAACGTAACACGAACGTGTCTTTGTTAACAAAGTTACTGCTTATCTACTACAAGTAGAGGATTCTTAAAAAGTTTAAAGCCCTTTAACCTGGTAGATTATATCGGAAGATGAATCATTAAGATAGTTTAAATGATATTAAAATGACTCCAGGATCTATAAAGCTCTAAGTTTCCCGACATTTGTCTTCTAAAGATACGGAAAAACTCAGCAAAAACAAAAAAGATCTGATGTGTTGCACTCACATGACTTTCTCTACTTTTGTACCAACCATTTTTACAAACTCTTATTCCTATATCTTCTTCGTGTTAGTTGAGATAAACATTCGTACAAATTATCTTATTGGTTATGTCCTTGTAGGTACAAGGGGAATATTAGAATACAGAAGGCTTTGTGCGACAGTCAAATCTTTTTCACCTTTGAGATTCCGTTCTCCTTGCACGGTTAACATATAAAAAATGAACAACGTTGTTGCATTTCGCTAAAGTTCTAAGTTTTCCGAAACTCACACACATAACAAGGAATATCTCCGAAATGGTTCATCCTACAACAAAATTTATTGATATATAAATTGTGTATTTTACTAAGATTTACATTTTTTGTATAGTATGATTTGGTCTATCTCTAACGGTTTACGAGTTATGCAAAAGTCGTCCAGAGTAAATATGACTACAGGGGCTATAGCCAGAAAATTCAAGATGTACATTTCATTTTTCATCAAAATATCGCAAACATATGACATTTTAATCAAAATCGTTAGAGCCATTTTCAAGAAAATCAAAATTTTCGAAAAATCTTCCATGTAAAGGGTAGTGTAGGATGAGGCTATTTTCTTCAAAATCTTCGTGTCGCATCCTTCAAAGACATTAAACTTAAATACCAAGTTTTGTTTTTAACTGACTTTTCGTTTTTGAGTTATGCCGTCCACAGTCTCACAGACACACACACGGACCTTTTTCTAAAAATGCTTTTTTTTTGGATTCAGGGGGCCTCAAAACATATTTCCGGTGAAATCTCGACATCGAATTTTTGGGTGGAATACAATACTTACCCTACTTACCAGTATAGAAAGTAAAAATGAACAACGATGTTCCATTTCACTGTTTTTCGAAACTCACACACATAACAAGGAATATCTCCGAAATGGTTCACCCTACAAAAAAATTTATTGAGACATAAATTGTGTATCTTAGCAAGATCTACATTTTTTGTATGGTATGATTTGGTCTATCTCTAACGGTTTACCAGTTATGCAAAAGTCGTCCAGAGTAAATACGAATACAGGGGCTATAGCCAGAAAATTCAAGATATACATTTCATTTTTCATCAAAATATCTCAAATATATGACATTTTAATCCAAATCGTTGGTGCCATTTTCAAGAAAATCAAAATTTTCGAAAAATTTTCCATGTAAAGGGTAGTTTAGGGTGGGGCTATTTTCTTCAAAATCTTCGTGTCGCATTCTTGAAGGACATTAAACTTAAATACCAACTTTGGTTTTTAACCGACTTTTCGTTTTTAAGTTATGCTGTCCATAGACACACAGACACACACACGGACCTTTTTCTAAAAATGCTTTTTTTTTTATTCAGGGGGCCTCAAAACATATATTTCCGGTGAAATCTCGACATCCAATTTTTGGGTGGAATACAATACTTCCTCTACTTACCAGTAGAGAAAGTAAAAAGAACTAAACGGATAACTCACCCTAACCGAGATTCGGCTTGGGGGAAACCAGGGAAAAACCCATGTCAGTGTCTGCGCGGCTACGGAGATCAAACCAGCGACCTCCCGAATGCGGGCCACAGACGTTACCATCTGAATCATCCCGCTCGGTACTTACATCAGACAATGGACTCTTCTAGGGAACATTTTGTTGTCACAAACGGTTAACGGAACAATTGTTAAGTAAACACCAAACAGGAGATGTGATTCTGCCATTGTGTCCTCTGGTAACATCTGCACATTATGTTGATACTACTACAGGAGATGCTTCATGTGGTTACCATGTATTATTACACATGCTTGAACTCCTCTTCTCAACGAATCCAGAAGTCTTTACATCCCACCTAGCTACTCTCGGATTTGGGCACAAGAATTAGTCGCACGCTCTTCTTACGTATGCACATTGTCGATGAGTTTGGCTTACACCAATGCCCTTAAATGTCTCCATACCCAAAAATTCGATATATACAGGTCCGGAAAACGGGGAGGCCATGCTGCTGGACCTCTTTGACCAAACAATTTTCTAATTAAGTCCTTTGTCTCGCGTAATTACTCAACATAAGTAAAATGGCTCAGGTATTTGTTTTCAGATATATGTTTATAGGAACACTTATTCTAGGTTTGCAGAATCCCAACTCCTGTTGCAATATCAGAACTTTTTAAACACTCTGTACAGATCTCTTAAACGCATACAATTTATGTAAAATACATTTTTGTGGAATTATCTATTTAGATATTTATGGGCATAGGTTTCAATTCTCCAATTATACTTTTCTCAAATGGGAAGCGTTATTAGTTTCTTACATTTTCTACTAGTGACTTAGGATGACACTTCAATTCCACCTAACAATTTGATACTGATGGTTCACCGAAAACAAATCAAACAAATCACAACTGATCTGTTCTCGGCACTGCCCACTGGGCTCAACTGATCTCTCCTCAGTTCAACTGTCAACTGCCGACTAAACTGTCGGCCGTTTTTTTTTTTTTTTTTTTTTTTTTTTTTTTTTTAAATATATACTAAAGTTATTCTGTGGTGATACAATTTATTTTTAACAAGGGTTGACATGAGGTGCGGTACCGCCGAAGCAAACCGGATGACTGTGGGTGCATATTATGATGGGTGATTCAGATTCAGATTATTTTATTAAAAGAATTTTGTCTGGTGCTGGTACATGGGGCCCAGCGTACAGACTTAATTTATCATTGGATTACAATTTTTTTGATATTTACAACAAATATACATTGGGTTTTAAGAAAACCCATACAGTGACCCTCTTTTGGGCCACCGAGAACAGTTCTCTTGTGTATAGTTCTTGGGTATGTGTTTATATTTTGTTTTTGTCTTTTTTCGCTTTTTTCTTGCTATATACATATTTTTTTACACACATGCATTCTCTCATTCACTCTGGCATATCATGTGATATGCCCTCACGCACGCACACACAAATATACATACACGCACGCGCACTGGGCACTTCAAGTGAGCGTCCCGCTCGCACATGTTTGCTGGGCACACGTAACTATGCGTCCCAGCATTATAACAAAGGACTATATACACACGTTAACTATATACACTATATATACACTATGTACACTCCGCGGTTATCCTGGGCGGGGCAGGGTGCAGCTCCTGACCTGTTCACTGGGGTGCAGGCCTCTGAGGTAGCGTGTGTGCGGCCTAGGGCCGTGTTTGCGTGGACGCGCATCAGTCGGTGAGCCGAGTGACGTTTAAAAAATTTTAATTCTAGCATGCTTCCGATGCTTCGGCTCACCTTTGCCGATATTGGCAATGACATAATTGTCATGGTTTCTGATGCGCGCCCACGCGGCAGTGGCTCTTTTTGTAATTGCCTCGGGTATGGATGGGGTCTGGGTTTCTTGGTGAAGGGTTTGATTAGTGGTTAGGATGGGAGCAGAGAGGGTTTTTCGGAGGGAGAGGTTTTGGAGGGTTTGGATGGTCTTCAGGGCGGTTTTTGAGGCATTTGCCCAGGCCACACACGCGTATAGAACTACCGATAAAATAAAAGCTTTATACAGGACGAGTTTGGACTTCAGTTGCAGCTGTTTGCTGCGGAAGATGGGGGCGCATAACTTTAGCCGCTGTCTGCCTTTGTTGGCGCTATTTTTTATGTGGGTGGACCAGCACATTGTGCGGTCCAAGGTAACCCCTAAGTATTTAACTTGCCGACGGCAATGCAATACCTGACCACCGACCGTTAGGTCCATTGCCAAAGTGTGATGCCGCTTAGAGAAATGAATCAGCTGGCATTTGTTGGGATTAATTTTGATTTTCCAGTCATGTTGCCATGAAAGGAAGTTGTTAACATAACGTTGCATTTCTGCGAGGCCGAAACGGGGATTTCTATGGTGGTTGTATATTGCAGTGTCGTCGGCGTACATGGCGACCTTACATCTGGCGTCCACTGGGAAATCATTGGTGAATAATATGTACAAAAAGGGGGACATAATTGCCCCTTGTGGGACGCCAGCCCGCATCACTCTCTCCCGTGAGGAGGAGCGGCCCACTTGGACGTAAAATTTCCGTTTTTCTAAAAAATTGTGCAGCAAATATAGATAATTTTGAAGAGCCGGGAAATTGTGGTGCAGTTTGTAAATAAGGCCATTGTGCCAGCACCGGTCGAATGCGGCTTCTACGTCCAGAAATAGCGCCAACGTTGAAGCCCCATTGTTAAATTGCTCTGTTACGTCATCAGTTAGTCTGAGAAGCTGTAAATCAGTAGAATGTCCTTTTCGAAAACCAAACTGTGAATTTGATAGTTCATGAGATTCCGAAACTTGTTTTTGGAGTCGAAAAAGTATAAGTTTTTCGAGCAATTTACCAATAGTAGACAAAAGACTAATGGGGCGGTAGTTTTGCGGTTGCCTGGTGCTTTTCCCTTGCTTTGGGAGCATAATTATCTTGGCTCGTTTCCAGGTAGAGGGGAAATAGCCTTGCTGCAGACAGGCGTTAAAAATTTTAGTCAGTTGCACCAGGGCTTTTCTCGGGAGATGCTTAAGTTCCTCATTAGTCACTTTGTCTGGGCCGGCAGCTTTCCCATTAGGTAATTTCCTAATGAGCTTGTAAACTTCCTGCGGTGTTATGATGGGTAGTTGTTGCTCTTGCTTCTGCGCCACCCAGGTTTGTACCCATGTCTGTACCTCCCGTTCTATATCTCGGTTGGTAACTGGGTTTTCGCTGAATCTATCTTCAAGACAGTCAGCAAAGACCTCGGCTTTCTCCTCTTCGGAGAAGTGCAGGCCGCCATGAGTGTGCAGCGCCTCAGTTGCGGAGTTGACGTTCGTGGAGACTTTAAATGCCTTTAATAATTTCCACAAGGAAGAGTCCGAATGGGTGGTACTCAGCATTTTGTTTTCCCACTGTTCAGTTTTATTAAGTCTAATTTGGTGGCGAATGATGTTGCGTAGCCATTTCGCTAGCATTTTGTATTCAGGCTGACGGGTATACCGCCACAGTCTTGTCAAGCGTCGTCTCCGCGCAATGAGTTGCTCTACCTCGGGGTACGTGCAAAAACCGGGTGGTCTTGTGGTGTAAGTGGTAGCGCTTCTCTTGGCCGTGTGTAGCGAGGCAGTGAAGTTTTCAATGGCGACATCTATGTCTGCCTCGCTATAGTATGACAGTCTGGGTTGCGCCATTCCGTGCATTTCCATGGTGAACTTATTCCAGTCGGTCTCAGCCCTCCTTCGAGGCCCAGAGGCACCGGCCGGAATGCCACCCTGTATATCGAAATGCACGGGAAGGTGGTCAGAGTCCAGGCTGTGATACACTGTAAAGTTAATTAAAGGTGTCGCATTTTTTGTTAGTACGAAGTCCAAAATTTCGGGGTCAAAGTGCCCCGATTTGTGCCAAAATGTGGGATCTGGGGGAAGGTGTACCTCTAAGTCGTCATTATCTGTTATAAGTTCAACCAGGAGATTTCCAGCCGCGTTTGCCCGGCGTGAAAACCACCAGGGGTGCCGAGCGTTGAAATCTCCTGCAATTATAACGTGCTCCTCTAAAGCGAGGATTTGTTCGAGGTCATGTATGAAATTTAAGGAGTTGGGGGGCCGATAGAGCGCTACCAGCATCACCGTTTGATTATTTACACGGGTTTTAAGTGCTGTGCACTCTAACGCTGTCATTGCAGGTAGCGTAACAGAAGCATGAGCAACAGTGTTTCTGAGCAAAATAGCAGTCCCTCCCCCCTGTCTGCCAGTTCTGTCATTCCGAAAGATTTGGTACCCCTGGAGCTTAAAAGTGTGCTCGTGCTGTAATTTTGTTTCGCAAATGAATGCGACATCAATTTTGTTACGCCCCAGGTAGTTTTCAAGTTCGTGTTGCTTCCTGTGGATGCCATCTGCATTCCACAGGAGTGCGCGAGTTAAAGTTATGCCTCCCCTTGAAGTTGCCATTTACTCGAAGAGAGTGGTTACCAAGCATATGATGGCTTCTAGCTTCTCCATGGTATCGTTGCAGCTTTTTAATCTTGCAATTATGGGCCGCAACTTTGGTAGTAGAACTGGGAGGTTTAAATCCTTGAAGAGGCTGAATATTTCTTTCAAACCTCCCAGGTCACTGGTGGGTGCCTCTGAGGGCTGGGGTTGTGGAGGGGGACCATTTGGTGGTTGCTGAGGTGCATTTATCCCTGCGGCGGCACCTGCAAAAGAGGTGCCGTTTTGGACCAGGGCCGGGTGGCGAATGAGGCGTGGCCCTGGTTGAGTACCAGGAGAGTTCCTGGCAGCGGCGGCCAGTTGACGGCGGTGGCGTTCCATCTTAAATGTCTCGCACCCCCTGTAGCTGGCAGGATGCGCTTCCCCACAGTTCGTTGACGTGGTGTGTGCATGGATTCCTGGTCACGTAGGTTTGCCTGGGAATGAAAAGGCAGATTTAGCAGCAAAGACGGCAACTACAGAACCCAGAATTACCATCTCACGTGTTACTTCGGAAGACTTTAGGCTTGAAGTGCGGAGAGCGGTGCTGTCGTCCTGGCACGACGAGTGGTCAACTCTCCGCGGTAATAAGCTTAGAGAAGTGAAAGAACTTCCGATAAACTGGGTAACTTCCTGTCGCACATCTCGTCGCGAGGAGGTTAGTTTGGCTCGATTAAGAATAGGGCACTGCAATTTTTCGCATGGTTACCTATTTAAAAGGGACCCTGCGCCTCTATGTCCGCTGTGTGACAACGTTTTGCCGGTTCGCCACGTGCTCCTAGAGTGTTACTCTCTAGCGCACCTTCGGGATTCTCTGCAGCTGCCTGCCAGACTTGGAGAGGTCCTAGCGGACGACAAAACAGCGGTTGATAGAGTTCTTAATTTTTTAGCGCAGTGCAATATAAATTTGAGGATTTAAATTTTTTAATTATCTTGTTCTGCTTTTGGACATATTTATCACCTTGTTTCATATGTGGCTATTGCCACTGCTTTTTATCTTTGTATATTTTTCTTGTTGCTAGTATTTTTATTTTTTGAGTGAAATTTATATCTGGCTATTGCCATGAGTCTGTTAAGGGCGCTGATGACCTAGAAGTTGAGCGCCCTTAAACCAAATCCAATCCAATCCCACAGTTCGCACAGTGGGGTACAGCGTCCTCCTTGGCCTTCTTCGGGCAGTCAGCTAGGCGGTGGAGGCCACCGCAAAGAACACACCGGGAGGTCATGTGACAATTTTTGAAGGTGTGGCCTAATTGTTGGCAGTTAAAACACTGCGTGATGTTTTGGAAGGTTTTTAAGACCTCCACGGTGACCATCATATGGCACACTTCTCTTTCCTGTATGAGCTTTTGGTTATCAGTGGTTCTATCTAGGCTTACCTGGTAATTCGAAAGAGGCCTACCGCGGGACACCATTTGTCGCACCTGAACGCCGGTGTATCCCTTCTGCTCCAGGTCCTCCTTTATGTAATCCACCTGCAGATCTGCAGGCAGGCGTTTGATCACGAAACGCAGGGGCTGGTCGCTTCTGGGTGTAAAGCTGTAGCATTCGACACCGGCGTTCGTCAGGAGCTGCATTGTAGGGACGGCGTCTTGTTTCCTCTGAAGGAAGAGTTTCAGGCAATCCCTTGTTGTTTGTATTTTGTATGAGCCATTGTTGAGTTTATTTCTTAGTAGTTGTAGTACCTTTACTGCCTGCTTTGTGTCCGGTATGATAATCCTGGGTGGCTTTTGATTTTCTTCTGTAGAGGTCGTCGGGCGTGTAGTTGTGGCTGTTGAGGTGGAGGGGACTGGCTTAGGGGGGAGAGGAGAGGGGCGGGTTTTTGTTGGGGTCTTCTGGTGTGGTGGGATCTTTGGTTTGTGGAACTGTGTGGTGGGATTCTGTTTGGGTGGGGGAAGTGCTGGGAAGTCCGACTCCTCGCGTTCTGCTACCTCCAGTGGTGTGAACGAGTTGCGTAGAGCGAGGGGATGGGGCGGTGTGGATTGTCGTGACTGCCTCTTGTTATTAGAAGACTGGGGGCGTTCGCCATCAGAGTCGCTCCCGCTGTCTCTTGTTCTTTTCTTCTTGGGTGCCGCTATCTTCCACCCCTCGCTCTGTTTCACCAGTTCGCGCTTCTTTATGGCGTACTCCTTGTAGCAGTACGCGAGGTCCTGAGAGAATTTGCCAAAGTTCATGGAGTCTGCGTCCAGATTTGATAGTATTCCGGTATAGTAGGTTATTTCTGCTTGAATCTCTTCCACTTCCTTTTTTAGTTTTGCAAGGGATCTTGCCTTCTGCTCTTCCTCCAGTATGCGTGCTTCGTGTTCCATCTCGTCCGCCAATGTGGGTGGGGAGGGCTGGATCTGTGCTGCTGCGGCTGTGGTGGTGTCTATAAATATAGGCGCTGGCGCGCCGCTGGTGCTCGGCTCGGCAACATGTGGTGCCGCTGCTGCCATTCTTTCACTGTCTTGCGCGCGGGGGAACGCCAGGCGCACCCCACGCTATACCTGTCACTAAGGATATCACAAATACTTTCACTGTCACTAACCATAAATTAAGCACTGGTTAGATAATATACACAGGAAAACACGAAGATTATATACACTGTTTAGTCATATGTACAACACTGTTTGCACTTCACTTGAAAGAATTGATATGTACACTCCATAAAATAGTTACACAAAATAAACCACTATATACACGTCTGTACACTACACTTTCAATCCTCCCGGGATACGTCTTTCCCGCCAAAATTATGACAGTTGACAATGATCCCGCCAAACCGTTTCACGTGACCGTTTCTCGCGCGCACCAACAAACGATCCTCTTCTCACAACGGCTGCGTGACCACTCTATGATGGGTGGTGCATGGGGGCAGGTCTAATATGGCGGATGGCCTGACATTGACCTGCGACTTGGGGCGTTTGTGTGTGGCATTGGAGGACCAATGGGAAATCTGGGGAGTGTGATGATGTCGAATATCTGGTTGACTCTAGTCTATTGCTGTGGTGTCTTGGATTTTCTGTGTTGAGGTAGATGGTCTCAGTGTGTTGGCGTAGTCGGGCGAGTTCTTCGCTTGTTTTGGTGAGGATCTGTATGAGCTCCGTGAGGTGTGTCTGGATTGCTGCTAGGGCGTTGGATGTGGCGTGGTCATGGCGCTGTAGGAGTAGGAGCTCAGTGACGTTGGTGTTGTTTGCCGGTGTGTTGTGTTCTGTAATGGCTTCCAGCCGAGAGCCAATGTTCAGAACCTCTGAATGGAGGCCTTGAACCGCGTCTCGAAGGATGCTATCGGCGACGACGGGTGCTGGGACTGCTACGGTCTGTGGCGATCTGAGTGTGACTGCGGTGACTGGTGGTGTTCCTGTAGTGGTTGGGGCCGCTCGTGTGTACGGCCGAGGAGCTGCGGTGTAAGATGCTGTCGTTTGTGCAGGCCGTAAAGCTGCGTTGGGATGTGCTGGTGTATGTGTGTATGTTCGTGTAGGGGATGCAGTGGGCACTGTGCTTGCCCGGTAAAGTGGCCAAAGCCACTGCAGGAGGCACAGTATCGGCGTCGTCTGCGTAGATCATGTGATGTGCATTCGCTGGTGAGGTTCTGGGCGCCACAGTTGTGGCACGAGGAACGGCGGTTCAGTGAGTGTCTTCGTGTCCATAGGCACAGCAGCGGCGGCAGGGTACTTGGCGTTCCGCTCGGCTACCCTCAGCGCGCAAGCACCGCCCTAACAGGGGCAGGCCCGTGCGTAAGGCAGCTTCCCGGTCGCGTGAATCGGCGAAGACTAGTCGCATGAGGCTTGATGGTCCTCTGCGAGTGATGATACGCGTGGCCTTCATTGCTGAGGTCCACTCGTGCTGTGCGGCGGCGAATATGTAACGTGTTGGCAGGTCTCTGGGAACTCCGTAGATAACCACACTGAGGCCCGGTTGGGCCACAGGTGGTGCTGACTGCGATGGTGAGGTAGTCGAAGCATTGCTACTGTAAGCAGGCGAGATGCCAGAGTTGTCCGGTAGCCTGGAAGTGGTCGGCGGTGGTTCCGTAGCACAGACCGGGTGCGGCGCTGCCACCACCGCATCCACAGTACTGCTGCTAGATGCGTCAGGAGTTGCTGTTGAGATCTCTGTTGATTGGCTGGTCTGTGTGCTTGAGACGGCTTCGTTGTAGTGCAGAACCGCAGGAGGAGATCTTCCGGTTCAAAGCCGGAAGGGACTCCTGCTTCATCAACATCTGCAACTGCAGCGCTCGCCCCAAACCAGGCCTCACAAAAGGAGGGTAGAATCCCTCCGATTGTGTCTGATCCGTTCCCGAACCACATAAAGGTAATGAAGGAACTGAGACGGCAGTTAAAGGCCAATTTCCAGGCAACCCGGCATCCAGGACGGGTTGTCATCAGAACCACTACCTCTGACGACCACAAGGCCGCGAAAGGGGTACTGAAAGAGAGTGGAATTAAATTCCACACTTACTCCCTTCAGCGTCCCCACGTGGTTCGCAGAGTTGTCAGGGGTCTTGATTCTGAGACAGACCCCCAGGATATCCGTGACGGCCTACAGGACGAACACGGAATCAAACCGAGGTCCGTGGTACAACTAACCACCACAAAGGTAAAAGAGGGGAAACCCACCAAGGTACCCCTGCCACTATTTTTAGTGGTAGTTGAAAAACAGGGGGAGGGAACCCCAAAAATTGACCAGGTGACTCACTTGTATAACACGA
Organism: Tenodera sinensis; assembly: GCA_030765045.1. Taxonomy (NCBI): domain Eukaryota; kingdom Metazoa; phylum Arthropoda; class Insecta; order Mantodea; family Mantidae; genus Tenodera; species Tenodera sinensis. The sequence continues at coordinate 191,166,495 of CM060961.1, forward strand.
GGGTCACTATTGAGCCCTACCACAGCAGAGAGGGACCAGCCCAATGCTACAACTGCTTGGGCTTTCACCACTCGAGTCATGCTTGTGAGAGGCAACTCAAGTGCCTTCGCTGTGCGGGTGAGCACCTGGTGAAGGATTGCCCGACACCAATAGAGAATAAAAAGTGTGCAAACTGCGACGGGAGCCACATAGGCATCTATCGTGGTTGCCCAAAGCGACTTGCAATTATGCAAGGAAGACAGGGCAAAGTACCAGAGATCCGACAGGGGGTGTCTTTTGCACAGGCAATGTCGGAGCACGAAAGTGCCCTAGTACGGGCCGAGAGTGCAGAAGCAACCCCACAGAACCAAGTTGTCAGTCAAGAGACAACGCCAGTCCCAAGCGTCACCCCAAAGGTGGGCACAAAACATCCTGTGCCACCCCCCAGTGCTGCCCCAAAGGACAAACGTCCTCCTAAAAAGAGGAGGAAGGGGAGAAAGGCTCATGTGACTGTAAGTGCAGAGCCAGAACCAGCCACGGTGGAGGCAGGTAACAAAAGTGTTACCCAATTTCCCCCACCAACTGCACCAGCCAATCAGGCACCAGCCGCTGCAGCCAACCAGGCAACAGCAACAGCGCAGCCAATCAGCGCTGGCCCGTCATCACAGACTGGCTCTATAAGTAGGACCCATACAACAAGCACTCACTCACAGGTCTTGGGAGAGGCCTTTGGCTCAGAGGACATGGCGGAGTTTATTGAACTGGCAACTTGGTTTGCGGACCTCGTACAACGTTCCCTCCCCATACTAAGGCGCTGCAGAGAGCAAATCCTCAACCCTGAACTTTCGGCTGTGAAGAAGCACCTCGTAGTGCTTCAAACGGCCAAGGAACTCTACGCTAATTCCATAAGCTCTTAAATGGCGCATAGAAATGTGCGTTCATTTAGAGCTGCGTTCTGGAACGCAAATGGAGTTAGAGAGCAGAGACCTGGCCTGTTAGAGTTTGTAGACAGCCATGGGATTGATATCCTTATGGTCTGTGAAACACACTTGCACGCCGGTGTACAGTTCAGTCTGCCAAGTTACGTCGCCCATCGGTCTGATCGGGTCGGCCGACAGGGCGGCGGTACTGCCATTTTCATAAAGAACCATCTCACACATATTCCTGTTACCATTCCTCCACTACAACACCTAGAGGCAACCGCCATAAGACTATCCTTAGGCGGATGCGACGTGGTACTTGTAGCGGTATATGATCCTCCGGATGGGCGTTTCTATGAAGCGGACATCACGGCACTCCTAAACCTACACCAAAGAGTCTGTATCGCAGGCGACTTCAACGCCAAACACCCAAGCTGGCACAGCCGCACCCAGAACGTGAAGGGTCGGGGATTGTACCGTCTCATTAGCGGGAACCCCGCCCTACATGCACACGGGCCGAGAGGTCCAACATACTACCCGGCACGCGGCGCCGCGGATATCATAGATTTCATTGTCACAAAGAACATTCCATTTCACCTGGATCTCTCGGTGATTAACGCTCTGGAATCTGATCATAACCCTGTTGTGGTCGACTCAGACGTTAATCTAACTGCGCTGGGAGTGCCTGATTGGGTTGAGGAAGTCGACTGGGATGCAGCCGTCCTAGCCCTCCACAACTCCGTGGAAGCATGTCCTCGAATAGACTCGATAGAGGCTCTCGAGGAGGCAGCCACGGGGTTCTCAACCTCTATCCTAAATGCGGTGCGTGCTCATACACACCGTATTCCTACCGACGCACCAAACCCTACAGCTATCCCTGTTCCACTGAAACGCCTCATTCAAGCGAAAAACGCTGTTAGAAGGCTATGGCAGAGATTCCGTCACCCTAGGATAGGAATAATACACCAGAGGTTCAAATCCCTGGTGAGACGACTCCTAAGAAAGCATAGGCAAGCAGCTTGGGAAAACACGTTGCGACATGTAAACCTCCAGGAGAGGAAACCATGGCGCATCGTCCGAGGCTTGAGGAAAGATAAAACTGTACACCAGCATCCTGTGCATAGCCCTCGGGGAAGACTTGTCTTTGAACCGAGGGAAAAAGCAGAGGCGCTAGCAGACTATTTGGAAACTCAATTCCAGCCTAGAGTCGACCCTCAGAACGACGATCATACTGACCTCGTGGAGCAAGCAGTAGAAGACTTCTTAGAAGTTGGACCTGCGGGCCACGAGGATTTCCACATCCCGATAGTTACCCCTCGCGAGGTAACTAACACCATCCAACACCTAAAACCTAGAAAAGCCCCTGGGCAGGACCGGGTAACAGCGGAAATGCTCCAGCACCTTCCCTTTAGAGCCGTGATGCACTTGACTCGGATCTACAACGCATGCCTAAGCATGCGCCATTTTCCAGAAGACTGGAAGAAGGCGCGTGTGGTATGCGTGTTGAAGCCGGGCAAGAATCCGATCTTTCCTTCTAGCTACCGTTCCATCAGCCTCCTACCAGTTATCTCGAAAGTTTTCGAGAAACTGTTCCTGACCCGCCTTCGACCTCTTTTAGAGGAAAAAGGCCTCCTACCGGAACATCAGTTTGGTTTTCGTTCTGACCATTCCACAACCGAGCAACTACTGCGAGTAGCCGAAAAGGCCTCCCTGGCTTACCAGGAAAGGGCCAAAACGGTGGCAGTGTTGCTTGACGTGGAAAAGGCGTTCTCTACCACCTGGCACGAAGGGCTTATCTACAAACTCATACAGCACGAAATCCCCCCTCCATATATTTACTTGGTGGCTAGTTTCCTACAGGAACGTAGCTTCCGGGTGAAGGTGGAGGGTTCATTTTCCCGAGAAAGGCCCATTGGCGCAGGAGTCCCCGAGGGCAGTGTACTGTCACCGGCACTCTTTAATGCTTACATGGCCGATCTCCCCACGCACCCCAACACTCACATCTGTCAGTATGCGGACGATCTCATGATCTTCGCAGCTAACAAGAACCCGCGCTACAGCTACCGTCAAGTACAAGCCCACCTCTGTGCCATCAGTAGATGGTGCGAGAACTGGCGCATGTCTATCAACCCGGAGAAAAGCTCTGCGATTCTCCTGGCCAACACGCTGGCAAACCGGCTCCCGCAGGACCTCGTGCTTCGGCGCCGTCGGATCCCTTGGGTCACTACGGCGAAGTATCTCGGGGTCACGTTGGACCGGCGGCTAACGTATAGGCATCACGTCAGGGGCAAAGTACTACAAGGTCATGCAGCCCTACGGCAGTTGTATCCCATCCTCAGCTCCAAAACCATGCCCATTCGCCTGAAACTCCAACTGTATCGTGCGATCATCCCGCCTCTGGTCCTGTACGGATGCGAGATCTGGGGAGTGGTGGCAAAGTCCACCTTCATCAGACTCCAGACGTTGCAGAACCGGGCATTAAGGATGATCTACGACACTGGTTGGAGATTTCCTGCCCACATCCTTCACGAACATTCCGGTATGCCGTACATTGTCGACGTGATTAAAACCCGCGCTCGAACAATGTACAACAAACTCCAGAACCACCCTAACCCACTGGTGAATACTCTGGGACAATACGACCAGAGAGAGCCTCGCCGACTACCATCTAAAAAATTGCCGAAAGACATCTTAAGTCCAACGGTCTAATTTTCGCAGATGGGAAAGGCAAAACGAATATCTGTACTTAAAACAGAGTAAATCGCCTAACTCAGATCACCTCTCAGTGTGTGACTGACGGCCAGAACCAGGAGGAGATTAGCGCGTCACCTGATTGACTAACCAGCCGATCAGCATGTATGGGCAGTGCCCGTTCATGGACCTATCCCTACCATCATTCATCTTGTCCCTAAGATACCCCTGATCCCAAACATTCCTAGAGTTTAAATCCCTGTAGACCAATACACCATACTATCGCGCAGGTAAAGCCGTATAACGGCTAGGTACTGCGGTAAAGACACTTCGGGTGGGGGAATAAGCTTCCCCACTCGACTCGAACTGCCTCTGGAGCCTCTGGAGCTTTGCCGGCAGTTACCGGTGGTGTGCTGCGAGGTTTCTGCTTGGGTATGGCGAAGAACCGGTTCTGACGAGCTCTCAGGTAGGTCCTACCTGCTCCGCTTCCAGGTGCAGGCTTCTTATATACTCCCTAATACAAAGCGAACGTTCTGGAAAAGGAATGTTCTCGAAACAGTCAAAACGAATCATCTGGAGCGCAGAAGCTGCACACGAAGGCTTATTGTTTTGAGGGAAATCACCATTAGGTGTAACTGGGTCCTGGTATCTGCGTTAGTGGTCTATGGTTAACCCGCTAGAGTCTAGTTTGAAATGCGGCGGAGGCTCATGAATTTATTTGGGGTGTAGAACTCCTTAGCACGGCTCCCTTCAGAAGGTAGGTAAAGTCGATGGTCCCGCGTCGTAGATTTACACGAGGTAAAAGTAACTGGTAAGGAGACCTCTGAGCAAAATTACGCAGTCCTGCACAACCAATATAGAATGGGACGCTAAGAACCAGGTAGTTAAACAGCGTCCGTGAATAAAAACCCAACTGTCGCGAAGTAGCTTCAATCCGCATTTCTCGTTAAAGACACAATTTATGCGAAATACATTTTTGTGGAGTTAACCATTTCCGAGATATTGTTTGCCATTGAAACAAAGTCGTTATTATTTTTTTATCACGGTCATGCAAAGAAAATAAACTTTTAAATCCAACACACAACGAACCGTTTTATCTCAATTAATATGAAGCAGATAGAAGAACAAGCATTTGTATAACAGACACAAATTTTAATGGTGGGTGGCAGGAGAAGCTGGTCAACACATCCCATTAGAGAACTGCTACGCCTTTCTGTATTGTATAAATATACGCGCTGTGAAATCACGCTGTTAAACTTGTGATACAAATTTAATTTGGACCCACAAAACTTATTAGTGCAACAGGAAAGAGAATACTCGTAATCTCACTATGAAGTGCTCAGCTAATGGCCGCCATTAAATTTTGTGTTTGTCATAGTATTGAAATACAAGTAGAGAAAGTCATGAAAATTGTAACATATATTGTTAGAGTAGCCCTCAGGAACGATGGCGGTAAATGACATATAACGCGCAGGTAGGGGAAATAGGGGAAGTGCTGCATTGCAACTGTTTCCCATCTTTCTCAGGAAGTATTTGTATACATTATACACCATTTCTCTGGTAAACTGTAGGCATGTACTCTCACAGGCGCCCTAAAACAGACTGCGCCTGACTGGCTAGAACACACGTGACTGTGACGTTGGATATTCCTACGCAATCACCTTCATTCGTGACTACAGTTATGGTGTCTGCAGACAGATAGACAGACAGACAGACACACACACACACACATAAACACACATTCTCTCACTCTCACACACTCAATTATATTCACGGACCTTTTTCTAAAAATCTGATGTGTTGCACTCACATGACTTTTTCTATTCTTGTAACAACTATTATTACAAATTCTTATTCTTATATCTCATGTTAGTGAGATAAACATTTGTAAAAATTATCTTATTGCTGATTTTCTTGTAGATGGAAGGGGAATATGGAAATACAATAGGCTTTTCGTGATAGTCAGATCCTTTAAAGCTTTGAAATTCCGTTGTATTTGCACGGCTAAGAGATTTGTCATAAAAATATAGCATTTTAATCTAAATCATTAGAGCCATTTTTGAGAAAATAAAAAATTTTGAATAATTTTTCATACAAAGGTAGTTTATGGTGGGGGAATTTTCTTCAGAATCTTCGTGTAGGATCTTGGAAAGATATTAAACTTCAATGCCAACTTTGGTTTTTAAGCGAATTTTCGTTTTTGAGCTCTGCTGTTCACACACACACACACACACACACACACACACACACACACACACACACACACACACACACACACGGAGCTTTATGTAAATAATGTCTTTTTTTTGGATTCAGGATCAAAACATATACTTTCGGTGAAATCTCGACATCGAAATTTTGAGTGGAATACAATATTTACCCTACTTACTATACGTAGTAGAGAAATAAAATTGCTTTTTGGGGGCCTCAAAGCATGTGTTTCTGATGAAATATGGTATTGAATTCTTGTGTGGAGAGATGCTCTTCCTTTACTTTACTATATACGAGCTATAGAAGGTAATAACACCATAGAACTACAATACATTATTGGAATGCCAAGTTGAACTAATTGAAAGAGACCGAGTAGTGACGGAAATACACGAAGGTTTAGTGGCAGGAAAGACGTCGACACGCTAATGCAGTTGTGACAGAGTTAGCCTTGTAATAAATAATCTTATTCCATTGTCGGCAAGTAGTAGTGATGTCGTGAGTTAATTAATTCTAACAGAACGTAAATTACAGAGCAAGGGATCGATGCTCTGTGTCCAGCCTGCTTTGCACTAATTGCATGTTAACGGAAACATTTGCTTGGCTTCGCAGGTGCCAACTTAACACGGCAAGTAATCCCTCTGATTACTGGGCAAAAACCTATTCTAGTGTCCTTGTTGTTCACTTCAAATAACAAGTGTATCAGAAATTTGCCTCAATTTACCTGTTTTTATTTAAATTCAGGTATACAGGGTCTTTAAAAGGCAGTTCGAACAATAAAACAATATATTTGAGGCAGGAAAAAAACAAAGACGTCACCAAAAACATGCACGAAATGTTCGACTATTCCGGATTATTGCTTTAGTTAATCACCTCCTCTTTGCGGTTCCGCCAACCTAAACTTTTCTTATGTCTCTGTATGTCTGAGGTAAAATAAATTAATTAAGAAATATCCTTGAATGTCAGGCAGCAAATACAGCAGCCGTCGTCATTGACTTTTGGAAATTATGTCTTTAACAACTGTAATTTTAAATAGGACCACCTCAGTAGCGCAGTTGGTAGCACGCCTGCCTCTGACGTGGAGGATCCGGGTTCGATTCCTGGTACCGGCATGGGATTTTTCCCCCGCTGGGAGGTGTGGTAAGGGGTGCACTCAGCCTCGTTAGGTCCCTGAGGGGTCAATTGAAGACCTATCCTGATGGAAAGATACCATCCCTAAAAGGCCAACTAGTCGCCTTACAGTTGGTGGAGTCGTAAGAGTGGTTAGTACAAGAGTATAGAAAGTCATGTGAGTGCAACACATGAGATTTTTTGTCTTACGGATTACCAGTAATTCAGAATAAAGAGGGCTTCAGAGCTTATTCTGTGAAAGTTCAAGACATAACACTTCATTTGTCATGTAAATGTCTTCAACATAGTATAATTTAGTCAAGGTCATTAGAGCTATTTATGAAAATTTAAAAATGTTTGAAACATTTCCATGTAAATGGTAAATTGTGATTGGGGGGGGGGGAGCATTTTTGAAAAACTTCGTATCTTATCCTTGGAAGATTTTGAATTTAAATACCAATTTTGTTACTTAACATACTTTTCATTTGAGTTACGTTGTTTATCAGAGTCCCCTCCCCTCACACACAACTTTGTCTAAAAGTGTTGGGTTTTTGTTTTTAATTAGAGTGGCAAAACGTGTATTTCCCTCGAAATTTCAATAGCATATTATGAGTGGGGTATAATACTTCCTCTTCCAATGTAAGTACCAACTAAAGACCTTAACATTCCGATTCCGACCAACGGTTAAACTGTTTTTTGTTTTCTGGAATTCGTTGTTAAATTTTCTATAAATTGAATGAAGTGGAGAATTGAATATTCCATTGCGTGTGGATGTATCCCAGTAGCCATTCATTACTCTGTCAAAACATGTACTCAGTGAGGAGGAACTTTCAACGTTGGTAACAATGAAGATGCATAAATTAAACACAGAGAGGGAGCTAATGAAATATGGCACGAACCTTGCGGAATACCACCATAAAGAAAATTAGGGCAATAGACTAGCAGGCAGCGGAACAAACGCTTCTTTGATTTCTATCTAATAACATCATGACCTTCATTAATTATAGTGTTTAGCAAGCGTTTATAAGCCCTCTGTAACCTACAGGAAGGAAAGTGAGTTATAAATTATCCTACAATTTGGGACTTAAAAAATAAAAATAAATTAAGCAATATGTGTTCCAATTACGTGACCTTCTCTTCTACACACATTATTCTGACAAAAATGTATACTTCTATCTACTTCTTGTTATTCGAAATAAATTTTCATTACACATTTACATGTTTTGTTGTAAATATAGCAATAATGCAGTAGACTAAAGCGATAGTCAGATTTTTAAAAAGTGGATCACTGTGTGATGCCATTTAAATTTCGTGCTTCCCCTGACTATCGCACAAAGCCTATTGTATTCTAATATTCCCCTTGTACCTACAAGGAAATAAGCAATAAGATAATTTTACAAATGTTTATCTTAACTAAAACGAAGAAGATATTGGAATAACAGTTTGTAAGAACGGTTAGAACAAGAGTAGAGAAAGTCATGTGAGTGCAGCACATCATATTTTTAATTATGCTGTTCACACACACGCGCACACACACAAACAAAACCGGAGTTTCTTTCCAAAATGCTCCTTTTGGGGCATACAGAGGGCCTCAGACCATGTAGTTCTGATGAATTATCTACTCTGTATTTTTGGTTGGAATGCAATAACTAGACACGGGGCAGAAAAATAAAAAATGACAGCAAATGTTGCATTCATTGGAGGCCATCCGCTAAGATTAAAAACTAACACTCAGGGTGTCTTTGGAACAAATGACAATGCATTTCCGGAAATTTATTGACACCGGTAGCTTTACAAAGAGGAAACTTATGGTATTATACCGTCTGAGTATTTTGTGTTCTGAATTTGCGTTTTGACTCGTAAATGAAACGGTATTTGACTTTTCCTCCCCGGGCAGCGTAGACTACACGCAACACAGCTCTGCTAGAGAAGTTGCCTACACGTCCATACAAACATATTATTGGCGCATCAGAATTACAAGAATGAATATTCGTGGAGTTCCGACATTTCTCTATTTTTGTTTATTTAGAATTATATATCACAAATAAGTAAAAAAAAAAAAAGAGAGAGAGAGTGCTATGGTGCACGTAAAATTTAATGGCGGCTGATATTTGGCTACATTCCTGTTGTGTAAACAAGTTATGCGGGGGGCGCAAGTAATATTTGCATCACCGGCTTTACTGTGTGATTTCAGTGTGTGTAACTGAAGTTGCAAGTTGTGACAAGTCTCTGATTGGATATTGTGTTGACCAGCTGCTCTTACACCCGCCATTACATTTTATGTCAGCGTCTATAATTGCTAACTTTTACAATGTAACGTTTCGTAGGTTAAGGACTTATTATGGCTTTATTTCATTATTTTATTATTTCGTTTCAGGGCATCTACGGACCAGGTCAAGCAACTCAGTGCATTTATATTCACTTCTTTTCTTTTTCCTTTCTATCTTTCCAATATTTCTTCATTCTGTCACTGTGATATTTTTTTCTTTCTTCTCTCCAAATTGTGGTTGTTTTGTTTACAACCGGAAACCCCTGCAATTTTGTATTAACTTTCTTAACTTTGCTTTATGCTGTATTATTTCTTCTGTTAATTTCATTTAAGTCTTTACTTAAATTCACATTCATGTAGGTCTTCAGTTTTCCCCAGTCTAAACTCTCCTTTTTAGGTTTGAATAATTGGACCCAAGATTTTCATTAAAATGTTTTCTTTCGTTCCTTCCTTCCTAATGCTTCCATTTCTGGTGTTTTAAATGAAAACGCACACTCTGTAGCATATAGACTTTCCAGTTTGATTACTGTGTTATACTGTTTAATTTTTGTTTTATTTGAGATGTTTTTATTATTATAAATATCCTTAATTTACATTTTCCTCAATCTTGCTTTATTTGCTTCCTTATCCAATCCATTAGTTTCAATTATTTCAATAAGATACTTGAATTTATCAACCTGATTCATTTTTCCGCCCTTCGTTCGTAATAGTTTTGGTGCTTCCTTGACATTTGATATAACTTTAGGTTTTTCATAAGGTATTTTGAGTCCAACTTTCTCTGCGGTTTCCTTCAGAAGATCAATCTCTTGAATTGCTGTTTCCACATTTTCAGATAGGATTGCAATATCATCGCAAAGGCTAAGCAATTTACCCCTATCGCCTTGCATTTTGATCCTAATCTAATCTGATGGTAAATTACTTTTTCTTGCAGTCTTTCTTCCCATACTCTTTTATTACCTTTCCCAAGACACAAATAGAAGTGGGGAGAGTCAATCTCCTTGTCTTACTAGAACTATTACTATATAACGATTATTACTATTATTACTAATTATTATTACTATTATTACTATTATTACACACGGACTTTTTTTTTCTAAAAATGCTTTTTTATTCAGGGGGTCTCAAAACATATATTTCCGGTAAAACCTCGACATCGAATTTTTGGGTGGAATACAATACTTCCGCTACTTAACTGTAGCCTTATTGTTAACAATTTAAGTAGGTATTTTCGAAATTACGGAGCATATATTAAATATTTTGACAGCATAAATGGATGAAGATTTTAGATGTTTTGATACAGAACCGATGCATATTCATTAGGGTATAATTACGGTGTATGTACAGCGCCTGAAAAATCTCATTTCCTGCATTTCCATGTCTTTATCTACTCACTCTCCAAAGTATTATTACAAAAACTTATTCATGCGCAAGACCTCACGTCAATTGACTTATTTTTACAGGTATACTTCGAGGACAGACTTTATCTCACAAAGCCAAGAACAATTGATGTATTAAAAATTAAAACTGAAACACAATCCTGCGAAATTTCAAATGAACTGTTTCGACGTTTGTGAAGCCACTGCTACGCGTTATTAGCTTTGTCTGGACAATGACGGTCATCAATTTCAACAATTTTGCGAAAATTATACTTTAATTACACTTTTCTTTCTAATTTAAACCTTTAAACTTATTTATGTTTATGAATAATGATTTTATAGTCATTCCAAGTGTTAGCACATATTTTATATACCCTGTATTGTGCATAATACAATGGTTAATTAGGTTTCAAATTAAAGAAGAAATTCCTGTTAAGACTGCACAAAAAGCTAAACATGTCATTTTGGGGGACAATTTTTGCCATTTAGCCTGTAGCTGAGAGATAGTATTGGAATTGTGTATCGTGTTGTTTACAGTGGATAATTTAATGCGATAATTAGCAATGCGACGACCTTGTACTGTACTTGTCTTGCTCATCCATTGTATCGGCGTCCCCAGTGGAAAGCAAAAGGCTCTTGAAAAAGGTCAAGTGTTACTGCCTCTTGACACACCTGCGAACGATTAAGTATGCACACTGCTGCCATCTGCTCTTTCGCACGCAAAACTCCAGCCTTCTTGGCTCCTTCCGTCTTGGTCACGCAATAGAAATGTCATAATTTTTAGAAGTGTGTTCTAATCGCACCATTTTCAGATATATTCTTTATGGAGTTTTCTTTCTTGCTTGAAATGGGCAATTGACATGAAACAGAGATAAAAACCGATTGGCTTGAAGGCTGCTTGTTACTTTCCTCGTGTGTAACTTGGTGTACTACCTGCTGGAAGTTCGAACTTTGAGAGAGCTGGAGCGGAGCGCTCAGTGGCAGAAATAGAAACAGCAGTTCAGTGACTGGAGCTCTCCACGCGCAGGGCCAAGCTCCTGCAGGACTCCTGCGATACCTGCTGTAAGGGAAACAGTACTTCCCAAGACATTTCACGAAAAAACAGTACTGCCAACCTACATAATAAAAGCATAATTTCTAACCTCAAATATCACAGGCTTAAAGTAACTTGCTTTCAAACGACAATAATAAACCTTGAACATCGTCACCACACAACACACGATAAACCTACTCACCTTCGGCAAATTTTGTTCTACAATAACAATTTTGGATAAAATCACTTCCGAACGTTAAATATCATAATGCATATTTAATGCCTTTAGTTATTAATTAAAGGATATCCACCGTGGCTTATTAAAGCAATAAAGAAATTGTACTACACATTGACCTTACGTCTGCATACATTTGCAAGGCAATGCTTCACTAGGTCGCAGAGTACTACGTTACGTTGTTTTCCGCTCTTGCTTCTAGCGGCAGCCGTTTGCGCATCTGATGGCCGCGCTGTACTTCTGGCGTCATTCATACTCTACGTCCAGCTAACCTGTATCGCATGCGAGCGCACATTATTCCCGCCTTTATTAACAATATTTTCCATAATTTATGTCTATTAACTCGCTCAAAGGCATTATCAGAATTTATAAACCAATAATTATGTGTTTCTAAATTATTCTCCCTTCTGTTTTCTATTAGTTGTTTCAGAGTAAAAACGTTTCAATACATGATATTCCTTTCCTACATCCACTCTAATCTATTTTATTAAAGCAGCTCTTATATTACGTAATCTGTAATTTACTATTTTGACGTAAATCTTATAATGCATGTTCATAAAGCTGATTTCTCTATAGTTTTGGCAATTCCTTGGATCACCTTTCTTAAATATATTTTTTTGCTATTGCGGTGTCCAGGGAGTTGGAATTCCTTTTAAAAAGGGAAACAGTGCACCAGTCTTCAAATGCAATATACTTCTCATTCTGCTGCCGAGGTTTTGCTCTGGTTCAATGCATCTACCTGAGATTGAAACTTCCTCGGGATTTTTATTTATAAGCCAGCGCACCTTGCATTGTTACGGTCAACGCTTCTTATTTATGTATTTATTCACTCATTCATTCTCTCACTCACTCACTCACTCACTCACTCACTCACTCACTCACTCACTCATTCATCTATGCATCTATTTGTTTACTTATTTACTTACTTATTTATGTATCTATTTAAGTACTTATTTATTTATTTGTTTATTTATTTATTTACTTACTTATTTACTTATTTATTCATTCATTCATTCATCCATCCATCCATCCATTCATTCACTCATTCACTCACTCACTCACTCGCTCGCTCACTCAATCATTTATGTGTTTATTTATTCATTTAGTTACTCATTTATTTATTTGGTTGGCTTTTTGGTTGGGTTTCTTGGTTGTTTTTGGTTGGTTTTTTGGATGGTTTCTTTGGTTATTTTTTGGTTGAGTGTTTTGGTTGAAGCTTTTTAGTTGAGACTTTTTGGTTGAGTTTTTTGGATTGAGTTTCTTTGGTTGAGTTTTTTTGGTTGATTTTTTTGGTTGAGTTTCTTTTTGGTTGATTATCTTTTTGGTTGATTTTTTGTTGGTTGAGCTTTTAGGTTGAGTTTTTTGGTTGAGTTTTTTTCTTGAGTTTTTTGCTTGAATTATTCTGGTTGAGGTTTTTTTTTTGGTTGAGGTTTTTTTGGTTGAGGTTCTTTGGTTGAGTTTTTTTTGGTTGAGGTTTTTTAGATTGAGGTTTTTTGATTGACGTTTTTTAGGTTGACGTTTTTTTGGTTGACGTTTTTTTGGTTGACGTTTTTTTGGTTCACGTTTTTTTGGTTGACGTTTTTTTGGTTCACGTTTTTTGGTTGACGTATTTTGGTTGAGGTTTTTTTGGTTCAGGTTTTTTGGTTCACGTTTTTTTGATTGAGGTTTTCTAGATTGAGGTTTTTTGATTGACGTTTTTTTGGTTGACGTTTTTTTGGTTGACGTTTTTTTGGTTGACTTTTTTTGGTTGACGTTTTTTTGGTTCACGTTTTTTTGGTTGACGTTTTTTTGGTTCACGTTTTTTGGTTGACGTATTTTGGTTGAGGTTTTTTTTTGGTTGAGGTTTTTTGGTTGGTTTTTTTGTTACATTTTTGGTTAGTGTTTTTGGTTAGTTATTTATTCTGTTTAACCACGCTTGTCAATTGCCAGGATCAGGTCAGCGTCGCCGGTATGCCAGCGGTAGGACAGCGTCTAGCTGAACTATCCAGACCAACCCAACTCTTCGTATGGTGCATTTATTTGCACGATTCATAGCATAGATTCAGGCGACTGTGATACTTTTGATGACGTCTTCGTTATCTCCACCTTTGATGAATCTACTACCGGCTGCTACGATGGTGAACAATGTGGTATTTCTCTCACGGTATGCATGGAATGGGTGTGAGAGTAGACAACACCAGTTAAAGGGTATAGACACAGAGGGGACACCTCGCTCACTTTGACCTACACGGATCTGTTGTGGCTACCACCCTTCAGGAGGTAAGGATGAAATGAGGGAACCGAAGGTGCCACACAGGGTCGCAGCTAGACAGGTCACAGAGACGCGCGGAAGTCCCTAACAAGTGCTGAGATCTCTTCATCCCGGCGCCAGGCCTCGCCAAGCAGCCTTCACACCGAGGTTCCGGTATCGCAGTGTCTGTCTGTCTGTCTGTCAGTCAGTCAGTCCGTCAATCTGTAAGCAGCATAACTCAAAAACGAAAAGTCGGGTGAAAACCAAAGTTGGTATTTAAGTTGAATATCTTTCGAGCATGCGACTCGAAGATTTTGAAGAAAATTATTTTACCGTAAACTACACTTTACATGGAAAATTTTTCGTAAATTTTGATTTTTTCGAAAATGACTAACGATTTTTATTAAAATGTCCCATGTTTAAGATATTTTTATGACAAATGAAATATGTATTTTGAATTTTCTGACCATGTTTACCCTGGATGACTTTAGAATAACTGGCAAACCGTAAGAGATAGATCAAATCTTACTATACAAAAAATGTACATCTTGCTAAAACACAATTGATGTCCAAATAAAGTGTTTTTTTTTTTTTTTTTTTTTTTTTTTTGCTGAGAGAACCATTACGGAGATATTCCGTGTTACTTGTGTGAGTTTTGCAAAACAAGCTTTCGTCAAATGGAACATCGTTATTCATTTTTTATAAGTTATCCGTGTAAAGAGATCGGAATTTGAAAGCTTTAAAATATGTGACTATCGCACAAAGCCTACTATATTCTAATATTCCCTTTGCACCTACAAGGAAATAAGCAATAAGATAATTTGTACAAAATGTACAAATGTTTATCTCAACTAGCACGAAGAAGATATAGGAATAAGAGTTTGTAAGAATGGTTAGTGCAAGAGTAGAGAAAGTCATGTGAGTGTAACACATCAGATTTTTTTTTTTTTTTATTTTTTTTATTTTTGGCTATAGCTTGATCACTGAGATTCCTGTCCATGGGTATGCATATGCGTTTTTAAGTGTGCTTTTAACGACAGCTTCATGTCAGTAGATTTATTGATATGTAAAAGAACTCTTGCGGAATAAAATTTCGGCACACCGGCGACGCTAATTAATCCTGGCAATTGACAGCGTCGTTAAACAACAAAATATTTTAATGAATGATTGTCACATCTTTTAAGAGTTGGCTTTGAAATTACGCTTATTTGCATTACCAGGAGGGGAAAAAGGATAATGACTTTGAGGAAGGAATAAACATTTGAAAATTCAAACAAATGAAAATGAATATTTGAAAAATATGTAGCCCCAGCAAAAAGAAATAAATAAAAATGAAAAACAAGCTTAAAAATTAGGATACATTGTTATATATTGTTTAGTAAGATCGTGTCTATTTTTTACGGTTTACCATTTATACATAAGAATAAAGTTGCTTCGACGTTATTCCCAAAAAATTCAAGATGTACATTTGTCATAAAAATATCAAACATATTTTAATCAAAATCGTTCGAACCGTGCTTGTGAAAATCAATATTTCTGAAAACTTCCGCACCTGAAGTCTGAGGTGATTTTCCTGAAAATCTTTGTATCGCATCCTTAGAAGATGTGGAACTCAAGTACCAAGTTTGGCATTTGACTAACGTTTCGTTTATTAGTTGTGCTGTACACACACACACACACACACACACACACACACACACACACACACACACACACACACACACACACACACACACACATACACACACACGCTTTTTTTAAAACTCTTTGTTGCACTCGCACAACTTTCGTTACTCTTGTACTAACTATTCTTACAAACTCTTATTCCTCTATCTTCTTCATGTTAGTCGAGATAAACATTTGCAGAAATTATCTTATTGCCAGTTTTCTTATTGATACAAAGGCAATATGGGAATACAGTAGGCTTTGAGTGATAGTTAAATGATTTAAAGCTGGTCGTTATATAAATACCTCGAAGTTCTCATTGCACGGACAGAGATAAAAACATGAATAAGGACTTTTCATTTGAGAAGAGTATAAGTATTGCAAAACTCACACAAGTAACAAGGAATATCTCCGAAATGGTTTACTCCACAAACAATGCATTTGGACAGAACTTGCATTTTTTGTACAGTAAGATTTGATCTATCTCTTACAGTTTACCAGATATGCAGAAGTCACCAAGGGTAAACGGACTACTAGGCTATAGCCAAATAATTCAAAACATGCATCTCATTTGCCACAAAAATATCTTAAACATATGGAATTTAGTCAAAATCGTTATGGCTATTTTTGAGAAAGCCAACATTTCCGCAAAATGTTCCATGTTAAGGATAGTTATAACTTATTAGCTTGGAATTTTGAGGAGACCTTCAGAGATTAAGGCATTAAAATTTGAAATGGTAAAAAGAAATGTAATAAAACGTTTGACGAGAGCACTAACTTCTAAAAATTCCATGCACTATTACCACACGCTTACATATGCACACTTACAGCAATGCACATGTCAACATTTAAAATCCGCAATTTTCTTTTAATTACTTTGAATTTTTTACCATACACGTAGAACATAATGCACGCAAAAATTTTACAAGCTATACGAAACCGTTGTTAAGATATTGTTTAATCACAATCAATCGCTCTTTGCTGAGGTAATATGAGATGTTCCTTGGATTCTATTGTATCATTCGCAAATTTTTAATTTGAGGTTAGTATCTGCACATAGAGAAATTGTTGAGCGGGTATTTCCTAATTTTAAGTAATACAAGGAAAACTATTTTTATATAAATATTGTGTTTAATAATTAGTATACAGAAATGTTTAAATGGCTAGTTCCTGAAGCTCTCTTGAAAATTTCAAGCTTATAAGTTCTCAATTACGGTCCAAAAAAACATTTTGAACAGTGAAAAGTGCTGAGAAAAGGAACCAAGTAAAATTGAGTTTAAAGTTCAATATGACGATTAGAAATGTTTGGTTCTTCCGGGCTTGTAGGCCGTGGTCTAGAAGGCATGATAGATACCAACGTTTCGCCAAGTACTGCGCTTGGCATCATCAGGGTAACACGATCCGCTGTCTGCACTGGTCAGAGTTTGTAGCCCGGAAGAACTAAACATTTCTAATAGTCAAGACACCGGCCGTGAAAGCCTAAATACATATATTCAATATGACGCTTTATTTAAATGGTACAGGGTCGATTGAATTTCCACCTGTAGCTTTAAAATTGTTCATATTAAAAAACGAAATGTGTAGCATGAAGGGATAAATTATAAGTATCGAAAATAAAAGTTCTAAATAAATAAAAAAATAAAAGTTCAAAAATAAGAATCGAAAAGGATTACACTTTTTAGCAGATGTTGCCCTTGCGTTGCCTTGGTCATTTAAATTGCCAGAGTAATACAAAGGATCGACTACTGAATATCGACTTGCATCGATACGAGGATGGTCGAAACAAGCATACTTCGATTTAAATGCCGCGGCCTGGCACGTGCGGTGCCTCTTGCTCACTTGTTCATACAGCGTTTCCGCACTTTGCCGAGAGACAGCAGCACCGAGATCGCAATGACGGTCTGTCGGGCAGAAGTAGTTTGCAGCTGGCAAAGTTTCCTCGGAAATAGTGGGAGGCGGGTCATTTTAGAATGTGAGGCTACTGTGTGCGGCATGTTTGCTACATGAAGTAAATATTTCCATAAGAAGATCTGTGCATCATGTGATAGTGTCGCCGTGTGAAGACATAAGTGATGCGCGTGCCGTGTTTGAGTACCACATCTCGTCCCACAACTTTTCACAAGGAAGAGGGTGTGCTGTAAGATGGCGTGAAAAAAAAAGGGGGAAGAGCAGCTAAAGATGACAGAACGTGTTGAGGTTATGTTAAAGTTCCTTTTTTTTACAGAAGCCATACTCGTTTTATATGATTTGTAATTTTTAGTCCATGACATGAACGTGTGTGCAGGTTAGCTAAAGCAAAATGCAGGCGAAGAAACGTTACCTTTTAGTTTTACTGTCATGTGCGTTTCTGGCGTACTGTTACTTTGGAGGCTATAGGTTGAAAAGTGAAAGTGCTAGATTACCATATGAGAATCTGCCGTCTTACGTCGATATAAACGAACAGTTTTATGACCGAGATTTGGAGTTTTCCCCGCACAGGACCGGAGCACGCAGATGGGCTGCAAATAATGTAAACGGTTATCAAAGATGCAGAATGGAGACGTGTTTCGACTTCTCCAAGTGTCGCGGCGACTTTAAAGTGTATGTTTACCCCCAGCAGTCTCCGGAAGACCCGGAGGGAATGTCCAACCTGCTGAATCCAAGTCCATCATATCAGAAAGTTCTGAACGTTATTCAAGAATCGCGTTACTACACCTCGGATCCTAGTCAAGCATGTTTATTTGTTTTAGCCATTGATACTTTAGATAGGGATACTCTTTCAAGTGATTATGTAAGAAATGTTCCTGCTCGACTGCAGAAATTACGGTTGTGGAATGAGGGGCGTAATCATGTGATATTTAATCTGTATTCCGGTACATGGCCAGACTATGCGGAGGACAGCCTGGGTTTTGATCCCGGAATGGCCATTCTGGCCAAGGCAAGTATGTCTGTGACACGTTTTAGACCAGGTTTTGACGTATCCATTCCTCTTTTCCACAAGAATCACCCAGAAAAAGGGGGAGACCCAGGTTTTGTAACGACGAACAATTTTCCTGTATCTAAGAAGTACTTACTTGCATTTAAGGGAAAAAGATATGTGCATGGCATTGGTTCAGAGACAAGGAACTCTTTGTATCATCTTCACAATGAAAAAGACATTGTCCTAGTTACTACATGTCGGCATGGCAAGAGCTGGAAGGACCTTAAGGACGAGAGGTGTGACGAGGACAATGCAGAGTATGACAGGTAAATAACTTGCTCTAATTGGCATGTCTCATGTAAACAAACAAGAGTTCATTTTTGAACCAGATTTTTGAGGTTATGGAAGTCACCATGCTTGATATTGTGAAGCCCTGAATTTCATTTGAGTGTATATATTAAATTAATTTCTGTTTATAATAAAACGAGCTAAACGATTTGCGGTATTTTATTTCTTTGAGCAAATCACCTGTAATCTATGTCTAACTGGTTCTGGTTGTTATTTAGTCATTTGTGATAGCATGACAGTTTTTTGTTGAATGTCTTTCAGAGAAGTCTGCCACTGATCGACTTAGTAAGTTTCATATGTAGCGAAAATGAACAATCATAGAGTGAAAGAATTTACTGAAAAATTATACTTCCTTCAACTGAACGCCGTTTGTTTGTGCATTTGTTCGTTACGTCCCACTGCGAGCAGAGCTCAAGGATGTTGAACACGATTTGGAACATACTTCGTGACTTATAATATCCCAAGCCAATAATGCTTTTTTCTATCTTGCATTATGTAAGGGAAAAATATACAAAGCATGTCAAGATGCAAAGTACCAAAATAACAAATTAAACACATATGTAAGTAATTCTTACTAAAACATTAAACATATGCAAGTTATACACAGTATAAAGGCGTTAGGTAATGAAGATTTCCTAAACAACATATACATATATACACACATAGATAGATAAATAATTGTGACAATAAGTTCTAGAAAGAGGCATAAAATTGTTTAAAATTTTGAGATATTAAATGTCACAATAATTTTTATTTTATTGAGTATTCTGTACAAAAATTCTATGCTGAGATTTCCTGAAAATATATGTTCTGAGACTGAATGCTAAAAGAGCAATTTTGGAAAAAGTCTGTATTCATGTCTTTCTCTCTGTAAACAACATGACTCAAAAACAAAAGCTCGATTAAATACCGAACTTCATATTTCAGCATAGTGTCTAACAAGATGCAGCATGAATATTTTCAAAAGATCCCCTTCATTCCAAACTACCTATCCTTTACGTGGAAAATGTTTATACATTTTTTATTTTCTCAAAACTAGCTTGAACGATTTTGATGCAGTTGCCATGTGTTTAAGATATAGGGCCTTTATTAGTATGGTAACCTGTTCCGCTGGCTCTCTCCACTGCACAGGAAAACCAAGGGTTGCTGGGAAAATTGTGCCCTCAGAGGCGCTGTTAAATCAGTAGTGTTCATTCTTGTTCCTGTTGTGTTTTAAGGTAAGAACTATAGTCTCTGTAGTCCCCTTCATTCTGGACGACTTTTGCATAACTGATAAATCATAAGAGATAAACAAAATCTTGCTACACAAAAGTTGTAGATCTTGTTGAAGCATATGATTAAGGTATGTCGCTTAATTTTTTCTGAGGGGTTAACCATTTCCGAGATATCCTTTATTATTGGTTTGAATTTTCCATCATTTATACTTTTCTAAATGGGAAGTCATCATTGCTTTTTTCCTGGTCGTGCAAAGAGAAAAGAATTTCAAAGCAATCACATAACGTCCAGTTCTTAAAATGTTTCACTATTGCTTAAGTTTAATATAATTCACCTATTGACATTGCATCTACAAGGAAATATTCAATAAGACAATTTTTAAAAATGTTTATTTTGATTAACCTAAGTATATAGAAGAATAAGCTTTCGTAAGAAAAGTTTGCACAAGAAGAGAGAAAGCCATGTGAGTGCGACAAATTGATTACATATTTTGTAATAGATACAATGAGAATAGGAGAATATAGTGGGCGTAAGCAAGTCAAATCTTTTAAGAGCTGGTTGTTATGTAATGGTTTTGACGTTCCATTCTCTTTCCATATCTAGGACATAAAGAAATGAATAACGACTTCCTATTTGAGAAGAGTATAAGTATTGGAAAATTCGAATCAATTACAAAGAATGTCTCGGAAATGGTGAACTCCATGAAAAATGTGATACAAATTCTCTATTTCAACAATCTCTTCAGTTTTTGTCCATATTTTACGGTTTACCATTGTTGCAAAAGTCATTCAGATTGAAGAGGGCTTTAGAGACTCTTGCCAAAATATTCAAGATACACATTTCATTTGTTGTGAAAATATTTTAAATATGTGGTAATATAAATCATTGACAATTTAATCATTACAGTCATTCATGAGAAAATAAAAATCTTCTATGTTAAGGATAGTTTGGGATGTTAGATTTTTTTTTAACTTTTCATGCAACATCCTTGGCAGATGCTGAGCTTATATACCAGGTTTGGTTTTTAACTGAGTGTTTGTTTTTGAATTATGCTGCTCACAGTTAGATGCACAAAGACGTTTTTCTAAATATGCTTCTTTTTTAGATTGGATGAATCACGAAAATGTGATTATATCAAACAATTTATGCCAAATACATCTTGCACAGTTAACCATATCCGAGATTTTCCTTGTTATTGGTTTGACTTTTCCATTCCTTATACTTTTCTCTAATGGGAAGTCATGTGTTGTTTTTTAACTCCTGATCATGCAAATAGATTAGAATTTCAAATCAGCACATAGCGACTGCCTCTCCTTCTCATTGTACTTGCAAGGAAATATGTAATAAAAGCATTTTTACAAGTGTGTATCCCAATAACATTAATTTTTCACTGTTTATCTTTCACTCTCAGCCAAATGAAAACCATTGTGTATTAAGATCAATCCGTCCTTGTGGTGGGATGGTCATGACAAACATTTCCACTCATGTAGGTGTTCCGTATTTGATGTATATGATGTTAATTTATTAGCAAATAACTTAGGTGGGCCATTGCTGCCATTTACTAGTATGAGAGGTTTGGACTTGCCATTGCACAATACATCCATGCTCGACAGCATGATTTCAGGATGGAATGATATACGTACAAGTACATATTGGGTGGAAGGGAGCTTATTACATTCCTTACATTATATGCCTCATAGAAGTATTACCCATGCATATGTGTTACTTTCTTTACCCGCACTTCAACAAACAATTCTTTATAAAGCTTACTGTTGAATCTAGTGCAAATAATCGAGATAAACATTTGTAGAAATACTGCATATCCCTTATAGGTACATCCGTTTTTTATCTTTTGACTTGGGGCTCTAATGACCTAGCTGTCAACTGCTGTCTTGACCTAGCTGTCTTAAACCCTAATCACTCACTCACTCACTCACCCAGCCATGGAAAAAACGATTGAGTGGATTACGAGAGCAAATATTTCTTAGTCCCATGTTGTGTTGCATTGCGATTTATACAAGTCGATATTTCCAACCTGCAGCTGACTTTATTGATAGCCTTTGTTCCATATGTTATCGTTTGTCAGACACATAAATAGGCTGTGTGTTAAGTCACCACCCGTAGATTTGCGGGTATGTATACAAATGCAAGTGGTGACTCAAGACACAGTCTGTTTGTGTCCTACAGATGATACATATGCAACAGAGACTGTCAATAAACTGCACGTTGGAAATATCGACTTGTGTAAACCTCAGTGTAATGTAACATGGGACTGTATTGAAGTATTCTGTCTTCTAATGGGCCGAGTCATTTTTTTTTTCATAGTTGTACAGTGGGAATAAGGGAATATAGTAGGCTTTAGCATTAATCAAATCATTTAAGAGCTGATTGCTATGCGATGACATTAACATTCCATTCTCTTTGCATGTTCCTGACAAAAAAAATGAAAAATGACTTCCTATTTGAAAAAAGTATAGGTATTTCAAAACTCAAACAAATAACAAGGAATATTTCCAAAATGTTCATCTCCATAAAACTTTTGACATAAATTATGTGCTTTAACGAGATATATAGTTTTTGTGTAGCACGTAAAATTTTATGTATCTCTTATGGTTTACCAATTATATATAAAAGGTCATCCAGCATGACGAGGACTCCAAAGGCTATCCCCAAAAACTTACAATATATACATTTCATTTACCATTAAAATATCTTAAAATATGTTAATCAAAATTGCTGTGACCGTTATTGAGAAATAAACATTTCTTAATGTTTTTCCATGTAATCAGCAGCTTGAAATAGGGGGATTTTCTTTTCTTTCTTTCTTTCTCTCTCTCTCTCTCTCTTTTTTTTTTTTTTTTTTTTTTTTTTTTTTTTTTTGTTACATTCTTAGAAGGCACCAAAGTTAAATACTTACAAAGTTTGTTATTTAACCATTTGTTTTTGAGTTATGCTATTCAAACTTATCAAGATATATCTTTGGGATCCAGTGAGCGTCTAACAATATAGTTGTTTTGTGTTTTCATGTCAGAACGATTTGATTGATTACATTACAGCAGTAACGATTACAAAGTGTATTTAAGTTTTAATGTTGAACAAGCGGGTAAAAATATCCATAGATGATGAGATTATTTTACAACATGCATCATTTGAAGATTCAGATGCAATTATTAGCAGTTAGTAGACAAGAAACATTTGTTTACACTAATGAAACACATGACACTGACAGCAAACACACAGGTTACCATTAGCAAACAGTGCAAGGTTGTCAGCACATGTGTGTTATATTCTTGGAAGTTAAGGTTATCCTTGTTATTCAAAATATCATTTTAAATTGAGTAAGAAGCTTATAACATGTGGAAACATTTGTATGTTGTGGTAACAAGCTCTTGTGATGGAAAGCAGAAGAAAGCAAGGACCACAAAACTTTCAAGAACATCCATTTGGTGAAGCATGGGAAAAGCGTGAGCTTGTACAATGAAAAATTTTAAAAATGGCCAAAGTGCCAATATATATATTACAAATTGTTTATTTAAATCTGCTCTATATTTTTTCTTTAGCAAGGCTTTCTCTGTTGTTGAAATACAGATTTCAGTCGAAATCTTCATGTTAGATTTTTGGAAAGTGCTAAACTTAATATGAAGTATGGTATTTAATTGACTATTTTTCAGTTATGCTGTTCATAGACATTTTTTGTGAATCCAGAACCTATGGGTTCAAAAGCCAGAATACTGACCACAGAAACATTCACTACACTGCTATTATTTTCTCTATTTTGTACATGCAGTAAATAAAGGGAGCATCGTATTCCACCAAAAACTTCAACACTTAGATTTTACTGTTTTGAGCCTCCCTGCATCTGAGGAAAGCATTTCTAGAAATAGGTCTGTTTATGGAGAGCATAATGAGAAGTCTGTAAAATATCTAACTTGATATTTTAGTTCAGCACGAAGATTTTCAAA
The DNA here is from genome assembly GCA_030765045.1 of Tenodera sinensis. Lineage (NCBI taxonomy): Eukaryota > Metazoa > Arthropoda > Insecta > Mantodea > Mantidae > Tenodera > Tenodera sinensis. The sequence continues at coordinate 191,190,635 of CM060961.1, forward strand.
TGAAACCTCCCATCCCAAACTACGCTATACATGGAAAGGCTTTTGAAAATCTTGATCTTCTCAAAAATGGCTCTAATCATTTTGGTTAAAATGCTATATGATAAGATATTTTAACCACATACCTTGAATTTTCTCCGAAGCCCTCTTCATTCGGAATCACTTGTACAGTTGAAAAAGTGTAAGTGATCGGTAAACTCTTACTATGCACTGCTAAGTGTTAATTTATTTATTCTTTTTTTGAAGTCATGGAAAGATAAGTTCATAAAACTGTTACATAGTGTACAATCCTTCAAAGATTCTGTTATCACTGAAGTCTGTTGCATTCTCAATGTACTGAAAATGCAGTAATTTGTAATAGACAATTTCTGCAAATGTTTATGCAGAAAAATTTGCTTTTGTAAGAATAGTTGGTAGAAGAGGGAGTAAGAAGGTCATGTGAATGTAACACATCAGATTTTCCCTAAATTCTCTGTTATAAATGGAATTTAGAGCCACTGCGGTTGCACTATAAATTTCTGAATATTGTTGTTTGATTTAAAGAATACTTTTCTCCATATACCTACTGCAAGGCCACAACTTCCCTAAGAACAGGGTTGCATTTGGATCATGATTGGACAAGTTTCCTTCATAAAAAGTTTTATTTGGATGCTCACAATTTTCAGAATTCAGCAACTTTGGTTTGATGAAGTCATTTAGATGTTCTGAGATAGCTTCTCTGGTAAAAGGTATTTAAACTTAAAAGGTTTGAATTTCTGTGTATTAAGATTCATTTGTAAAAGTAGCACAATTAATAGTCCTGCAGATTTTTTTTTCCACTTTAAATAGTATGGAGATAAGATATTGCATTGTACATATTTTTCCTATACTTATAAAGACATTTGTAATTAAGGTTTATCTGAAATAACAATAAGTAAGTAGTTAGAAGAGTTGTTTGTAGAAGAGGGACTAAGGAACAGCATGGAAATGTAGTATATTTAGATTTTTATATTAGTAGCTTGTTTAGCTAATAAAATACCTGCTTTAGTTTGGCTACTGAAATTTTTAAAGTGTTGCATGAATACTTTCTTTTGTGCCTGGGTATGTGAAAACAGTTCCTCAGCAAGTTTAATTGCTGTTGTACAGTATGCTATAAAACTTTGTTGCATAAAAATTTCACTTTCTGTGAATGTTTTGTAAAAGGGTGGTGGATTCTGGTTCGTCCATGTTGAAAACTGAACATTTTACCCATTTTCTTATTAACTACTGCACCAGTACTCCAGAAAGTACTTGTCTCCAATGTTAATAATTTGAGCAGGAAAACTAACAGAAGAAAATTCTCATATGAATACGAAGAAAAAGGAAATTATTTTGTTGTTAACATGTTCTTGTATTTTTTATTTTATTGGTTTGATTATTTTCTATGAAGGTCTCGATTTTTTAACCTTATTTTATATGCATTTAATAAATCAAATTGTGTGTGTGTGTATTTCAGCATTCCTTTAAAGTAAAATGTGTAATAAATTTTCCAAGGGTGTAAAAATCCTTGGCTGATGTTTCCAGAAGAAGACAGAAAAGTTTTACTGGAAGAAATAGTGCTTATTACATTCACATGACTGCTTCTACCCATTCTTCAACAAACTATTCTTACAAAAGCATTTTTAGAAAACGTTGCGCGCGCGCGCTTGTGTGTGTGTCTGTCAGTCTGTGGACAGCGTTACTAACAAACGAAAAGTTGGTTAAAAACCGAAGTTGGTATTTAAGTTTAATGTCTTTCAAGGAAGGGTGCGACAAGAAGATTTGAAAGAAAATTCCTCCACCCTAAACTACCCTTTACATGGACAATTTTTCGAAAGTTTTGTTTTTCTTGAAAATGGTTCTAACGGTTTTGATTAAAATACTATAGTCTGAGATATTTTTATGACAAATAAAATGTATATTTTTAATTTCCTGGCTATAGCCCTATTTACTGTGGATGACTTTTGCATAACTGGTAAACCCTAAGAGATAGATAAAATCTTACTATACAGAAGATGTAGATCTTGCTAAAACACAATCTATATCTAGATTTTTTTTTTTTTTTTTTTTTTTTTTTTTTTTTTTTTTTTTTTGTAGAATGAACCATTTCGGAGATATTCCTCGTTATTTGTGTGAGTTTCGGAAAACTTATACTTGCGTCAAATGGAGCATGTACATTGTTTTATATGTTTATCGTGCAAATAGAACGGAATTTCAAAGCTTTGAAGGATTTGACTATCGCTCAAAGCCTACTGTATTCCCATATTCCCCTTGTACCTGCAAGGAAATAAGCAATAAGATAATTTCTGCAAGTGTTTATCTCAACTAACGCGAGGAATGGTTAGCGCAAGAGTAGAGAAAATCATGTGAGTGCAACACAGATTTATTTTATTCAAAACATGATTTCCGACAGGGTGTGGATATTGACTTTTTGTGGGATGCAATATTTCCTCTACATAAAGTAATAATGCGGTAGTTGAGTGAAACTTTAGTACTTTATACGAGTATCTCGTCAAACCGCCAGGTATCTTATAAGGAAAGTGATTCTGGACGACGCACATTGAGATGATACTAGTCAAGGTTGCAAATTAGACCTCAGGCTTTGTGCCTCAAGCGAGCTCTGTATTGTAAAGGAGGTCAGGCCAGTTGTCTGTCGATTGCAGGAAATGGACTTGAATATGTGGCGCAAGAATTGAAGTAATCTGACCTTGCGTAAATTGACTCAAATATTATGCACAGATTTTGGGTCCGCACTCGCGCAGTTAGAATTAATGTTAATGCGGTATGGCGCATCATTGGCTGGCTTAACATCGCCTTTACTCCTTAGAATTGTGTTCCGTAAGTTCTAGAAATGCTGCATAGCGTATAAGTACTCCATGGTGGTGGAACAATCATCGATTGGGTAGTTTGTTTAGGCAATTACATTAGATGACACTTCAAACCTTTGGACCTTCTTTTTGGTCCCACGCTTATTACAACTGGATAACAAAAGCTGCATGCTTTTCACTTAATGCAGAAATCCTTCACATATACAATGAAATGTCTCCTATTCCCAGGCCATCAAGTTAATCTCTGGGAGAGACAACACAACCTGCGGTCTTCGAGAATGATAATTTTTACAGTTGTAACATTTCGGGCTAAACTGCAGAAGCTATAACCCTCAAAGAAGTGTCTTCAAAGAGAGTAATAATAGTAGTAGTAGTAGTAGTAGTAATAATAATAATAATAATAATAATAATAATAATAATAATAATAATAATAATAATAATGAATAGTAAAACATCTTAGGAATTGCCTTTAAAAGGTAAAGGGTATACACGGAGGGGGCCACCTCGCGCACTGCGACCTACGCAGATCTATTGTGGCCAACACCCCCAGGAGGCAGGGATGAAGTGAGGGAACCCCAGGGTGCCACAGGGCCGCAGCCAGACGGTTCACAAGAACGAGCGGAAGTCCCTAACATTCCGGTGCCAGGCCCCGCTGAACAGCCATCTCCCTGCGGGTCCGGTGTCGTACAAGCGTCCCCGCCCATGGAGGATAGCGACCGCCCAACGCCACCAAGCGCCGAGAACGTCAGGCCACCGCGAAGCACCGCACCTGATAGCACACCTGAAAGATATGGAAATTGAATAAAGGTAAATGATGGAAAAGAAACCGTGGTGTAAAATTATGCACCCCAGCGTTCGCCCAAGTGACAAAGGAAAGCCAGGGAAAAACTCAAGTCAGAGTGCGCGATCTCTGGGGATCGAACCCGGGAGTCCGGAATGCGAGTCAGATACCCTGCCGCAGCTCCACCTCGCCCGATTAGAGTTAGTGTTAGCACTTCTGGAACCAGGGACCCCCCTTTACGACGCCTTCTGTCTGGGCTTAGGTCGACAGACATCCTCCTGCCACTACAGCGCATGCATGGAGGCGAATACCAAACTAATGGAAGGATTGAAATTCGCCAGATTGGCGTCATTTTAAATTATTATTTATTTTTTCAGTAAAAAGTTCCAGTTTTCATACCTTTTCTCCCATTTAGAGGTTAACTTTTTATAGTATATCACCTATTTATTAATTAAAAAGTTTTTATCCGCGGTCCTGGATCTCAGATTCTACGGCTAAGCTCTGTCATCTCTTGGGCCACATATTTCACTCCTTGACTTATGATTTATCTTCACTTGATTATCGCTACACAACATTCATTCGACCCGGATGAGCCTGAAAAATACCACCATTCCTTGCTCTCCAATATAAACATAGTGTACTATGAAAATGCGAAACACGGAATTTGAAAAGTAATGAGTCAATATGCAGTTCTTTTTCAGAGCGGTATGCCATTTTATTTTTTAAGTGAACCGACATATAAATTAAATTATGTTTCTCTTTCCCCGTGTTTGTCATACGAGTGTGTGTAGTCCATCAAAGCTGGCACAAGTGATTTTTCTGCCAACAAATGTGAAGTGATTCATTCATATGAGAGAGAAATTGTATTTAATATATACGACATTTTAAGCTTAAATGCAAAATATAGGGCAACCTAGATTTTTCAGAAACTGTAAACTTGTGGTGTAGTGCACACAATGTGAAAGTCCACAAAGCTGGGAAGCGAGTTGCTGGTTTGGACGATCTTGGAAAGGCGTTTCATGGGTTAACAACAGCAAGGTAAGATGTTAATGTTTTAAGGATATTTTAATGTGTTGTTTGGTTACGCAAACATTGACCAGCGCCGTGTTCTAATGTAGTTACCGCCGGTACACCTTACTACGTTTGACAGCAGCGCTCAGCCTGCATTGGCCAGCGTTCATATGGCCTTCCTCTAACGCACTACGTTACAACATACATGCAAAGGCACAGCATAAGTACAAAGGAACTAAAGTAAAGCGTTCTTATATGAAAATAATTAGAATAAAGATTATTAAGATATTTTGGCACTATTTCCTTTCACAAACACATCTGCAGTATTTGGTGAATGTCACTTAAATAAACAAATGTAGGAGTCCGTTGTCACCTTTAAACTCAGTCTTCTGTTCACTGAAGTTTTACATGATAGGTATATTCCTGCAGTAAAGTACACAACTGTTTAATTTTGTGGAGTAACCATTATTTTACACAATCCTAGCAATAAAACGGCTAATTATGACGGCATAAATCGTGCGAAATTATCCTATTTCTGGTACCAATGACAGAAAATGAATTGCGTAATTACTATGGCAAGACACGTGATTTTCTTCAATGTGCCTTAAAGAAAACCTGAAATCGCCACTCTCGCAAACTAACGCATTTTTCGTTTCTCCGTCCAAAAACTTTTCATATTGTTTTTCGTAAACATTGTTTTATTTTTCTGGAATTAATAAACTCATCGCTCTTAGCTTCTTTCAGAGTATTAAGCAGAATACAATACATAATTTAAATAGTTTTATCCATTATTTTCCTCTATAAGTGTTGAAACAAGTGAAACATCTGCTTAGCAATCGATTACATCATACATCTCTGGTCTCTGATACATAAATTTATATTTAACAGATTTGTAATTATTTTTAGATATTTTAATGCTAGATTGGCACAAAAGGTTGTATGTAACACGTGTATAACACTCGTAATGTTCGCTGACGCTCTAAGCACATACTCGTGTCACAGTCAGATTATACTCTAGTTACATAAATAACCACTTTCTACTCCTCTACTTCACTAAAAGGGAAGGCTCTCTTCGTAAGCATGCTTTTTTACAATTCCAGAGTATTCGTATTGAAGTTAGGGCGGTGTAAATCATTTTTAATATTTTAGTCATCTATGAAATGAAATTATAGAGTTCTACAGCTTCGTGTTCCTCAGGAAGATTGGGATGAGCAACAAAATTGTAAAAATCTCGGTTGGGTGGTTTTTGAAAGCAGAGATTTTTCATACACTGTGACAAACTTTATTACAAATATCCATAAGCACGAAGGAAATAAAGCAAACTTTCTTACAAGTTGATATTAGAAGATTTTGACATCCAGAAATTTAGTGCATGCGTGTATATAAATAGGTAAGGGCTATTCAAAGGTTCTGTCTCTTTTTGGTTAACACACGTCTGTAACATTTATTAGAAGCCTATTAATTATTAGAGTAAATGCACACAAGGGTTGCATAAGTTACATAATTAAATTACATTAGTCTTATTATATTATATATTACACGTAGGTTGGACTGGATTGTTCTCATTTTTCATTATTTACCGAGCTCTACCAGTGATTTTAGTAGTTTTTTACAGCAGTCACGTGGTATCGGTTCACAGATTTGGTCCCACAGTTCACACACACAGTCGTTCCCGTGGTCGTGAAAACACTTGGTCTTGCTGTGGTGGTATCCGTGCACTGCTATTGAGTTCGCAGGTGTCGGAGTTCTTGATGTGTATTGGTCCAAGATCTGTTTGTCGTGGCCTATGTTATATATAAGTCAAGCCATATCATACGCAGATCTTCTATAAAAAATCTGAAGTGTTGCACTCACATGACTTTCTCTGCTCTTGTAATGACCATTCTTACAATCTCTTATTCCTATATCTTCTTCGTGTTAGTTGAGATAAACATTTGTACAAATTATCTTATTGCTTATTTCCTTGTAGGTGCAAGGGGAATATTACAATACAGTAGGCTTTGTGCGATAGTCAAATCTTTTAAAGCTTTGATATTCCGTTGTCTTTGGACGGTTAACATAAAAAAATAATAACGATGTTCCATTTGACGAAAGTTTTTTTTCCAAAACTCACACAAATAACGAGGAATATCTCCGAAATGGTTCGCTCTACAAACAACTTTATTTGAACATAAACTGCGTTTTAGTAATTATACATTTTTGTATAGTAAGATTTGGTCTATCTCTAACGGTTTACCAGATATGCGAAAGTCATCCGCAGTAAACAGGACTACATGGGCTACGGCCAGAAAATTCAAAATTTACATTGCATTTGTCATAAAAAATATATGGCATTTTAATCAAAATCGTTAGTTATTTTCGAAAAATTTTCCATGTAAAGGGTTGTTTAGAGTGAAGGAATTTTCTTCAAAAGCTTCGTGTCGCATCCTTAAGATGTTAAACTTGAATGCCAATTTTGGTTTTTATCCAACTTTTTCATTTTTGAGTTATGCTGTCCACAGACGGACACATATACACGGACCTTTTTCTAAAAATGATTTTTTTATTCAGGGGGCTCAAAGCATATTTCCGGTGAAATCTTGACATCGAAGTTTTGGGTGGAATACAGTACTTCCTCTACTTACTATACGTAGTAGAGAAAGTAAAAAGGATTCCCTGGTGAGTTAGTAGGTGTGTTTTGAAAGTCATAGGGCGGCTTTCAAGAAGCGTGATTTGACTGCTTCCAAAGTCATTTGGTCTTTTATACTATTCCATAGGTTGTAATAGTAACTATTTTGCCCGAACTAGGTCGTGGCGGTTTCTAATGACAGCCTAGATCTTGTCCTGATGTAGAAAAAGGCTTTTGTAACAGCTGCTGCTCGAAATTTTACATGTACTGAAAGGTCTGGTGGTGGTTTGCAGAGACAGTCCTAGATATTTGAAGCCTATTAAAGAAATAAGTAATAACATACGCTTCTTAACATAAACAGAATTGATTATGGCTTTAAGCTTCTTATGATGTTTGTGTTAGAATGCCATTACAACTGGGTCATCATGGCCATCTGTGTGCAATATAAAATATTAACGAGCGTTTGTTTTTACACGCATTCTTGCGTAGTACAGCAATTATTTTCTTCTTCGTCACTCACCAATAATAATTTGAGGTGAAATTAAATGTTTTATAACTCATTTCAGTCAGGAACATTGAGACTTTTCAATGCCTAAAGAATTATCCAGAATGATCGATTTTTTTTTAGATTTCCCTATATATGTTCCTGATATATATTAATAAATATTAATGCCACTAATATGCGCGTTTATATACCACAGGAAAACTGATTTCTTGAAAGGTATGTTCTGCAAATTGCCTTTGTTCTGCGCTACAGATCTTCAAAATAGTTTTATGACACAGTAACAGGAATAACGTTACTTTCTCAATGAATGTTGCCCTAAGGTATACAAGGGTTTGTGGATGAGTTGTATGAAACTTGCTATTTAAATACCCTTAGATAATTCTGGGGATCTTGGAGGTCATATGTCTCTAAAATGACTGTGGGGGAAGAGTCGACGCACGGCTGTCTTGGGAATTCTAGCAAGTGTGTGCTGCGGCGTCATCTTGCTGAAACAGTTGGGCTGCTCTCCTGCAGACAATATTCACAAGTAAGTCAATGTTATTCCAGTTTAAATATTAAGAAAATAGTTCGACATGTAATACAGACGGTATGGAATTCCAAGTCCATGTATAGCGAACTGCTTTTTAAACATTTGACTATCGCTTCAGTTTCACATATCCCTCTTGGACCTATAACGAAATTTGTAATTTAAGTATTTCTGTAAACGTTTATCTCGATTAGTACGACATAGAAAAAATCTAATATGTTGCACTCACATGACTATCTCTACTCTTGTACTAAGCATTCTTACAAGCTCTTATTCTATCTTCTTCGTGCTAGTTGAGATAAACATTTGCAGAAATTATCTTATTGCTTATTTCATTATAGATGCAAGGGGAATATGGGAATACAGCATGCTTTAAGTGAAAAATCTTTTAAAGCTTTGAGATTCCGTATACAAATATAAATATAAAAAATAGAAAAAAAAAAAAAAAAACAACAACTGAATAACGATGTTCCATGTGATGAAAGTTTGTTTTCCAAAACTCAAACAAATAGCCAGGAATATCTCCGAAATAATTCACTCTACAGAAAAACATTATTTGAACATAAATTGTGTGTTTTAGCAAGAGGTACATTTTTTGTATAGTAAGATTTGGTCATCTTTTGCGGTTTACCAGTTATGTAAATGTCATCCAGAGTAAATAGGACTACATAGGCTGTAGCCAGAGAATTCAAAATATACATTTCTTTAGTCATAAAAATATCTTAAACATATGGCATTTTAATCAAAATCGTTTGAGCCATTTTTGATAAAATCAAAGTTTTCCATGTAAAGGGTAGTTCAGGGTGGATTCTTCAAAATCTTCATGTCGCATCCTTAAGGGATATTGAACTTGAATACGAACTTTGGTTTTTGACTGACTTTTCTTTTTTGAGTTATACTGCGCGCGCGCACACACACACGAACCTTTTCCTAAAATGCTTTTTTTTTATTCAGAGGTTCCCAAAACATATTTCCGGTGAAATCTCGACATCGAACAACCCTGGCAGAGCAGTTGCAGGGATTCCAGGCAAGTTGGCAAGTTTTAATAATTGAGGAGGTGAGCTGATTTTATCTATTTTAATTTTCGGTTTTTAGCCTTTTTGGGGTGACACTCAAACCTGACACACTCACTAACTCACTCGACATCGAATTTTTGGATGGAATACAATACTTCTTCCACATACGCAGTATAGGAAGTAGTGTGGATAGAGAAATTCATATGAATGTAAGGCATCCCATGTTTATGTCTCTACCTGGTTCTTACAGTAAGTAGGGAAGTATTGCATGGTACCCAGAATACATGTTTTGATACACCCTGAATAGAAAAAGAAAAGAAAAAGATCTATGTGTGAACAGTATAATTCAAAAACGAAAAGCCAGTTAAATACCAAACTTGGTATTTCAGTTCGACATTTTCCAAGGGTACAACACAAAAAAATCACCCCATTACATGGAAAACTGTCTAAAATGTTGCGTTTCTCTAAAACGGCTCTAACGATTTTGATTGAATTACCACATGTTTAAGATTTTTCATAACATGAAATGTACATCTTGAATTTTTTGGAAATAGTTTTGAAGTCACGTTCATTCAGAAATGTCTTTATCTGTTAAACGGTAAGAAACAGGCAAAATCTTTCTATAAAGAATGTGGATCTCATTGAAGCGCACAATTTGTTAATTATTTGTGCAGTTAACCTTTTCCGAAATGTTATTGTTATTGCTTTCAATTTTTCAATATTTTTCTTAGACTGGAAATCGTTATCTTCGTTTTTCCCTATTTTTTCCTGTTCCCACAAAGAGAACGTAGTTTGAAATCCATCGCATAGTGGCCAGTTCTTAATATATTTGAGTATCTATTGTTCTTTACCTGTACCGGTTGTACCTACAAAGAAATATGCTCTAAAAGCATCTGTATACATGTGTATGTCTATTAACATGAAGTAGATTGAAGGAAGCATTTATAAGAACAGTTTGTATAAGAGTGAGTGGAAGTTAGTCCTGTGCATGCAAGACGTCACTTCTTTTTTCAATCCCATACGCAGTTTTGACCTTGCCAAAAGATGTGCCAAATTGTAGACCTTGCAAGTGCATTGATAGATGCGTCGCGCCGTGTTTTCCTGGACCATATTTGCACATGTCTCTCTGTTTGCTTCTCTCATATACATATATCAAAATAGAAGCTGTCTCAAGGTTCTGCAAACATGACAAAGTGCAAGGCTGCGCACACAAACCTTTATGTAACAGTCATACCTACCTGTTACAATTTCGTGAACCATCACGACACAAGTTTGTGTATGATTGGTCCTTATTTCTCTATCTGGATTACCTGATAACATTTTATACTCGAATGATGGTTTAATTAAATTTCATCAATCTCGACCATTCAGTATGAAATCACTATCTAACTAGCTGAAATATCCGGTATTGCCCGAGGTTTAACGATTTATCCCTACAACTTGTCTTGGCATATTATAAAGTACAAAAAATAAACATATAAAAACACGGGGTAGACACTATGCAAGCGCACTGTTCAACAATTACTAGTACTACCGGAAAAAGCGAGTAGAGAAAGCCGTGTGTGTGTAATGTGCTGCATTTCCATTTCAATCATATAGAAAATTGTATGGATTACATTTAGAGCATTATGTGCTTCATAAAAGAAAAGTGAATAGACAAAACACTATGAATGTAATACGTTGTACTTGTATTTCAAACATAAAACAAATTGTATGTATTGTTTGTAGAAGAAGGAGTAGAAAAAACCATGGAATGTAATACGTTGGATAAAATGGATAGCATTAGAACCTCCATGAAAAAACGCCTCAATACGCCAATTTCCATGGTGAACGATCAACCGATATGACTTCTCCCCGACGGTGTTCCGAGTTCTGTAAATCCTTTATGGACTATAAGTACTCTTTGAAATTGCAGGAATCATTGACCGGAACAGTCGAGTAACGTTTTGGATCATTGACATTTTGAACGTTTATATCTTCTCTTTGGTTCTGTTGTTATTTAACGACATAAAAGATAGTTTTCACATAATACAAATAAATATTTGTAGGTGAAGTTGGTGAATATGAACATTCTCTACTCTCAGACTACCAAGTCAACCTCTGGAAAATACACATAGTCTGCGAGCGTCAGGAAAAATGATCTTCTCAGTGGTTACTTTATTAAAAATATTTGTTATTATGTCCAATGTTAGCAATTGTCTCTCTTAACCCAATTACTACTAACAAACTTGATCACAATGTAGTACAAAGGAAATAAATTAGAACCTTCTTTCAGCAAGGTTATTAAAATCTTTTATGCGACCCTAGCATTAAAACTATGATGGCATGAATCGTACGGATTTACCCTGTTTGTGGCACCAGTGCCAGAAAATAAATGACGTAATTACCATGGCAACAAGACAGCAATGACGTCATCACCGCCGCAATTTTCTTCAATGTAGCTGTAACAAAACCAGTAATCGTCACTCTCGCAAGTGCAGCAACATTCAAATGAAATAATCGCCCTATTAAATTTATTTTAAAACCAAAAACAATGCAATTAGCCTTCAATAAAATAATTTTAACGGCGATGTTAATTGCCAATATCATATCAGCGCCACCGGTCTGCAGAGTTTAGTTAAAATGTTTAAGATATTTTCATAACAAATGAAATGCGTGAATCTTGAAATTTCTGGGAATAACCTCTGAAGTACTCTTCAATTTCAATGACTTATGCGGAAGCAATAAGCCAAATCTTCCTACACAAATAAGTAGATCTCGTTAGAGAACAAAATTTATGTCAGGGTTTATTTGTGGAGATAGCCATTTTCGAGATATTCCTTGTTATTGTTTTCAATTGTCAATACTTGTCCTTTGCTCAAATAGGAACGCATTAAATGCCTTTTATGTTTTTACGTGCTGGCCATGTAAAGAGAACACAATGCAAAATCATCACTTATGTAGTTCTTAACGATTTGACTATCACTTAGGTTGCTGTATTCTCCATTTCCATTATACTTACAAGGAAAAGTGTAACAAAACCGTTTCTAGAAACGTTTATCTCTATTAACATGCAGGAGATAAAGGAATAAGTGTTCTGAAGAATAGTTTAGACAAGAATGAGTAGAGAAAGTCATGTGATTTGCTTTCCCTACTACGTAGTACATAACTTTTTAACTTTATTAATTTCTCAAGTACTTTATTTCCTTATTTTTATATTCAGCAATGGCCTTGCGCAACTCAAATCAACAGAATTACACTGTAGTATCGTAAGTAGAGGAAGTAAATTCCGCCCAAAAAATCGATGTCGGGATTTCACCGGAAATATATGTTTTGGGGCATCCTTAAAAAAAATGCATTTTTAGAAAAAGGTCCATGTGTGTGTGTCAAGTGTGTCTATGCCAGTCTGTGGACAGCATAACCCAGAAGCGAAAAGTCGGTTAAAAGCAAAGTTGGTTTTTAAGCCTAACATATTTCAAGGATGCTACACCAAGAATTTGAAGAAAATTCCTCTACACTAAACTACCGTTTACATGGAAAATGTTTAGAAAACTTTTATTTTTTCCAAAATGATTAACGATTTTGATTAAAATGTCATAAGTTTGATATTTTTATTACAAATGAAATGTATATCTTGATTTTTCTGCCATGCAAACCGTAAAAGATAGACCAAATTCTACTGTAGAAAAATGTAGATCTTGCTAAAACACAATTTATGTCCAAATAAATTTGTTTGTAGAGTGAACCATTTCGGAGATATTCCTGGTTATTTGTGCGAGTTTTGGAAAACAAACTTTCGTCAAATGGAACATGGTTATTAATTTTTTGGGTTAGCTGTGCAAAGAGAACGGAATTTGAAAGCTTTAAAAGATTTGACTATCGCTCAAAGCCTACTGTTTCCCATATTTCCCTTAGACCTGCAAGGAAATAAGCAATACCTAAGTTTTGCAATTGTTTATCTCAACTAACACGAAGAATATATAGGAATACGAGTTTGTAAGAATTGTTAGTACAAGAGTAGGGAAAGTCGTGTGAGTGCAGTACATCAGATTTTTTCTACGTAGACTTTTACAATTAACCTTTCCAACATTAGCCCTGTTACTTTTCGCGTATCCATGGCAACGTTACCTCATGCCAAAGAGTATTCAATTATGGATGCTTTCCAAAGAAGTCTGAAGCAACGTCGCTATTGTAATACAGTTCAATGTTAGGCGACAGGCAAAAACTTCGCCCTCTATCGAGTAGGGTAACACACCAGCCCAGCGATGTCCAACCTTTGCGAAAGAGGGGAATATGCGTTTAACTCCTTCTACTGTCAAATCTTATGCGATAAACATCTGTTCATTAGTGACTTGAGTTCAAGAAGTCAGTGAACATTTGGCGACGTGGTCAAAAGTGCATAGCCTTAGAAGATCCACCAAGTGATCGTGACGTAACAGTCTGCGATACAAACTTTTAATATAGTTCAATGTGGAGGAACTGTTCGCAAATATATGTAGAACTGTAGTTACTTTTATACGCGCTATTCTTGCAAATGTTTGTTTCTCTATCTACTTCATTTAATCGGCATAAGCGTTTCTAGAAAGTACCTTATTGCTAATATTCTTGAAGGTGCAAGGGCTTTGAGCGATAATCAAATCTTTTAAAATTTTGAAATTCACTCTTTTCACGGCAAGGGTATACATAAAAATGATTAACCATCTTCCATTTGACGAAAGTTTAAGTATTCCAAAACTCACACAAATAACAAGGAATATCTCCGAAATGGTGCACTCTACAAAAAATTTATTTCGACATAAATTGTATATTTTGGCAAGATCTATATTTTTTGTATAGTAAGATTTTGTCTATCTCTTACGGGTTAGCAATTATGCATAAGTCATCCAGAGTAAGCAGTACTACATGAGCTATAGCCAGACAATTCAAGATATACATTTCATTTGTCATAAAATATCTTAAACACATGGCATTTTAATCAAAATCGTTAGAGCCATTTTCAAGAAAATCAAAATTTTCGAAATATTTTCTATCTAAAGGGTAGTTAAGGGTGGGGCTATTTTCTTCAAAATCTTCGTGTCGCATTCTTGAAAGACATTAAGCTTAAGCGACTTTTCGTTTTTGAGTTATGCAGCTGACACACACACACGCGCGCGCGCGCGGATCTTTTTGTGAAAATGCTTTTTCTTTTATTCAGAGGGTCTCAAAACATATATTTCCGGTGAAATCTCGAATTGAATTTTTGGGTGGAATACAATACTTCCCCTACTTACTATACGCAGTAGAGAAAGTAAAAATAACCTTTGATAAGAATAATTTGTGTACCCACTAATAAATGTTAGAAGATAAATAAATCTTCTGAAGTTATTAGGACCTTCTACACTTCTTTTCAATCCATTTATAGGTCTTCAACTTACGACCCCTACATATTTCATTTTTTCTGACCTTTTACGAGTTGAATCATGACATTTAGGCTTTGAAATGATCTTATCTTGATTGATTTCCGTTTCAGCATTTAGTTCAGGACTAGCTAGAATTTCTGTTTTTTATGCACGTTACACAGACGCGCAAAAAGTTATCAGCTGTATGCTTGCGTGTATGAGTGTAGTCTGGTATTGAACTGCGATATTCCTTGACCTCGAAGGGAGACCAGACTCCAGATAAAACACGGTCAAGCTGTTAATGTGAATGGACCACACGCCGGCCGTCGCGTCGTAAATAACACCGCAGTTTCACAAGAAGTGCAACATATCTGCGAATTTGCAACTTCAAGCTTGTACTAGGACGGATATATATATATATATATATATATATATATATATATATATATATATATATATATATATATATATATATATATCTACACACCGAATAAAATTATGTATGAACTCTTAAGCGTCAAATGGACCCGCTCGTAATAGAGTCATAAAACGAATTTAGCAAAATGCACTGTTTGTTATCATCTTACGGACTCTTGCAGTGGGTGAGGCATAACTAATAACCGGTGATCTGCTGACAGTTGCAGTACGGGGCTAGAGGCAAGGCGCTGTAATGAGGACAAGGAAAGGTGGGGAAAGCGTAGATACACCTGACCTCGTAGAAAAGCCACGTTTTAATTTGCTTCAGATTTATCTCTAAATTTTTTATGCTTATTACAGAAGAAGTTACAAAATTTGGTTGAAATAAGCAGCGATTCTGTGTTATAAGAAAAGCTTTAAATTTGCCCTTAGAATCACAAATACGTGCAAAGATTTATTAAACATAATGCTATATTGTATTGAAACATATAAAGACGTTTAACCGTTCGACAAATTCACCCTATATTTATATTGAAATTAAAATTCGTATCAAATAATTCTAAATATCCTTGTCTATTACGTTATTTTATAATATAGTTCCTGCTTTCGAATGATAGGTTTTCTTCGAATACGTATGCAAGAAACCGCCTTTCTTGTGTGGCATTTAAACTTAATTATATTTCTGTGAATTTGTACAGTTTCTGAAATTTGTCGAACTGTGTTACCAGCTTGCCATAGACCAATAACCTGGTTACATGTAGTTTCTGATGTATTCGAGATGCTCTGAATTAAGCCACAGTTGAGTAACGATTTAGTGAACCGTCAGAAACGAGACATTTTTGCGAGTATAGTAAGATTGTGTGTGTCTCTTACGATGTATCAGTAATGCAAATCATCAGTAATGAAGACTGTCAGAAAATTAAAAATATGCATTTAATTTTCATGAAAGTATTTAAACTCATGATATTTTAATAAAAATCCTTGGACATTTGTACAGAGAAGTTCGAAAATCACTAAATGTAAAACATAAAAGTTGGTTAAATACCAAACTTGGCATTTACAGTGACCATTTTCCATGGTTACTACACGAAAATCTCCGTACCCCAAATTACCGTTCAGAAGAAAGATTTTTCAAAAATGATTTTCTCTAAAGAGGCTAGCGATTCTGATTAACTGCCATATGCTCAAGGTATTTTGATGACAAATAACAATTTTATGGGAAAAGCCTCTGAAAGTCGGCTTAATTTCGAATGACTTTCGGTGCACAAGAAATGCAAATATTGATAAAGGACACAACTTATGTCAATTTTCTTTCTTTTTTGTGGAGTTAACCGTTTCCGAAATATTTCTTGTTATTGGACTGAGTTTCCAATAATACCTCATAGGAGGTTTTTGTTTATTTCTTGTCCACACAAATACAACGAAGCTTAGTTATTATGAGATTTAACAATCGCTTAAACCTACTCTATTTCGCTATTCCCATTGTTCCTAGGGGAATTTCCGCAAATATTTATTTCGATTAGCATGAAGTAGGTAACAGAACAGGTGTTTGTAAGAATAGTCCGTTTAAGGGTAAGCACAGCAAAGTCATGAGTGCAACACATCAGATTTTTTTCATCTGTATAAAGTTCGTATCGTAGATACTTATTTGTCTTTTCTTGTAGGAAGAAGTTGAAACCGGTGATTTTTCCTGTAAAGGAAGCGAAGAGTGACTTAAACTGAGTTAAGCAGTTAATCCGTATAAGCAAACTGTGTCGCTCTCTTTACGATACCGAAGCAGGAAGCATACATAATACATAAATTACCCGCTCTTAGCCAAGATAGGATCGAATCGCACACTTCATTGCCTACTTAGCATTTAATAGTGGCCCTTCCAACCTCACACTCGCCAATCAAGACAGTTTGGTGTATCCAAATATATCTCCCTTCATGCAGTGAGAATCAGGATGCGTGCGTGGGTCTTACCCCTTGCACACATTTCAACCAAATTTGGTACATATGTTATTTAGGACTTCGAATAGCTTCACAAAAAATCTAATCGTTTCCACTCACTTATCGTCTGTTTTCTTAAATATTTTAAGCGGAAATGAAATTTATTCTCAAAACTTGTGAACTCATTTACTTTTTCTCTGCTTTCTTAATATCATTAATTTATGTTATACAATTATTGTAGTTCGCAAAGTTCAGCTATGTGTTTTATACATGTGCTGAATAGTTCGGCTGTCTACCTCTCATACTTTCGTAGAAAAAGGCACATAAATGCACAATCTTTTAGAGTAAATTTTATTATTTTTCTGCTGGGTGAAATAACTGTCATGATTTATGGAATAATTTATAAAAAATTGAGAAAAGAAAAACCATTGAGAACTTTAAGAGTAATGCTTGATAATTTAATTTAACTCACTAAGGTGTAATTTTGGTATGTTCAGACTAACTTGTATCCTTAAATATTTTGTTTATTAAGGACGTTGTCAATTACCAGGATCATATCAGCATTGTCGGCGTTCCGGAATTTTGTCCCGAAGGAGTTATTTTAGATATATGCAGTAAATATATTTAAATGGGTCTGTCACTTTTAAGTACAGTTAAAATCATCGGTCAGGACCGGGTTTGAATCCGTGTTTACTTATTATTGTGCGAGGTGTCCTTCTTAGTTGTAGACTAACCTAAGCTACAGATGAGCATAAGGAAAGTGAAACTGCGTCTGTTATAACGTGTTGTAGTTGATATACCGATGCGATACTTCTCGTAATGACATAGAGGGAATGAAAGCCAGTAGGTATGTATGTGTTTTGAAGATGGTGGTCCAGCATCCTGAAGCAGGTTTGTTGAGAGTGGGATGCTGGCCCACGTGGGCCGAGGAGACAGGTACCTACCACGCTTACCGTTACCTGTGTGTTTTCGGAAGACCTGCCGTTTAACCATAGCAGGGCGTTTCCTGAACGTTATCGAGCCTACGCGCCCGCCTGCCTCCCACCTTCCTGTAGCACCGCGGGGAATCGAACCGCGACCCACCTAATTGCGCTAATGAGATATCGGCTAATGTTTCCAGAAACCGATAGTGGCACTGTTGCCAAATTTGTTCGCCTTTCAAGGTGAACATTATATATCAGCAATAATGCCATGAGTGCTTCTGAAATTGTCAACAATTTCTGAGTTACTGAGTGACGAAACAATTGATCCACAATTGTTCTTTCACACTAGCTTGTGTAGGAAATATACAGAATACCAATTTAGTAAAATGCAAGAGTATTATGATTATTTTATGAGGCTTTCCTAGTTTCCCCTCCTCTCCCTTCATACTATTGACTGGACATAGATTTTACGTAAAAAATGTTGTTCCTGATGATATATAGAAAATAAAAGTTGTGTAT
Source organism: Tenodera sinensis (assembly GCA_030765045.1). Classification (NCBI taxonomy): domain Eukaryota; kingdom Metazoa; phylum Arthropoda; class Insecta; order Mantodea; family Mantidae; genus Tenodera; species Tenodera sinensis. Next base: position 191,209,052 of record CM060961.1, read on the forward strand.
GTACTAATTATGGAAATATAAGTTCGAAAATGGTGGTTCTACACAACTTAAAAATACCCAATTTCGCGTTAGAACCTATTTTTACCTAATTTTACATTTTTTAATTTCTTCATTTGGTAGTATGGAAATGTGTAAGTCTGTATGCAGTCGTGCCTTGGCAACAATCACAGTGGACTATGTATAATGTCTCCACATTAGAAGACACTAAGAACATTGTTGGACTCAACAATTGTCCTCATCAGATTACATTATGTATTTCTGGTCCCCACTATTAATGCTCTAGTCTTCAGGCAAACCGGTCTACGCGCAACTGGGATTGATAGAAGAGGTGAGAAGAAAATCAACTTGGTTCCTGGTTATGTTGGTGAAAAATTTCCGAAAAACACAAACCAGAGGTTCAAACAAACCAGTTCTCCACACAGTTGCTAACATCTTGTGTGGCAAAACACCTGAACATGAATGTGCTGTTTCCTTGCGTCTAATACCAACATTAAAAATGCTCCGGTGATATCAGTAGATGTGGAACGCCATCAGGGAGTTCAAATCTGTAGCTGTTAGGGACCCTGCCCTCTGCTGTCGTCTCTCCTGAGGTCGGACCACCATTAGTATCCTCTCCCCTCGTCAGAGACATAGATACAAAAGGTGTTCTACAGGTTGAGATGCCAAGTCTCACCTCCTAACCTTCTCTATTGGTACCTTTTAACCTTGCCTATATTTCAGAACGTACATAAGGTACAACAAACATCCCTTGGGCGTTCTGCCAGGGTCTGACGCTCTTCTCCTGATTAACGAGCCTGTTTTGTTCTTATCGGACAAAGGCGACATTTTTAAAAATTGTGATTGTGAACTCTAAGTTGTCATTTTCAGCATCTGACATGACCTTTGTTTTCGTTTTCCGTCCTTTCTTTCATTCGAACAATGTGTGACGTTGCAAGCGAAGTACATGACAGTTTCATATCCCATGTTTGGATTAGCAGAGGTCTTTATTATAGCTCGTAGTATTTTTGTGAATTTTCATTCCTCTCTGTAAACATGCAAATCACCTCATCAAAAGTGAACACAAAACAGTTGCTAGCAGCCAAGACATCATGGGTTACACTCATACGACTTATCTAATCACTATTTTTATTACTTTATTTATTACTAACATAATAGAAAAGGCATTTTTCAGTTCTGATCCTATCTCTCTGTCATGTTTTGTCTTTCTCTTTCTTTTTCCTTTCTTTCCGTTCTTTCTTTTCTTCTTTTTTTCTTTCTTTTGTTTTTCTTTTTTTGCTTATAAATTAAAATTTTTGTGTATGAAAATTAAAAGTAGATGCTTAGATCCATCAGATAATAAAATGTAGGGTGATTTTTAGTTACGTCACTGTAAACATGTGTATCTAATTTCATTAGTGCAATGGAAAAACGGTTACACAAGGAAGAGAAACATTGAAAATATCGACAGCGGGAAAACGGTAATAAAACATTTGAATGCAACATGCAGCAATGGCGTCCGGAGGCCAATTATGCATTTTCGCTTCACAACTTGTGTCTCCATTATTTTATAGAATTAAAATAAAAAAGTTTACTTTTTCTCTATTTTTATGATATTTTAGTCATACATATCCTTAACGGCAGAAAAAGGAAAAATATATTTGACATAGATTTTGTGGCTTTTACGAGATCTATATTTTCTAAAGTTATATAGAAGGGAAAGAATTTTTAGTAACTTTTTTTGTAAAATAACCAACATTTCTCCATTTAAAGGGCATTTCGGTAAAATCTTCATATACAATGTGGACAACATTTGGACAGTTAGGTTTATGTAATCGTGTGTTTCAAAACCACCCCTATCCTTATTTTAAATCCCATAGTTACTAATTTGGTCATCTACATGTGGGAAATGGTGGAGAGGTTTATAACGGCATGTTGGGACTAGGTCTGGCTCTGCAGTAATGTTTACGATCAAACAAGCCTTCATGAGTTACACAGATGCTCTCAGGGAACATCCCATATCATAAAAAAACTTAATTAGCAATGCAGAAACGGAAGCTGAGCACGGCCTTGAACATCTTAGGAGACACGTGTAATAAACGCCACGCCTTGTTCCAAAAAGCGTGGGCCCAAACGTGTAACCAGATACCTGATGAACTATCAGTGTTTGGACACCCTTCTTATGGCTTCCTGCAGGAAGATGATATTGCTAAACAGGGAGGGGGGGGGGTGACTAAGAGCATATGCAATTTATTTTCTTTTGGGGGTGCAGAGGAGGTTACTTATTTTACCCTTAAAAGTTGTACAACCTGCAGATTACATTGCTTACAAATATTCTTCGTCCATTTCTTCTGCTCACTGCTCAAATATAATTCGTGTGTGTATGATTTCATAACTATTAATTGATGTCTAATATTCACATCATTTTCTTTATTCGCTCTACAGACTATTGTTATAATGGCGTACTCTCCTATCTACGTTTTACAAGCCTCTGGTTCGCGGGTTCAAGTCCGGCGGAAGGCGATGGACTTTTTTCGAGCCTAAAAATGGCTTTCTGGAAGGGGATTGAAGCCAGTGGTCCCGTACCGTAAATTTACGTTAAGTAAAGAAATCTCAAAGGTAATAAAGAGGTCTCTGAGCATACACAGCCCCTAAAGGAAATAAAATAACGTTTGTTTATCAAAGTAAAGACATTTCTAACCTCAAATATCACAGTAACATGCTTTCAAACGATAATAATAATCCTTGAGTATTGTTACTATACAGCACATGATGCTCCTACTTACCTTTGGCAAATCTTGTTCTGCAATAACACTTTTGGATATATTTGGATATATAATTTTGGATAATTCATTTAGTGAAAAGTAAATTTAAATTTAGAAGCCTGTTTTTGTTCTTATGCCAATTCATATATAAAAATAAACTGATGTGTAATATTCTCTGCACACTCTTCTATTGTCATAAAAGCGTATTGTTCTTAATCCAGATAAGCTTCCAATTTACGTATGTCGTTGTACGATACATAGATAAAACAATAGCTAGATATTTTTTGTTAGGCATTGGCTTGAATTTTCTGCAGGTCAAACTTTTCTCAAGAAGAAAGTCGCTAGTATGTTTTGCTGGTGATGCAAAGAAACAATGTCAAGCAAGCATATAGCGACCAGCTCTTAAAGCTTTTAAGCTTACTGCATTGTCCTATTCCCAGTGTGCTTACAAGGAAATCTATACTTCCTTGTAGGTACAATGGGAATAGGACAGATATAGGTATGTTTAATTGACTACCACACACAACCAAGTAATTTGTGGAAATACCATATATATTTATAGTTAACTTTAAGGGTTATTGCCAGTTACACACTGCTTTTACCAGCTTCCGGTAATACACAGTTTTTTTTAGGGCCAGGCAGTTAAACAGTGGCTGGTTTCCAGCTATCTCGATGTCGAGATTTTAACATATATATATATATTTTTTTTTTGAGGCCCCCTGAATAATAAAAAACATTTTGAGAAAAACTTCCGCGCGCGCGCGCGCGCGCGCGCGCGTGTGTGTGTGTGTGTGTGTGTGTGTGTGTGTGTGTGTGTGTCTGTGTGTCAGTCTGTGGACAGCGTAACTCAAAAACGAAAAGTCAGATAAAAGCCAAAGTTGCTATGTAAATTTAATGTCTTTCAAGAACGCGATACAAAGATTTTGAAGAAAATTACTCACCCTAAACTACCCTTTATACGGACAATTTTTCGAAATTTTTTATTTTCTTGAAAATGGCTCTTTGATTAAAATTACATCTTCAAGATATTTTTATGACAAATGAAATGTATATTTTGAATTTTCTGGCTATTGCCCCTGTTGTCATGTTACTCGGGATGACTTTTAAACAACTCGTAAACCGTAAAAGAGAGCAAATGTTACTATAAAAAAAATGTCGATCTCGCTAAAACACACAATTCATGTCCAAATAATTTTTATGTAGAGTGAACCATTTCGAAGATATTCCTTATTATTTGTGTCAGTTTCGGAAAATTTACTTTCGTCTAATGCAGCATCGTTGTTCATTTTTATGTTAACCGTGCAAAGAGAATGGAATCTCAAAGCTTTAAAAGATTTATCACTCAAAGCTACTGTATTTCTATATTCCTCTTGCACCTACAACGCAATAAGCAATAATTTCTGCAAATGTTTATCTCAACTAACACGAAGAAAATGTGTTACAAAACCTTTTGTACCAATGTTTATCTCGATGAATACGAAGCAGATAGAAGAAAAAGCTGTTTGTTTAAAAAGAATAGGTTGTTGAATAGAGGCTACACAAGACAAAATAGATTATCAAAAGTTTTTTGGGGGGAAATTGGCAAGATGTGTGGTCTTGTTTGTCGATGTAGATGTTAATATTTGTTAATATCCAGCCTAAGAAGTGGCACGCAGTGTTTCTTGTCCTTATACTTTTTCACCACGAGGAGAGAGATCGTACATCATGTTATGAAGGCGCGAAAACTTCACGTGCATCGGAAGTCATTAATCACATGGGAGCAGCAGATGCAGCAAGCAATAGCTGCAGCAGTGTCATGGACACGATGCCCAGCTTGTATACCATACGAAAATTCAGTGTCGAAATATCGGCAGGCATATGTTCTCTCTTCAACAACGCTTTCCTACTTCTTAGTCAATTGAGCGCATTAGCAGAGTACAAGTCCCAAGTCTTGTTGCAGCGCGGTTTACACAAGTCGATATTTCCAACCTGCAGCCGAGTTTATTGATAGTTTATGTTATCACCCAATAGGCTGTTTGCTACACCGTCCCTTTCTTTATCAGGAACAAATACAAATGCGAGTAGTGATTCAAAACAGCCTATATGTGTCTATATGGAACAGACTTATCAATAAACTCAGGCTGCACGTTGGAAATATCGACTTGTGTAAATCGCGTTCTAACATTACACAAATATTCTGCTCTCGTAATCCGCTCAATGGTGGCTATACGCACACGGAAAATGCAATAATCGATTAATATGAACTAGATACAATAAGTTTGGATAATTGAATAGGGAATATGACATAGGTAACAAACATAAGAATTTGCCAAATAGAGATGGAACCAATGACCTCACTTGCCGTGAGTGTGATTTGTCCACGCCCCAGATCTGACTGGCCTGCCTGTCTGCTAGACGTTCGTAAGCAGATGGGAATGTGTGGGACCGGCGCGACGTTATGCGTGCGTTTTTGTACGCACCCGCAGATCCATTTGCCAAGGTCTTCCTTCTGCTGGATGAATACCTATATCCACTTCTGTCCCTTGTATAACAATAGGGAAAGCCTGTTTAGGAAACAAGGTATTGGTCCTAATGGAAAAGCCACGGAAGGAGTGGTACTCATATGCCGCGTTCCCTAACTCCAGTCACACAGCGTTAAACGTTGCATAGCTCTTCTATGCCAACGCGACAATATCAGTAATGCAGGATACTGACGTTATAGCCAATCGTTAAAAACGGTCGCTATATGCTGACTTTGAAATGTACTTTGGGCATGACCACGAGAAAAGAAAAAGAAAGAAAAAAAAGAATGTTATCTTGCACTCACATGACTTTCTCTACTCGTACTATCCACCCTTCCAAACGTCTATTATTCTATCTGCTTCAGGTTAATCGAGATAAACATGATAGAAATGGTTTTATTACATATTTCCTTGTAGGTACAAAGGGAATAGGGGAACACACGCTTAAGAGATATTCAGATCTCTTTAAGAGCTGTTCGCAATGTTACTGCTTTGACAGTCCATTCTGTTTGTATGGCGCAGAGAGAAAAGTAGTGTAGAGATAGAGAACAAAAGAGAAAAAAGAATAGACTTCCTATTTGAGTAAAGTGTAATTATTTGAACATCCAAACCAATATAAAGGAATACCTGGGAAATATACACACACATCTGCACAGTCTGACACCGAGTAGGACTGAACAAGTGCATGTTTTGTTTACTTGTACGACTTCCCCTACCCCATGCACACGTTCACACCTGCTAGTGAAAGTCCTAAGTACACCGGCGCTCGAAAACTACCTTCGCCATGTGTCTGTGCTTGTTATCAACTGCTGCGAGTAACGAGGGGAGGGGTGGTTTTCTTTCCGAGCAATCTCGTGGGACCTGAGCAAGTAATTTTTACTGTCAACATTCCTGGCCTTCCGCTCTACATACCCCCACGCTAAAGTGGAGCGCATGCCAAGCTTATACTTGCGAATTTATACCATGGACACGCTGAAATTCAATTATTTTAAATGCCTCATTTAAATAAGAAATGAAAAATACACAAATAACTCATCTTTTGAAGCTCATCTCTCTGTGTTAATTGCAGAAGAAAACGATAAAGACATGGTGATATATGGGTAATCAAACATTAGACCAATTTTATTTTCTATTTATGCAACCATACACTGTAGAGGGAAATGGTAAAGGAACTTAGGTTTCTTCTTAACGTTAAAAGTCATTCGGAGGCTAAGCACAAAAAAATTCAAGCTTTATATTTGTCATGAAACTATCTTAAATGTTAATAAAAATTGTTAGAGCCATATTTGAGAAACAGGGTATTTTCGGTTACTTTTCCATTGAAAGGATAGTTTGGAAAGGATAATTTTCGTGTCGCACGCTTAGAAGACCCTAACCTTAAATACCCAGTTAGGTATTTAAAGGAATTTTTATTTTTGATTTCCACTGTTCGCAGACAGACGCGCATACCCCAAACCCACAACTTTGATAATGTTTTATTTGCGTTCTGGCAGCCACAAATATTTCCGATGAAATTCGATATCGAAGTTTTTTTGTGGAATGCAGCACCTCTAATTACTCGAGGTAGACGGTAGAGAGAGTGAAAAGTTGTTCGAAATAAACTCCGCATTTTAGCAAGATATATACTTTTGTTTTTATACAACAAAACTCCATAAACTCGTCTGCCATTTTTTATGTGTGTGAATTTCGGAAAACTTAAAACTTTTGTTCATTTTTTTGTATGTTAAGCGTGCAAAGAGAACGGAATCTCAAAGATTTAAAATATTTCACTATCGCACAAAGTCTACTGTATTCTAATATTCCCCTTGCACCTACAAGGAAATAAGCAATAAGATAATTTGTACAAATGTTTATCTCAACTAACACGAAGAAGATATAGGAATAAGAGTTTGTAAGAATGATTAATACAAGAGTAGAGAAAGTCATGTGAGTGTAACACATCAGATTTTTATTCACCGTTTTAATTAGATCACAACTTTGGTGTGTATTCTTGCTAGTAGAAGCAGACAGAACGTTTAAAGTCGCATATTATATCAATAATCAGTGAAACAAACCAAAAGCAGCAATTGCTTTCCCGTTTTCTGTTCCCATCATGGTGAAATCTCTTGCAAAAAGTTGAGCATCAAGATTATGCAAGTTGAGTGTCAGGAAACATAAGAGATTTAACTGTGTTTTGTTTCGCCAACTGAAATTTATTGCAGTAGCTTGGACAACATTTTATGGAGCTTTCTGAAATCCGGCGGACGTGACATGAAAACACAGAAGGAAGATGTGCCTGGGGTCAGATTTCCCAGCGGCTTGTTTGTCAATAAAGAAATAAGAGTTCTTAGAGGTACCATTATATTCATTTTAGGGATAGCAAAAACTATTTTCAAAAGCTTATGTCTGCATCTGAAAGGAAAGGAAGACAATTTTACTTTGTTTGCCATCTGCCTAGAGTAGGTAGAGGAAGTATTGTTTCAAACCAAACTCACTCTTAAAAAAATTGTCGCTTAAACCTATTCTATTCCCATTGTTCCTCCAAGGAAATATGTAATATAAGCATTTGTAGAAATGTTTATCTGGAGATAAATAGTAGAATAAGGTTTTTATTGTAATAATTTGTTGAAGAACGTGCAGAGAAAGTCATTTGAATGTAACACATCAGAAAAACTTGATAATAAACCTTCAACCATTTAAATTTTGTGCTATTCTGGTTGTTAAGACAATAGCATTTCACTGCGGTGCTTTTCATAATTGCAAATCTGCCAACATTGTATCACGAATGAGGAAGATTCGAAAAGGTTAGGGTCGGCGAGTCGTTGCGTCAGCATGACTAGGCATGAGACGTATGTATGTTTGTCTTTGCATTGGTTGCTACGCGATTTGAATAAACCGGTCCTTCTTCCAAATTACCGCCTTGTGCCGTCGGGTAAACTGGGGCAATATAGGACACAGGTGCACCTGCCCAACGAATGCACTTACGTTAAAACAATCGACTTGAGTGGTTCTTTTAATTTAATTGCTTGTTACCGAGTGTCCAGGAAAGTTCGAGGTTTTGATTCAGAACGAGTGATCATGCGCACAAGAGGTGTTGAAATCTTATTGAAGATCGCCGAACCTGAAGAATATTGCAGTGACGTCTGCAAGTAAGCTATGGACTTGGATTTGAGCAAAGCGGATGAATACAAAGTTTATCTGTATCTGGTGAGGGTAGACACAACGCATGTGGGCCACTAACGTTTATAGTTGTTTAGTTCGACTGAGCGTTTTTTCACCCATCCACGTTGGTTCGGTAGGCTGTTGTAATGCCAGAACAAAAGCGGCTTTCCCGCCATACATCTTCATCCATTGTGTCCAGCCTTGTAATGCTGAATTACAATCAATGAGTTATAAAGTCAATTCCCTCATATAATTGTTTATGTTTATAACTAAATGTTTATTCATGTTCTATGGCCTCGCGATATAAACTTTACATTTTGGTGACAGTTTTTGTTTATAGTTGTTATGAAACATAAAATATAGGCTAGAAATATGTGTGCGGCCTAGAATGTCGTGTTCTTTAATGTAATGGGTCTGTTGTTAAGTGTTTCGTGTTTAGTCTGATCCATTGTGGATACCCTCTCTCAAAGTGTCAATATCAGGTACAGGAGTCACCTAAACTTTAAATGTCTGTAGGCGAAGAAATACATGGATTCAAATCAGGAGATTAAGAAGGCCATGGAGTGAATCCTCCTCGACCAATCCATCTAAGGGGATGTTTTCATTCAAGAAATTACATTTACTATATAGTTGAATTGATGGCGCAGCATTATGTGAAAACCATATACGTTGCATCACGTAACATATTCGGAACATTTCTCTCAAATAAGCTACTCTCTCTTTCTCTGTCAAGGTTGGCAAATTCATGAGAATGTCGTGATCAAGGTAACTGCAGGTCGGGGTACCCTTCTGTATAAACCTCACGTACTTGTGATGCGTTCCTATTTGCAAGGGCGTATGTACTTGTAGTGCATATCAATCTGTTCACTCAACAAAACATTTTCTTCTGCCTTACGTGCTCTACAATAAATAACCAACCAACCAATCAGCGGGTGACAATTTAATTTATTTGTTAACGACACTGTCAATTGTCAGGATCATATGATCTTCTTGTTGTTGTTGTTGTTGTTCTTCTTCACTCCAAGTATTAGGCAATGCTGCCTGTTCCGGCTTCAGAACATCGTTTCCTTGGTCTTCCCGGATATCTCCTCCCAATTGCCCTATAGTTGAACACTTTCCTTGCGATCTTTTCTCTAGGCATTCAATTAACGTGCTCTCTCCATTCATTCCCGTAAGTGGTAATTTGTCTGCCAAAGGATTTATTTCTACTTCTTCCCTTATGTTTTCATTTGAAATATGATCATTTGGTTAAAAACCAAAGTTGGTATTTAAGTTTAATATGTTTCAAGCACGAAGGTGTTAAATAAAATTCCTTCACCCAAAACTGTCCTTTACTTGAAAATTTTTTCGAAAATTTTGATTTTCTCAGAAACGCCTCTAACGGCTTTAATTAAAATGTCATATGCTTAAGATATTTTTATAGCAAAGGAAATGTATATATTTTTACTTTCTCTACTGGTAAGTAGGGGAAGTATTATATTCCACCCAAAAATTCGATATCGAGATTTCACCGGAAATATATGCTTTGAGACCCTTGAATCCAAATAAAAAAAGCATTTTTAGGAAAAGGTCCGTGTGTCTGTCAGTCTGTGTGTCTGTGGACAGCATAACTCAAAAATGAAAAATAGGTTAAACACCAAAGATGGTATCTAAGTTTAATGTCGTTGAAGGATGCGACACGAAGATTTTGAAGAAAATAGCGCCACCCTAAACTACGCTTTACATGGAACATTTTTCGAAAATTTTGATGTTCTTGAAAATGGCCCTAACGATTTTGATTAAAATGCCATATGTTTGAGAAGGTTTTATGACAAATGAAATGTATATCTTGAATTTTCTGGCTATAGCCCCCGTAGTCGTATTTACTCTGGACGACTTTTGCATAACTGGTAAACCGTTGGAGATAGACCAAATCATGATATACAAAAATGAAGATCTTGCTAAAATGCACAATTTATGTCTGAATAAATTTTCTTGTAGGGTGAACCATTTCGGAGATATTCCTTGCCATTTGTGTCAGCTTCGCAAAACTTAAAACCTTTCGTGAAATGGAACATCGTTGCTCCTTTTTTTATATGTTAAGTGTACAAAGAGAACGGAATATCAAAGCTTTAAAACATTTGACTGTATTCTAATGTTCCCCTTGTGCCTACAAGGAAGTAAGAAATAAGATAATTTGTACAAATGTTTTTCTTAACTAACACGAAGAAGATATAGGAATAAGAGTTTGTAAGAATGGTTAGTACAAGGGTAGAGAAAGTCATGCGAATGCAACACATCAGATTTTTCGGATTATTTTTCGGATATAGCCACGTGGTTCTGTTTACTCATGATGAATTTTGCATAGCTGATAAACCGTAATAGATGGACCAAATCTTAATATACGAAAAATGTACATTATGTTAAAACTCATAATTTATGTTCAATAACATTTTCTGTGGAACGAACCATTTCGGAGATATTCCTTGTTATTTATGTCAATTGTGGAATACTTATGCGATACTGAGTTTTATTTCTTGATCGTGCAAAGAGAACGGAATTTCAAAACCTTCATATAGTGACCAGCTGTAAAAAAATTTGACTATCGCTCATATTCATATTATATTTACAGGAAAATAAGCAGTAAGATAATTTTTGCAAATATTTATCTCGACTAACATGAAGATAGAGGATGAAAAATGTGTAAGAGTAGCTAGTAGAAGAGTAGAGAAAGTCATATGAGTGCAACGCATCAGGTTTTTTTTACATTAGATCATACACACATTCCACTTGCATTCATTGTTCCAGACTCAGGGAAGGATAGGACATAATCTTGGCTAAAGAAAAATTCCTACTGCCTAGCCTGGAATCGAACCCGGGATCCCTCTCACACCAGCCCGAAATATTTGATACGGATTAAATTACACTTGCATATGAATTTGTTATCAGTAGAGAAAGTCATATGAATGTCTCACGTCAGATATTGTTTTTCTCGCGATGTTTATTTATTGTATAAATTATAAGAGCGATTTTAAGTGGCTAAGTTTATCCGGTGGCTGTGGAACAAGGTGAGATAAATATCGCACGCGAGGTTGGAGAAGTCATGACTAAACCAGCAGCTCTACTATTACACAGTTTTTGGTTTTTTATAGTCGGGGACAAGTCCTGCATCATTTATTTGTCAGCAGCACTTTAAACTTTGTGAGAGAGCTCTGTGATGTGGTTTGTATTACGTATCCAAATTGAAGTGCTGTGAGTGTGTGTTCCTCGCCTTAATTTTGGATCTGACCCTCCTCTCACTTTAATTGTTCATTTCATGGTTTACTCTACAGAACTTTTGAGGCACGACAAGGGCGTAACACTTTAGTTTTAAAAATCTGATGTGTTGCTCTGACCTGATTTTGATATCATAATTACTGTCTGATATGATTAGTAATAAATAATATCCGTATGTTCAAATCAATGCAAAATATAGGTTACAATTTTGTCAGGAAATAGAAAGTCATTAGCGAAGTATGTTATGGGTTTAAGAAAAACAACTATAGCCGCCGTCACGAATGAAGGCGGTTGCGCAGAAGACAAATACCCAACGATGTGATAGTCACGTGTTTTCTAGCCAATCAGGTGTACTCTGTTTTAGAGCGCCTGTGATAGTACTTGCCTACGGTAACAGTAAACTTAATAATTCCCAGGAATAAGTTCACTCTATTATGTGATGGTAAAGAAGAAGGAAAAAGAAAGAAAAAGAAAGAAAGAAAAAGTTGCGTTATTCACACTCAAACCAGAGAAATGGTGAATAATATGTACAAATACTTCCGGAGAAAGATGAGAAGCAGTTGCAATGCAGCACTTCCCCTATTACCCCTACCTGTGCGTTATATGTCATTTACCGTCATCGTTCCTGACAGCTGCTCTAGTATAGAATAGGATAGGACGTTGTGGAGGGTATTTGGCACGTCGGCCTTAAAGATCTTTTGTACCTATGTCCCTTGTGGGGCACCCCCAAGAGGAAGGATAAAGCGACAGTTGACTGGGGTAAGGCTGGGCTACCGAAGGAGTCACGACAGAGTAGAAGGCAGGGACCTTACCATTTATAGATTGAAACACTCCGGCGTACACACCGAAGTACGAAAGTTTACCTAGAACATGTTCCCTGCCAAGACCCCCGCCGACACTTACAACCCTAAAAGATATCGAAGTGTGAAAGGTAATAAGTGAAGTGAAATGAGGGACACCAAATCCAGGAGATGTAATTCACCTATCCAGCATTCGTCCATGACTCGCGGAAACACCTGGAAAAAAAAAACCGATGTGTCAGGTAAGTTGACCGCAGGGATCGAAACGCCGATCTCCCGGATGTGGGCCACAGTTGAAACCGCCTGAACCACCTCGCTCGGTAATTATTTTAAGCCTGTGTAGCTTAAAGAATTAGACGTTAAACTAAACTCAACAAAAAAGTCATTAGATCAATGTTCAGAAATAAGTATTACATGCAATAACACACGTACTAAAATTTTGAAAATTAGAAAGGGTACTAAAACTAGTGTTTCAGATATAAATAAGAAATTAAGATTTCGCACTATAGGACATTTGTGCGATAGTTATGACATAGGCGGCATTTGTTTGATAACAGAGCCTGTATTTCTAATAATCAAGTGTGTTAAACTCTTACTTTGATCGATTATCGGCAGTCCATAGCGCCTAAAGATCACGCCCGGGTTATACTTACTTGCCATTCCCCGGAGATATTTCTTGTTATTTGTGTCAGTTTCAAAAACTGAAATGCAACATCGCTGTTCATTTTTACAGATGCTTGCGAAAACGGCATTGAATTTAAGTTGAGAATCCATGGAGTATAAGATAATTGTTACTCCATAAATATAAATAGCTGCAGCACTCGGCCAGTTACATTTTACTGCGAGGAATACACACGGATGGCCATGATGTATGTAAGATTTCGCAAACAGAAGACATAGTGCTCTGTTATATTTGTTCCTTTGATCAAGTACTCCCGATGTGTTTGTAATGAAACAGTGTCAAACCTCTGAATTAACTTTATTCTAATTCTGCAGATGTATACAACGAAGTTTCTGGATGCCAAAACTTTCTCATGTAAGAAAGTTTTGCTTTATTTCCTTTACATTTATGTTTTAATCAAGTTCATTAGTAATAAATGTATAAAGAAAGAAAATTGGCAACGTTGGAAATTAGGGAATTAATATTTTTGTATTGGAAATATTATTTTTCCCTATGGCTGTAGACTGTGTCTCACAAAGAGATTAATTTGGTAGCCTGGGACTGCGTTTTAAGTGAATGTGAAGGGTTCCTGTATGGTTTACTTTTGATGTTAGATAATTTCATAAAGAACATGGGAGTTAAATGAAAATAAATAATTCGTCATTGACTTTTAAACAAAACTAGTCGAACGTCGGTGGCTAGTGTAGGATAAATGCTTCTACGCATTCGCACCTCGTCTTTAAAATATACCTTTTTGTTTGTGCTATGAAAATTTAATGAATGCTAAAAGCTTCCTGAAGGAACCCACTGTGACCAGAGATTCATGCAAAGTAAGTTTTCCCAGTTAACGGTAAAAATTGACGAGCGAAGCGCCATGCACATATTGAAGGGGATGTCGCCAAAGAAACAGTTGGGGGGAGAATTGTTTCCATGGCGACACGTGAAAATGTTGGGAGCTGTTTATTAGATCTCGTGATATTATGAACAAGGGTGCTCAGCAAATGGGGGAGATTTTAAAAGCTATTCACAACGTGGCTGTGGCTTTTTCTCCCAAAGGCGATTCAAATATATGTTTAACCTTTTGAAAGTATAAAGTCGTCAAAAGAGGAGAAAATCTATAAAAGAACCAGCTTTTTTCGGCCGGTAACGTTTGAAAAACATGTTACATGTGTGTTTTTCTGCAAACTATTAGAAAAACCTTATTTTTCTAACATTAATCAAGATAAACAATTGCAAAAATATTTCAAGTATACATTTCGTTGAAGATACATGGGAAACCAAAGTGATAGTAAATGTTTTAAACTGGGTTGAAATTCCATAACACCGCAATTAGATGTTGAACAACGCAAACCAATATAAACGTAGATATATCTCGGAAATGGCTGATTCCTCACAAAAATTATAAATAGGTACATTGTGTGCTTTAAAGAAATCTACATACTTTTGTGTGTTAAGCTTTTGTAGGGCGCTGATGACGTAGTGGTTGATCGCCCTTGAAGCTAAATATGATCTAACCTAATTAAGTTTGTGACTGTCTTAACTTTTTCCAGTCATGCACAGTTATACAAAAGTAATTTAGAGGGAAAATGAGCTGAGGGGCTATATCGGAACATTACAGATGTGTGTTTAATTTACCATGTAAATATCTTAAATATGTTATTTTAATCAAAGTTGTTAGGGTTATAGGTAAATAAAATTTTTCCATGCTAAGGGTAATTTGGGATGGAGGAATCTTATTAAAAATCCTCATGTCGCATGAATCTTGAACTATGATGATTTTAAAATACCACGATCATTTTTCAGGGAGTCTCAAAACATGTATTTCTGGTGAAATCTGGACATCGAATTTTTTGGGTGGATTACAATACCTATACGTAGCAAGAAAGTAAACATAATTAAAATTGCCCCATATAAAGGGTAGTTTAGGGTGTGTGAGATTCTGCGTAAAATCTCCGTGTCACATTCTCGGAAGACGTTGAACTCAAATACCAACTCCAGTATTTAAGTAAATTTTTGTTTTTGAGTTCATTAGAAGCTTTTCTCAGTAAAATCTGAATATTGAATTTTTGGGTGGAATGTAATAATTCCTCTACCTGCAGATTTACAAGGAAAAGCAGGTTCAAATTAGGAGGTACGTTATTCGAGTGTAAGTATTAAATACCCAATGGTTGGTAACACTGGCTGTCAATTTTAACCTTATACTCTACTCAGAATGAAAGAAGATAAACTTATTTTCCTTTTGAACTTTGACTCTTGATGATACAATGTATTTTAATGTCAAAGATGCACCGTTCAAGGCTTCTGGTATCTTATCAGTCACGTGATAGTCGACAAGGACCTGAATGCATCCTTATCTCCTCAGAAAGTTACAAAGTAGCAAATCTAAAAAAACAGAAGCGCCGGATTGCGCTGCTTATTGTGTTTGATACTTTCCATTGAATGGTCATCGATCAGTTTTGATTCCTTTGTTTTCGTTTTCTTTTAAAGATAACAGCCCTATTTCTCAATTCACAAATATTTATAGAAGAACTTTGTTTAGGAAAACTGGACTATATACCTTAAAATTTTGACGTATTACAACTATATGACCTCTGCCTTTGAACAAACTTCTCTTACAAATGCTTATGCTTCTACCTACTTCAGTATTCAATATTTCGTTAAAGGTATGCCGAGAATTAAATCATTAACACATATTTGGTAGTGTAAGCTAAATTTACAATTCATTTGTCAACTCCCATGGCAACAACGCTAAAAGTGGTCATTAATACTGACGCTACCATTGGACTGGTCATTAATACTGTCGGTACCAATAGGAAATGACGTAACATCCAGTAACAAAAAAGTGGATAAAAAGTCTTTGCCCATATAATTTAGATGTAGCTTTTAATTTGTTCATATTGAAAATTCATTTTTCTTAACTTGTAATAAAATATGTGAAAGCAATTTTGATTTAAATTTGTTTTTTACGGGTTTTTGAAGTATTGCAAAAAGTAAAAACTTTGATGAAATAGAACATCGTTGTTTATTTTTTTATATGTTAAGCGTGCAAAGAGAGCGGGATCTCAAAGCTTTAAAAGATTTGACTATCGCACAAAGTCTACTGTATTCTAATATTCCCCTTGTACCTACAAGGAAATAAACAATAAGATAATTTGTACGAATGTCTATCTCAACTAACACGAAGAAGATATAGGAATAAGAGTTTGTAAGAATGGTTAGTACAAGAGTAGAGAAAGTCATGTGAGTGCAACACATCTTAGGAAGTCAGCCATAGGATTATTTTTATTTTCGTCATTTCCTGTCAGCATTCCTTTTTTAGCAGTACTTTTTTGCTAAGTGTAATATTTATGAAAAGTAATGGATATAAGTCATGTGACTTTTCTAGGTTAATAACTTCCTGCATTCATGGAATTGTATGTTTGAAATGTTGTCCAGACAATAATTTATGCATTGTTTCTACTGGGATATTGCATGACGTGGACAGCGATATTATTTGACAAAAGTGTAGTGGGCAGTAACGCTACAGAAATAAACACGTTACGGCAGACAGCTGATGGAATCTGTACCGAGCAGACACACGTCTAAAATAATCACTGTCTGACTGACAGACAGACGCTCGTTTTTTGTTTCTTTCCTAAACTGATTTTAATCCAGCAGGCTTTGATTTCACTCAGCGTATAGTTTCACTGATGCTTTTGTTTCTGTCTGTTTTTTATGTACCAGTCATACTTTAGGCATTTGCAGTGTCCAGTAAAAACAGTGCATAAGCATTTAAAAGAGCTAAATATGATGGGGTTGGAAAGGGTGGAGATGTTACCTCCTTGGGAAATTACTATGTAAGAGACCAATATACATATATATATATATATATATATATATATATATATACACACACACACACCCGAAAATGCACCTTCTGATCCTCTCCCCCCCCCCCTTCCCAAAAAGAAATATATAAGAAATCCTTAACACGTTGTAGTGAAAATAAAAGTATAACTACGTCATGTGTTGATTATGTTGACTTGTGAAATTCCAGTAATAAAACACTTTCTTGCGTTTCTTGATTAAACCGGAACTTCCTGAGATTGAATTAATATATAATAAGTAGGAACTAACTTCGAAGGATAATTATTAATTGGCCTCGGCCTCAAATGCTTGTTAACAGACATGCAAATGCTGTGTCATGCGTGACGTCAGAGAAGAGATCTCCAGCCAAAGGGTAAACTTGTCTGTTGCACCTTAACTCCATAAAACATTTTTATATAAACTAATTGTGTGCCTTAACGAGTCCACAATGCTTTATATAGTACTTTGTATTTTCCTTATGCTTTACCAGCTTTAAGACTTCGCGATTTACCTTTCTAGGATCTGCGCGTACAAATTGATAATGGGGTAACGTTCCTTCCTTGAAATAATAGATACCGCTGATAATGTAATTGGGCACCACATTTTGTTGCCGATGTTGACTGCACGGAAGTCGGAGGGACACTAACCTGACACCCCTATGGTCTTAATAATACAAAAGTAAACTCGTCCATAAGCTACTGCGCATCTATTAGCTATTCGCCACGTCTTGAAATACCTCTGTTGTTATGGTTACGGCAATGAAGGGAATTTCAGACTATCCCTAGAAAATTCACTTCATACACTTCATTTGTCATGAAAATATCTTAAATATACAGCATTTTAATCAAAATCGTTAAGGCTTTTTTGTGAAAAACAAAAATAGCAAAACTTTGTCCATGTATTGGATGGTTTTGGAGGGGGTGTTATTTTGAAAATCTTCGTGTCGTATTGTGAAAAACACAGAGAGAGACAGAGAGAAAGAGAGAGAGAGAATGTAATAGTAGTATACATATAGAATCATAAGCATAACTACAGTAGTTTACTTTGTATGTTGCATTGTAATCACAGCCGATAACAAAAACATTATTACCTCCACGAAATAACATAGCTTCCTTTTTAGTAATATTGGGTGAGAAGGAAAGAGATCGAAGATAAACGTTTGGGTATTTTCTGTGAAGTTTTGTTGAAGGTGAAGATCGGTGGCGAAGATAGGAATAACCACTTTGTGGCATATTGTTCATGGACTGTTAAAATCTTAATGGCTTCGCTAAGTTGCACCTACCCCATCAGCTGTTATCGGCCAGCTGTCAAAATATCCGGGAATCAACAGCTGCAAACTTCCCTCCTGCGAGTTCTATCAGAATTCTGATTCCACACCGTCTGCTTCCGGAGAGATAAGTTAGTAAACAAATATTCACATATTATCAGCTATTTCTTATACCTGATTGTGATATACGAAACTATGCCTTTTGGTTTTAATTTAATCGTGCTTGTTCGACTTCATTAAGTGCACTTTATATGGAGTATTAAATTAAATACACGGTGACGAATTAATTTCATGTACCCCCAACGTTCTTTAAGAAATTATTGTAGTGACCTAAAGGCTATTTTTACTTTCTCTACTGGTAAGTAGAGGAAGTATTGTATTCCACCCAAAAATTCAATGTCGAGATTTCACCGGAATATATATTTTGAAACCCCATTAATCCCCCCCCCCCAAAAAAGCATTTTTAGAAAAAGGTTCGTGTGTGTGTGTGTGTGTGTGTGTGTGTGTGTGTGTGTGTGTGTGTGGACAGCATAACTCAAAAACGAAAAGTAGTTTAAAAACCAAAGTTGGTATTTAAGTTTAATGTATTTCAGTGTTCTAACAGCTGGTTGCTATGCGATGTCTTTAAAATTCCGTTCTCTTTGTAACGTCAAGAAATAAAAAGGAAATAACATATTCCTATTTGAAAAAAGTATAAGTATTGGCAAATTCAAACAGCTATTTATTTGGCATTTATCAAATATTGTAGATATGTTAAGTAATGAAAGAGTATCCAAACTTCTGAAAAACATTTAATCTAGTTATATAGACGTATCCACTGAAGTTTCTGGAGAAAATTCCTTTCTCTTTACATGGTCAGGAGGGGTGATTAAAAGAAAAGGAAGAGGAAAAATAAATAAACGATCTTATTTGAAAATGTGTATGTTTTTGAAAATTCAAACCAATAAGAAAGAATATCTCAGAAATGGTTATTACCACAAAACAAATATCTAAAATAAATTATGTGTTTTGCAAAGGTGCCTTAAAAAAAAAAAAAAAAAAAAAAAAACATCGTGTCATATCCTTGGGAGACAAAGTATGGTATTTAACCGACTTTCAAAAATATGTTTCTGTAACCTTGCCTGAAAACTGCATTTTCAATAAAATCTTCGTATCGAATTTTTGGCTATGTGCATGGTAGAGTGTGGTTGCAATCTGATTAGGGCCTTGCACCGATAACTTTGTTTAGCAGGAAAAAAAAAAAAAAAAAAAAAAAAAAAAGAAAAGAAATGAAGGCCGCTCAAGGTATCCCGCGATTCGCCCAGGCCTGAGTTAGAGCAAGGGGGGGGGGGCACTATTTGATGGGTGTAGAAACTCTAAAACGAATGCTGACAAGAGCTGAAATGCTGGTATTATTATTTATAATAAAACCGTGCTCTTATATTCACGTTCGTTGTTTTTGAATGGAACAGCGAGTTTTAGAAATGAACCGTGCACAGTGTTATTGTTGTTGTTGTTGTGGGATGTCAGGTGAGGTGGAAATGTGGCGAAGGGCGTAATGAAGACCGACACTGGTGTCCGAGCAGGTACAGCCTGCTTAATTATTGCACAAGACAGCATGTTCTGTACATGCAAAACCTGTGACCCAAGTAGGCTGTTGCATGACTATACTTCACCAGGGTCTGCTCCTGTCATTCTTCTGCCTACGAGCTAGATTTTCTTATGAAACAAATCAAAGTACAGGTCTCCACCACAGGGGACCCTGAAAGAACCAACGGCCTAAGGGATGAATGAAATATAGGGAAAGAAAATTCGAGGGATGTGATTATCCTTCCCAGCGTTCGCCTGGAGACCTAGGGAAACCCCTGAAGAAACCCATAGGTCAGAAAGGTCGAACCCACAACCTCTCGAATGCGAGCCTCACATATTACAGCGGAGTCGTCCTGCTCGTACCATTGCACAACGTTATAGACACATGTTGCAATTGTTGCAGTCAATAAGAAGCCCTTGTCCACGTTTCGTGTTGAAAAAGGTCAATTAGTTATAAGTCAAACTCGTTATGGCAATAAGACGTTAGAGCTAAGTCAGTAAACAAGAAATCCATTTGCATAAATTTCCATTACTTAGAACTCATTACGCTCAGAAATCAGAGTTGCCTGCAAATATACATGATATAAAGTTTTCTGAGCATTACAAAGGGGAAATAATTCTTAGAATTTAGCAAGATATAGAGAAAAAGTTGTTTCAGTTGCGAATTAGAAGCTTTGAGATTTGGCAACGCATGATTTAGTCATGAACCAGGTGGGATTTGATGATAAAAGAGCGTGTATTTCGTGTCTTTTCGTAGTGTTTTAAGTATGATCGATTATTGGCATTCCATAGCACCTAAAGACCGCGCTAGGATTAGTACATACTTGGCGGTAGTCGCAACAGAATTCTCCGCTAGACCCATGTTTGTAGAAGGGTGGGTCTTTTCAATCGTGAAAAAATTATAAGAATCGATGGAGTAGTTTTGGAATTTACCCTACATGCAATCTAATTTATAAGATTCGCCTGACATAGATATGCACCGTCCGGTGAAGTTTACTGAATGGTTCAAGGCAGCGAACGCATCTAAAATTGACGTCAGTCTGACTTCTTGGTAGGGTAATTAAATCTTTTCATAGGAATGCTTTTTTCGAGGTTTAGTTGTCTGACGTAATACTTACGTGATCTGTTTTTAATGGGTGTTCATTAGAGAGTGAAGATAAATTGGTCAGTAATTCTGCCAATTGTCATTTCTTAATTACTAGAATTGACCTTCGTATACATATTTCATTAACTTGTCTCAGACAGTTATTTCCGATTGCAGCACTGTGCTTCAGAACGGCATATTGGCTGTATGGTTAGCAACCAGATTATTCTTATAAGCGCTTATTCTGAATGCTAACAATAATGTGTAAAAGTGGTATCATTACATCTTCACTTTCAGGTACAATGGGTATAAAGGAATAGAAATAGACTTATCTACCTTTAAAGAGCTGGTCGCTATGTGATTAATAGTCTTGAAGTTCCGTTCTGTTCGCATGATCAGGACGAAAAACCGAGCAGTGAATTTCCATTTGAGAAAAGTATAGGTGAGTGGTGTTATTGAGGGAAAATAGGTCGGTTACTGTTTCCTCTTCCCAGTTATCGCTCACTGCTGACGTAATAGATATGAGGGCAAGAAAGATTGTTGGGAGCATTCCTGTTGCAATTTGTAACGGGATATGTTGAGCTTATTTTGTAAAACTCGAAGGGGCGCAGACGTCCCGAATTAGCCAATGTCAGTCACCTTTATTCTGCACGGCCACGCCACAAAGCTAAAGCTAATGGAGGGGGGAAAAGAGGAGAGTGACCCGCGGTGTCACTTTTCGGCACTTCTGGTATAGCAATAGAGAAATTCAAACTAATTACAAGGAGTATCTCGGAAATAAATAAAAATAAAGGAACACGTGTGTGCCTTAACTCGACATAATTTTAATTTAGTAAGATTTTGTCTATCACATACTTTTTTTCATAGGAAGTCACTGAGCTTAAATACCAAGTATGGTATCTAACCGAACTTACGTCTTTGAGTCACGCTGTTTCCAGGCAAACATTGTATACACAAACCTTTTTCTAAAAATGCACACATACAAACTCACACACTGAAATATACATATATGTCTAATATATTATTGCCAACAGTGTCAATGTCGCCGAAAAAAATAATTTGAGTCAAATTATTCTTGACGATTGGATATAAATTATTTATTATTTCATTGTGTTAATGCTGTAATGCATTTCTAGCTTAATTCGAATGAATTTAGTAACTAATGTTAAATGTCTTGCAAAGTTTGATTTCTAAGATATATATGACGTCACGTTAACATTAAATTGTGATTCATTCACCACCACCACCACCACCACCACCACCACCACCGCCGCCGCCGCCGCCGCCGCCGCCACCGCCGCCGCCTTCGTCGTCGTCGTCGTCATCATCAAGGTAGGCCAGGCTGGCCTGTTTCGGCTCAGAGATCATCTTCCGAGCGCCGTTTAGGTCTTCCAACACTACGGTTTCTTTCAGGTTTATATCCTGCAACTTCGATTTTAAATAGGACATTACAGCAGTTTTTTACACAATATTTACGCGATAGTTGGTGAATAATTAATCATTCATATTCGTTAATAAGCTATTTGGCAACATTTTTTTGGCGAAACGGTTCCTTATTGACAATAATTGTATTGGACATATTTGCTACAGTTATGTAGAACCCCTGGTATAACTGAAGCACTACTTCTACCCTGTATGTCGTATATTGAATTGAGGGTGCGTGAAAACTTGTAGTTCGTTGAAATCTCGGTATCTAAATTTCAGGTGGAATACAAAACCCACTTACTGTAAGCATGTAGTAAAGTCGGTGACGTGCAAATTAGCACATCGAAGGGTTAAAAACCCTGCTACGTATGGGGGAAGCAGAGTAAAGGATTGAACACGTATGCCAACAATTAATAAAGCTGTGTAACACGAGTGTGTGCTCAGTATTACGATATACTGCTAATTACTGACACGCAACCCTCACATTTTCTCTAGCATGTAAATTTATAACTCGACATTTACAACTTTGTTAACTAGAATGAATAATTAGATACTATTTTTAAGGGACATACCGTTTCATGTGCAGAAGACAGTGCTTCTTTGATTATGAGGGTTGCTGGGTGCTTTCTTCAATGTAATTCTCCAAATTTCCAGGCGCAGTTTTTAAACAACTGCTGAATAACTTGCTGTTAGAACTACTAAATATGGAAAGATCAAAATGGCAGGGCTATATCTAGCTTCCCGCACTAAACTGTTTGATAGATGGCCTTATAGATTGTCCGCGACATGCTCGTGAGCGCCAGTCCCTTGGCCTAAGTCTTACACTACGCTCAGTTATAGTACGCTATGGTCCAAAAGCTGCAAATGCAGTGCTGACGCTTGTCGCCACTATTGGATTTATTTAAGTTGTATTTTATCTCGGAGCTGTTTAGTCTGTTACGCTGTTTTGCTTTCATAAGGTTTTAACGCCTTTATCTTCCGATCCGTTTTTAAATTTTAGTTTCAATTGTTTTAAGTTTCACTTTTTGTGAGAGCCTTCACAGGTTATGATCTTCCCTGGTTTTATATTTGTCTTCGGGCACTGATGACCTAGTTGTCGAGAGGCTCTTAAAGCCTACACATTCACTTCCTGTGCCACCTACTCCACTATTATCGATTTAATCATAAGATGGGCTGCGTGGAGTAATGTACCTATTAGTGTGATGCTGAACAATAACCTAACCACAATAACCACTAAAGAAAGGCAAGAATTTTAGAAATTCATCACTTCTTATGAACTAAGCCATTACTACCCCACCAAAGTTCCTCCATTATACGCTGCTGAACGTTAATTTCTTATTTAAGTTACAGTGTTACTCTGTGACCTAAATATAAGAATTCTATTACTTCCGTAATCTTCAGAACTTTGTAAACTGGTTGTATCGAAGTATGCTTAAAGTAGTGTAAAAAATTCCGATGCTTTTGTTAACCTCCTTTCCTGTATCTCCTCGCGAGTAGATGATCTTGGCTCGGTTGCATATTGGCCGCTGCAATTTTACGCATTTTACGCACCTTTGTAAGGGACAACTTGCTCTTCTTTGTCCGTTGTGCGACAATTATTTGTCGCTCCATCATGTGATGCCGGAGTGTTTCCCTGGCGCACCGTCGAGACTTTCTCACTATCAGACTTGCAGAGGTCCTAGCGGACGAAAGAGTTTTGAAGTTATTAACAATGGAAAACATGAACCTAAGGATTTACAATTGTAGATATCGAAATTTCATAACTTCATCTCTGGCTTTATATTCTAATTCAGCAAGCGGTTTGTAGACCTAGCGGTTCGTTCCGCGACCCACCAGTGGGTCGGGATCCATGGTTTGAGAAAATGAGCTAATTGTCTTAGCTACGGTGACTTATAACTAATTCCATCTCTTCAATTCATACCATTCTTGCTAATGAGTTATATTTCTTGACAAAATTGGAACTCCTTATATTATGCACTGATTTTGACACGTGAAAGTTATATTCATAGTGAGCTGACAATGTTTTTTTATTGTTTATGCAGTTGAATATCTGTGAAATATAAAATAATCAAACAAATCTAAATAAATTGTAAATTCTTTATAATTGTCAGTTTCAGCAGGTAATAGGCTGGTACAACCATAGAAAATTATTGAGCGCATTAGGGGAGCAGAATCTTTCTAACAAAGTCCCACGTCGTGTTGCAGCGCAGTTTACACAAGTCGATATTCTGCTCTGCTAATGTACTCAGTCATTTTTTCCATACTGTAGCAGTATCCAATGCGCCAACCGCAGTCAGTTCGTCCTGTGTGCGAGATTTGAACCCGCGACCGTCTATTGTCTCTCGCTGCATATAGCTTAGTTAAAGCGCTAGTGATAATGTGAAGCGATGACTTTTGTATGTTCTGTGTAGGATGTTTGACTTGTAACCAAGTACTTCATTAGAGCGGCCGTTATTTGCACATGGCCAAACGGCCAGCTCTAAGGACATCTTCCTCTGTTTGTTGTCCACTTAATTGGTGTTGAAAAGGAAGGAAGCAAATAAAAGCCGATTGTCCACATCCTCGTCCTTCAATCTCAAGACGAAAATCGCCTCGTCATTTCTCCAATAATATCCTGTGGTCGATAGGTTAGTCGTGGTTGCTCATGTACTCTCGTGATATTTTCTACTCTTTCTTGTACAGCCATGGAAAAAATGATCGGAGATCGTTATTCATTTTTCATATCTGAGCCGTGCAAAGAGAACGGAATCTCTTTAAAAGATTTGACTATCACCCAAAGTCTACTGTATTCCCATATGTTCCTTATACCTACAAGAAAATAACAATAAGATAATTTGTACAAATGTTTATCTCAACTAACATTAAGAAGATATAGGAATAGAGTTATCGTTAAGACATATTTTTGTGACTCGAGTGTGCTGAATGTAACCGTTCATGTGACGGAATCAGAAACGCGTTATGTTTTTCTATCTCAGCCTTGGACTTCGATATATGCATGAACATGTACGACATAGGCAATTAAAGTGGAAACATGTGCGCATCCTTATTAGTTTATACCAGCCATAAAATTAATGTTTTTTAAGCGAGCTTTCAGACACTCGGCGCATGTTAAACCCGTTAGCGATATGAGAGGGTTTTAATTCAAAGCGCCAGGACGCCAACGTAGTGTTTGCTTTCGGCAGGGGGAGGGGGTGGGGGGGGGGCACTGTGCTAGCGCTGCATTTCACATCTCGGGGTTTAAAATTGCCCCACGGTTCCTTTAAATCTGCATCACTCGGAGTAATTTAGATAACACGAAAGCTCAGAATCATCTGATTCAAATTACAGATTTGAACAGATTTATAGATCAAGATGAGCTCTTTCCTTAAAATAATATATTTGGTTCATAAGTTGGTACTTAGTGCGGTCATTTCCACCGGAACCTATACATATAAAGGACATCAACGATGATAAAATCAGCAAGCTGCAACCTCTGAGCTCGACATTTTGACGTAATATGCGCACTGTGGAAAAGAGCCATTAAAAGCATTTGCACAAGCTTAAAAATCCCTTTTGTTTCTGAAACTACAAAAAATAGAACATATTTACTTCCTCTATACGTACTTATAGTATGTAGAGGAAGTATTGTACTTAATGCTAAAATTTCACTGGAAATACACGTTTTAAGGCCTCCAGAACTCAAAAGGGCACCTTTGGACAAATGCCCATGGGTAATTCGGAACCTGTGAGGTCCGTGAAATTTCCCCTTAAAATACAACCTCCCACCACATCTGTGTGCAATAATAGGTGACCGCTCCCCACCCTGACCGCACATCACGTGACCGCCCTCAGCCCCCCAGCAAGCTCCCACCGTGACCGCCCTCTGCAGGGGTGCACTTAAATCCCTCTTGCATATACAGTTATTCGTATACTATTGCTCGCGGACATAAATTAATTGTTTTAATCTTTTTATCTCTCTCTTCAACATACAGTTAATATAATTTCACATAACTTAATATTCAATATGATATTTCATCTCTTTTGTATAATAAATAATCATAATATTATTATTAGGAATCATAATAATACAAAAGAGGAGTCAAGTGTATTTTGTTCCAAAACACGTAAAAAACTTTTCAATAAAATTGGAGATAGTAAGGCCAACTTGTAGCATATTTGCGAGTTTACGTTGGTATTATATGAATTCTGTATTAAAGAGCCAGGGGAGATAAAATATATTTAATATTATTAACTTCTGTGAAATTATATGAATTGTATGCTGAAGAGGGAAATAAAAAGTTTAAAAGAGTAATTCTTGTCCGCGAATAATAGTATACGAATTGTATATGCAAATATAATTATAGGAAGTGTTGCACTGAACTCCAAAATTCGATATAGAGATTTATGTTTTGTGCCCCCTGAGTCTAAAAAACAAACATTTTGCAAAACAGAGTATTTAAAATCAACATTTTATAAAGATAATGAGATATTTAAGAACTTGCCGCACCCTAAACTATCCTTTAGATGCGAAAAGCGTTTTTTTATTTATTTTTCAGTTTTAAAAAACATCTCATACGATTGTGATTCAAATGATATGTTTAAGGGACATAATGAATATTTTGAATTTTGTCAAATTTTATATTAAAGGAACCTTAAAAATACACAAACTTACTTCAGGAAAATCGTACATATCAAAATACATAATGTGTTTCAAGGTTTTTTCGTAGAGTTACCAGTTTCCGAAACATTCGGTTTCGGTTGAAGTAAATGCATGCTAGTTTCTTCCTGAAAAGTAAGCAACCTTAGTGTTCACCCTAAGTCAGCAGTATTGCAATACGTTGTAATGTCCCTCGTGTAGCCTGAAATGCTCTGGTTGTTAGCAGCTTTTGGAACGGTTAATGTCCCTTATTGTACAATAATTGTGGTTGTTTCTCTGACGTGGTACTGAAAGGCTAGCTGATACTGTCTGATTGTTAGAAAGTGTTGGAGAGTTTGTACACTTGCGTATATTTCCCTGAAGTGATGCTGAAAGACAACCGATACTCTGACTTTTAGCAGCTGTTAGAAAGGTTACTCCTGTGGGAAGGAACTGTGCGTTGCATCCAGTTTTTGTGTGTGGCCCACATACAACACTTGAGGGATAGCCTCCAATTGCCCGTGGGACAAAAGTTTGTTTACTCTGTGCACCACAGCCGTTTCCTTGACCACTACGATAACCTTGTAAGTCGTTCTTGCAGATTTGATGTTAAGGAAATCTAATTCTAAAATTAAATTACTTTTCAGTTAATTTCACACTGTAATGCTACAATCAGGGTTTAATGTGTAATACGCATCCTAAATATGCATGCATAGTAGGTCATGAAGGTATTGTATTCCACCAAAAAGTTCACTATCCAGATTTCGAGACTGTCTGAATAAAAAAAGTGTTTTCAGGAAACATTCTGAATATGTGTGTGTGCGTGCGTCTGACTTTACTTTGTTTTTACACTCGCTTCACTTTCTTCGCGTCGATATACTGGCGTAACAAAGTACACCCGACGTAGCCTCTTCTCCTGGACGGTTCACTCGCTGAGGAGATGAACACAAGACGTCTCGAATCTCTTAGAGTTACAGCAACTATTGCACGTCACCAGTCACCAACTCGCTCGGAGAACAGTGCTTTCCGGCGAAGTAGAAGCTCAGTCGACCATGTTCAGGAATTAGTGCGATTAAATTCCTTGTTGCTGTTTTGTCCAATCTCAGAAGAGATGAGGAAAGAGTGTTGTGTTGTTTCCTGGCTTATCTTTTTCCAGGTTAGGTTTGCCACCTGGGTTTTGTTTCCCTAATCCATGTTTTTACCGAGATTTTAGCTGTACATGTACTGATTCCAAAATTAGGTTGTTGGCCCGGTACCCTTTTTAGCCAATTGATCGGCTTTTTCATTTCCATAGATACCCTGATGCCCTGGTACTCACGGCATTTCGAACCTGTTGTAGCATTTCAGGGCAATCATGATATTTAGGCATTCCGAAACCAATTTTGACATTAGGTGGTATGACGTATTTGTCGTTGGTGACAGCAGGTACTTGAAATATTATGGGGAATGATATATTACAAGTTTTAATCCATTATTCTGCTTTTATGCACGGAACTCTTATGCTGTATTTTCTTTTGTTTCAGGTAAGAATCCAATAATATGCTTTTGGTGACGGCCGAGCTTCGGATCGTACGTTAAAAGAAGAGTTTTTGCAGGTGAGAAAAGCGTTTCTTTAAGGGGAAGGCATATAGTTTAATTCATGCCAACTTATTTTCAACTCGGTATAGTAAATTTATAGTTTTTTGAAGGGCCGTCTAGCGATGTTTACATTATTATTTTCAATATAAACTAAGGTATTAGTGAATATTCTAGGCCGATATTTAAAACGTACAATATTTTAAAACTAGTTTAGTTATTCTTATTACTCACTTTATTATTTTAAAATAACTTCACATAATTTTGTATATTTTAAAAGGAAAGACGTATAATTACAGAAGAAATATTCCTTATTACACTATTTAGTAAAAACTTTCCAATGAATTTTGAAAACCAGGAAAGTTAATTCTCTTTCGTACTTGCTTTCCATTTTGCAATTTCTCAATATTAGGTGTAATTTTGATGTATGTACACAGAATAAATATGAGGAGTGTAATGAAAACCTTGTTTTTTATTTAATTTATTGAACTAAAGTGGAACACCGGTGTATCATTTTTCAATGGTGAAAGAATAACCAACACACGCACGCACACACACACACACACACGCGCGCGCGCACGCACGCACACACACAATGTTTATTATTGTTATTATTATTATTATTATTATTATTATTATTATTATTATTATTATTATTATTATTATTATTATTATTATTATTATTATTATTATTATTATTATTATTATTATTATTATTATTATTAAATCGTATTTATTGAGTTATCCAATAAACTTTACATTTTCCTTTTCCCCAAGGATCAATATATAAATTTACCAAATTTTAAAACATTTGGCTCTGTAAATGTGAATCACCATTGAATTAAACCGTAGCATGACCTTATTCGGCACTCTTACCTTAACATTACATGTAATCTTCGCTACGGATTTGTCAAAATTAGAGCAGTAATTTTCGCATATGTGAAATATTTTAACGTTGTGTAACTGTATAAGAACATGGAACGAATAAGATTGTGCAAGTAAAGAAAAACACGCAATAGCAAGAAGTTGAAAAACGGAAATAATTTTACTTAGTCAACATGACTGATGTTTGCTTAACTGGCGAAACTTCGTCTACTTAAGTGTTATTGACCCCAAAGAAGAAAACGGTCGGTCATCTTGTGTGTACCTTGAGCATAGTTAACACTTTGTAATGAGCTTGGGAAACCGTTACTGATGCGAACAATAATGCTAAATGTCTGGTACTTACCAACTGCTCTCTATTTCAGTGTAGCAACTGCCACACTGAATTATATGTATTTAATTACTCGGAAAACATGCTCAGACCATTTTTACTTTCTGACTACACACTTACCTAAGCAGAGGAAGTAATACAAACCACCAAAACTTCCCCAGATTTCTCGTAGCTGCACGCTTCGAGACTTCCTGTACTTGTCCCTTAAAAAGCAGTTTCGAAAAAGGTCTGCAAAAAGGCGTTTATGTTCAGAATCTTTTCAGGATGTGAAACGAAGATTTTTAATGAAAACCCCTTCAACCCAAAGTATTCTTTCCATAGAAAATTTTTCATTATTACTCTCTCTACTACGTATAGCAAGGCGGCGCCGTGGCCGAGCGGTTAGCGCGCTCGCCTACCACCTAGGCGGCTCGGGTTTGATCCCAGGGACCCGCATGTGGTATTCGTGGTGGACGAAGCGGCGTCAGGGCGGGTTTTCTCCGGGTTCTCCGGTTTCCCCCGCCATCTCATTCCACCGGTGCTCCTTCTTCATTCCATGTATCATCAGTGTCACCGCCTGCGGTGCCGTAGTAGTAAAAGCGGGCGTTAAACACTACAACAACACACTACGTATAGCAAGTAGGGGAAGTATAATATTTCGAAGACTGATTTTCTCTAAAATGACTAACGATTTTGATTTAAATGCCATATATTTAAGATACTTTTATGGCAAATGAAATGTATATCCTCAATTTTCTGATTATAACGCATGTAGTCCTGTTTAGTCATGCTGACTTTGGTATTACTGGTAAACAGTTAGAGAAAGACCAAATCTTACTATACACAAATGTAGATATCGTCAAACCACATCAGATGGCCAAATGCATTTTTTGTAGAGTTGTAAATTTAAGAGATACTCCTTTTTATTTGTGAGCGTTTTTCAATACCTATGCCTGTCTCAAATGGAAGGTCGCTATTCACTTTTTTATATCTTGGCTGTGCAAAGAGAATGGAATTTCAAAAACTTCATATAGTGACCAGCCTTAAAATATTTGACTATCGCCCAAAGCCTTCTGTATTCCCATATTCTCCTTGTACCTACAAGAAAATTAGCAATAAGAGAATTTCTGCAAATGTTTATGTCAACGAAAATTAACAGCTCTTAAGGTAGGTATTTAACTATCGCTAATGGCTAATGCATTCCTTTATTCCTGATGTACCTACAATGGAAATATGCAACAGGAAAACTTCTGCATAGGTTTACCCCAACATGGAGCAGATAAAAGATAAGCGTTTGTAAGAATAGCCTGTACAAAGATGAGTATAGGAAGCCATGTGAGTTCAACACAGTCTTTCCCCAGATTGACATGATTAATAACCCATGCGGACATGTCTTCTTAGACGAAACAATGACTCATTTCCGGCTGTTCTACATTACCGCACTTACCGGAAAACTGTGGTTTTTACTAAGCATGCATCTGCATTATTAATCTTCCGTTTCCTGAAGTCGGAATAATACCGCAATTGAACATTTATACTCGATCAGCGGTTTCTTGGCATCTCGGAGTATTGACGCCAACACAACGCCCAGTTTTACATATCCTATAGACAAACCAAACTCATATTGTTGCACTCACATGACTTTCTCTGATCTTGTGTCAACCATTCTTACAAAATCAAGCAAAGCGTATCGTAGCGTTATAAAGCATATTTTATTCTTTCTCTCCCCTCTCCCCTCCCTCTTCCTCCCTCTCTCCTCCCCTCCCTGCCTCTCCCTCCCACCCTCACTCTCATTTTCTCTCTTTCTCTCGATCCCTCTCTCTCCCTCTATACGCTCTCTCTACCTCTCTCTCCATCCCTCTGTCTTAGTTACTAAACCGTGACCAACTACATATGCAGGATGGCACCCAAAGTGGTGTAAATTGTGTCCAATGAGTAGAAAAATAAGAAACAAACTCTGTGAATTCCAATTCTTATAGGGCCAAGGGGCCTTATAAATTGTGATATGAAAATATTTCCAAGGGGCTCCTTACAGGGCGCAGCAGGGCCAAGTTCAGATTTTAAATAAAACCATACTTTATTCTAGTTCCTCTCAATAAACTAAGCAACTTTTGTTAAGATTTTTTTTTAAATGAATTGTTTAGCTACTGAGGTTGTTTTCATTGCCGTACTCCGCCTACTGAAGTCAGGGACGAAATGTATTAAATGAAAGGACAGATATCAATTATTCAAAGCAATCAATTCATATTATTATTTACTGTAGATCTTCAAAATTCATCAGACGTATGGCAGATTTTGATGTAGAAGTAGAATACATATTAAGCACCTGGGCGACCGAGCTTGGCTAGACTTTTCTTTTCCTTTTTTTAATCGTGTTTTTTGGGGGAGAGAAAATATTTATTTAGATAAACTTGAAAAACAAAATTTTAACTAAATATACATTTTCATCATAATCGTTTGAGCCGTTTCCGTGACGATATATTTAGTGTCCTGGCTTGTTTGTTGAAATTGGCCCATTAACAAAGAAATTATTGCCAAAATAAGGTTTCGAATAATTGTGACTGTTAAGCGTAAAATCGCGTTTTTTTCGGGAATTACACCTATATAGATAAACTTAAAAAGCAAAACCCTGTCTGAATACAAAATTTGATCGAAATGGTTAGAGCCGTTTCCAAGATGCGCGGAATATAACACACACACACACACACACACACACACACACACGCGCGCGCGCGCACGCACACACACACACCGACAATTGCTCGTTTAAATATATAAGATACAAGGTGCATATAGAAGAAATTATCAGACTACATCGGCAGCGTTCGGTGTGATACGGGATGCAAATGAAATTTCAACGACCGGAAGCACGACTAGGCAAGTACGGAAGCGTAAATAACAATAATGACTTGAAGATGGAATAAGAAATGAATGCTGAAAATATAATCAATTATCTTGTTATTGCATAAGTAAATCCACAGATTGTACAGTGGAAACTAAAACAGCAGAAGTGTCACCTTATCAGCTGTGATATCAGCAAGCGTTCGCACTAGCTTCGAGTTATTTTTTGCGAGTGGCTATGCAATTCTTTGCACACATTATTTTCGGATAAGGCAATATTCTCAAATAGTGGAAGTGTTAATAGACATTATAGGCAATATATATGTTTCGAGACCTCTGAATCCAAAGGCGTGTTTAGAAAAAGGTCAGAGTGTATGTGTGTGTGTGTGTGTGTGTGTGTGTGTGTGTGTGTGTGCGCGCGTGTGCGTGCGTGCGTGTGTGTGTGTGTGTGTGTGTGTGTGTGTGTGTGTGTGTGTGTGTGTGTGTACGCCCGCTTTGGTTAAAAACCAAAGTTGGCATTTAAGTTTAATACCTTTCATGTATGCGACACGAAAATTTTGAAGAAAATTGCTCCACCCTAAACTGTTTTCCTCAAAAATAGTTCTAACGATTTTGATTAAAATGCCATATCTTTAGTTATTTTTATGACACATGAAATGTGTATTTTGAATTTTGTGCTACAGCCCATGTAGTCCTGTTTACTCTTGATTACTTTTGCTTAAGTGGTAAACCGTAAGAGATAAACCAAATCTTACTGTGCAGAAAGTGTAGAACTCGTCAGAACACGCAATTTATGTTCAAATGCATTTTTCTCTTCTGCATTGAACCATTTCGGAGATACTTCTTGTTATTTCTCAGAATTTTGCAAACTCACAGACCATTCTCAAATGGGATGTCGTTATTCATTTGTTTATCTTATAATTATGCAAAGAGAAAGGAATTTCAATTGCACCTACAAGAAAATTAGCAATAATTAGTACACATGTTTATCTCAACTAACACGTAGAAGATAGAGGTATAAGATAACTTACGTAAGCTTCGGCGGCCAGTGTCCATAATAATAAGTTTTTTCCGGGGAAGGCCACAACCATCGATTTTCGTATGAACAGTCGAGTTACACACACACACGATTAAAATGTCGGACACCAGTTACAATAATTAGAAATGTTGTATAACAGATACTCGCATCTTAAATGCTACCATTATGCACTTGTTGCATAATATACGATTATGTTTGTGCTCTAATAGATTCCCTTAGCA
This sequence comes from Tenodera sinensis, assembly GCA_030765045.1. Classification (NCBI taxonomy): domain Eukaryota; kingdom Metazoa; phylum Arthropoda; class Insecta; order Mantodea; family Mantidae; genus Tenodera; species Tenodera sinensis. The sequence continues at coordinate 191,242,825 of CM060961.1, forward strand.
CATGTTTTCTAATTGACTGCGGTATTTGTCGTGTTTGAAAGGAAAAGTAAAGTTTTGTATAAAGGTTTTGGAGATGGAGGAAACCTGTGTGATGATTGCGTCGTCAGCACAAGGCGCTAACATTAATATCATGTGTTGCTATGTTTATGTGCTGGGAGCGAACATATGCCGCCAGCTGTTAAGGTAGATTACACGCTACAGGGTATTCTCTACACAGCATATGCTTGCTTCTTACACATAAATGGCGATCACATGCGAGTTATTAGTCCTCCTGGGCAACAAAAACACACATGTGATATTCACATGACTTTCTCTATCCACTATTACTATATCTGTTTTATAAAATATTCTTACATAGGTTATTTTTCTGTCTACCTCAACCTACACGAAGTAAACATTTGCAAAAATTGTTTCCTTACATATTTTGTTGAAGGTACCAGAAGAATATAGAAAGTGCATTCGACAGTCAGATGTTCAAAAAGTAGGTGACGTATTCTGGGCTTGAAATTAAACATCTAGTCTTTTCGGTACATCGTGAGAAACAATTGAATACCGATAGCATTTTAAGAAAATCACAAAGTGGGTATTAAAAATCTGATGTGTTGCACTCACATGACTTTCTCTACTCTTGTACTACCCATTCTTACAAACTCTTATTCCTATATCTTCTTCGTGTTAGTTGAGATAAGCATTTGAAGGTACAAGGGGGACATTAGAATACAGTAGGCTTTGTGCGATAGTCAAATCTTTTAAAGCTTTGAGATTCCGTTCTCTTTGCACACTTAACATATGAAAAATGAACAACCATATTCCATTTCACGAAAATTTTAAGTTTTCCGAAACTGACACAAATAACAAGGAATATCTCCGAAATGGTTCACTCTAGAAAAACATTTATTTGGACATAAATTGTGTATTTTAGCAAGATCTAGATTTTTTGTTGTTCCATCTCTAACCAGTTTTGCAAACATCGTCAAGGAGTATACACGACTATAGGGACTATAGCCAGAAAATTCAACATATACATTTCATTTGTCATCAAAATATCTCAAATATATGGCATTTTAATCAAAATCTTTAAAGTCATTTTCAAGAAAATAAAAATTTTCCGAAAAATTTTCTATGTAAAGGATAGTTTAATGTGGAGGATTTTTTTTTCTTCAAAATCTTCGTGTCGCATCCTTGAAAATCATTAAACACACACACACACACACACACACACACACACACACACACACACACACACACACACGGACCTTTTTCTAAAAATGGCTTTTTTTGGGATTCAGGGGTCTCAAAACATATTTCCGATGAAATCTCGACATCGAATTTTTGGGCGGAGTACAATACTCCCTCTACTTACGCAGTAGAGAAAGTAAAAAGGTTTGGAAATTACTGAGTTGAAGAAGGCACTGGATAGACAACAGTACGCAAAATGAATAGAAGGCCCGACGCTGAAAGGCAGAACGGAAAGGTGAAGAAGAATTTAATGAAATCGCAACATTATTACGTTTTATAGGTTTCAATTTGGGGAAGTTGGCAAGTATGGAAGGTAGGTACTGAGCTCAAGAGAAATACGAGCCACATACGCCCAGAATATGAAGCAGACGTGGGTACCCAATTCTTGTCGTTGTCACCAGCTGCCAATCCCTCATTAATTACGCCAGATTGGTGAATGATGCTACAGCACACTCTGTAACACGTTTTTGGAACTAGCAGGATTGTCATCCAGAATGCAAATTGTTTATTTCCTAGTTTATAGATGGCATAATGATGCAATTAAATGTTAAACAGTTGACGCAACAGATCCGCATTCTCATGTTAATTCGTTGTCATGGATACTAATGCTCTCAAAACATTAGCAGAAAATACATTAGTGTAAATCATAACGAGCCCAGATTGGCAATAAATGTATCTTTGGAACAATAACATTGGCATCATATTTAGGAGAAAATCAGGGCTTGTTTTTACTTTCTCTACAATGCTGCGTACTTTATGCCCCCCAAAATAAAGCTGAACTGCCTAAGAGTAACATTTATAAGTTAGTTGCCCATGTTCTCACTAGCGGAGTATCGTTAAGACAATACTTCGTTGTATGTGTGTGCAAAAGTAAAATGTAATACAAAAAAAGGCAAAAATAAAGGCATAAGAACGTTTTACCCTTTCTTACCCATTTCATACAATCAAGCCTTGTATTTTCATGCTACAAAATTGTCTCGTAAGTTGGTTTTACTCGCCAATTCCATCTACAGCGCCTGAAAACCCTTAACCCCCTGTGCACTCAAGTTATCATAGTTGCCGAACACGACTTAGAGGTCAACAATCAGACCCGCTATTGGATACGTCAGTCTGTGTTTGTGACTGAGGTTGGATGGAACTTGTGTTTACAAACTATGGAAAGGAACATTTCCAACATGTTAAGCTGTTTTACTATCGTAAGGGCAAAACCGTCTCAGAATGCCAGCAGAAAATTTGAACTGTCTACAGGAAGATACGGTAACGAATCGAGCATGTCAAAAGTAGATTAGTAGATTACGAGCTGGGAATTTCTGCATAAAACAGAAAGTCAGACTACTATTCTGCCGTAGCTGTGCTGCGGGTGAGGCGTGTTCTTGGTGATTGAAACGTATCGAGTAACGAACTTGTGAGACAACCTTATACAGTAATAAAATAGGGAGTTAAATTATTCAGTTTAATATTCTTCTCCCCAAAACAGCAAAAATTCATGAACCTAACATTCCATGTGTACCTCTTCGGTAGGGTGAGGAGGTATTGTGTTCCATACAAAAATTGAGTACCGAACTTACATCGGAAATGCATGTTTTGACGCCCTTGAATGAAAAGAAAAAATATTTTTAGAGAAAGGTATATATTTGTATATGTCGTCAATTTTAAAGATTTTCAAGAACATCACCTTACTTCAAATTACCCCTAACAAGCATAAGCTATCATTACAATACTACTAAAACTTATTACATTTGTTTTGGTACAAATTTTGAAATATTTGTGCATATACTTTTGAACTGGTAAGTCGTTTTTAGCTTTTTTTCCTCTGTTGTTATGTAAAGAGCATGGAATTTTAAAGCCATCCTATATTGATCCGCTTTTTAAACATTTGAATACCGCTTTAGCCCCTCGTGCCTTAAAAAATGGCCATAAAAGAATTTTTCCAAATGTTTATCTCGTTTAATGTGAATAGCAAACTCGTGTAAGAATAGTTTTTGATCGAGTGGATGGAGAGTATGTGAATCTAAAATTAGTCTTTTAAAAAGCATGCGCGAGCTCGAGTGTGTGCATGCGCATGTGTGCACGGGTGAGTGCGCATGTATGAACAGCATAAGTTAAAATATAAATAACAGAAATATCAAACATGTTATTTAAGTTCAGGATCTTTCATAGATGTAATTTTCAAGAAAACGCCCAATCCACCAAGGGTTTGTTACTTTGAATTTTCTTAAAAATGGCTCAGACGAAACTGATTAAAATACCTTATGTTACAACTCAAATGAGCTTTTATTTGTGGACGTTCTTTAACTGCTGTGGTTCCCGTTCTATACTGGGCATCAAAGACCCCATAATTTTGACCAGAGGTCTCTTGTCAGCCTTGAAATTGTTTTACGTGCCGTAAATTTGCATATGGGAGCACCGGCTCAAAATAATCATCCTCCGCCGGATTTGAACCCACGACCTCGGAAACTAGAGGCTAGATACTTGCATGACAAATAAAATGTATAAAGAGCAGGAAAATTAATTTAGTGATGTAGGTACCTACTTATGTCAAGCAATTTATATGAGGTATGTGCACCTTGAATTTTACTTGCACATTTGTGCACTGTGTAATGAAGGAGGAAGGCATTGCGCAAGCTCAGGACATGTTTAGTTTGTGCAGTGAAGGTTGCAAGTTCACTTTAAGAATAGAACCACAGGCTTTTGTCTTCAGCTACCGGAACTGATTACAGTTGGCAACTGTCCCAAATTGCCCGCTTCGATTCGTCCCTGCGGTTTAATCTGTCTTCGTATACATAGGGAGATATATTGGTATTGTCGAGGGAAAATGTTTACCACTGTGCGTAAGGAATTGATTTCTTCAGGAGTGGGTGTTTCGGCCCGCATTGCGGCAGTCATCTTCAGGAGAAGTCAGCATGTCTAGTGTTTCAGTTAGATTTTCTAGGAAATTCGACCCTCAAAATTGTTCGTTGTTTTCTATGTTCTAAAAGCTACTCTTAATTTTATTTGCTGTTTTAGATATTAATGTGAGAGTTTGATAACGTCTACCTGTGTGCGGCAGTATTGTTGTTGTCTCCAATATCTACGTTTTGATGAATGGCCTGCTGGCTACTACAGTGGTGAACTAGAGGATCTTTAGCTTAGGGTGTGCGTGGGTGGGTGAGAAAATAGACAATCCAATTAAGTTGGCTTAGATAGACTAGTAAATGAGCTATTTGTAGTGAGTTGCCGACTGTTTGAAGATGTAGAATTAAACTGTTTCTGACTCTTAGCAGTAGAAACTGTAACTATTGAAGTATTATATCTATTAAATTCTGAAATAACAATAGCTTTGCGGTTTAAAATATGTCATTCGTGGTGGACGAAGCGGCGCCTGGGCGGGCGGGTTTTCTCCGGTTTCCCCCGCCACTCATTCCACCAATTGCTCCAACACCACCTTTTCAAACATCCATTTCACCTTCCTCACTCTCATACCTGGTGCTAGGCTCACCACCTGCTTCCAGGTCTTCACTCTGTTGGGTCCATAGATTCGTCTGATCCCCAACATGCTTCTGAGGTTAAGTAGATGTAAGTCCTCCATTTTCAGTAATGAAAATACATTAAACATATGGTATTTTAATCAAATTCGTTGGGGCTGTTTTTGAGAAACTCGAAGTTTCCGAAACATTTTCCATGTAAAGAGTAATTTGGAATGAAGCAATTTTCTTCCTGTGGTATTCATGTAATATACTGAAAACTCAAATACCAAGTTTGGTATTAAACCTATTTTTCGTTCTGGAGTTCTGTTTTCTGACACATGGACCCGGAAACGCAGCTTTTGTAAAACTGTTTTGAAATCAAGGACCTCAAAACACGTTTTCCAGTGAAATCTCGGTAGAGAAATTTTACTTTACCCTCCAGAGCATAAAGAAAAATTCTCGCTCCCAGAGGGGAGTCGAAAATTAGTCCTCCGGGATTGAGTAGTATTACGATCCCAGTGATAAATATATTTATTAAAAATAAAGCATAAACTTTCGGAACTGGTGACGTTTAAGAATATTGCGTGCTATTTATATACCTAGACTTGACAGAACTATATTTGGCAGAAGCGAATATAAGACTCGCTACCTCCCGGTCGTTCTTTTAATTAATTGAAAACTTTTCTTATCTTTCCGCTCTTCTCTTTAATGAATTTCAATTAATTAACCTTCAAAACAAGAGGAAAAGAAGAGAAGGGGTTTGGTTTCATTGCTTTTGGTGGCGTTGAGCGTGAAAATGATTCATTACTGGTATGGGTTATAAGAGGATAGTCTTTCAAGACCCTGGGCGATTTCTTTTAACACATCTTTTTGTGTCGTATTACTTTACGTCTGTATACAGGGTGGAAGGGAAGTGATTACATTCCTTCTACTATGTGTTTCATAGAAGAATTACAGACAAAAAAGTGCAATGGCATTTTCTTCTTTGATCAGCCAATTAGAAAAAATAAATAGTTTTTATTTCAAATTGGATGCGTAATTCCACAAGAATGTACGAAGAGAACAGTTTGTTTCTTGTAAGATGCGTAAAGTAACTTATTTCGGAGATAGCTTCGGTAGTAATTATGGAACATCACACACGGTTTCAAAATAATTAATCACTTGCATGGCAAAATTAAGGCTTCAATTTTATAAGACGAGTCAGTGAAGCCCTATTCATCCGGGATGACTTTTATGTAACTGTTAGACAAAATAGGCAAAATCTTTAATAAAAAATTGATTTGTTGCACTCACATGACTTTCTCTACTTTTGTACTAACCATTCTTACAAACTCTTATTCCTACATCTTCTTCGTGTTAGTTGGGATAAACATTTGTACAAATTATCTTATTGCTTATTTCCTTGTAGGTGCAAGGGGAATATTAGAATACAGTAGGCTTTGTGCGATAGTCATAAATCTTTTAAAGCTTTGAGATTCCCTCCTCTTTGCACGCTTAACATATAAAAAAATGAACAAGGATGTTCTATTTCACGAAAGGTTTTTCCGAAGCTCACACACATAACAAGGAATATCTCACTCTACAAGAAAATATATTTAGACATAAATTGTGTGTTTTGGTGAGATCTGCATTTTTTGTATAAGATTTTGTCTATCTCTTACGGTTTACGAGTTACTCAAAAGTCATCCAGAGAAACAGGACTACATAGGCTATAGCCAGAAAATTCAAAATATACATTTCATTTGTCATACAAATATCTTAAACATATGACATTTTAATCAAAATTGTTGAGTCATTTTCAAGAAAATAAAAATTTTCGAAAAATGTTGCATATAAAGGTTAGTTTAGGGTGGGACTATTTTCTTCAAAATCTTCGTGTCGCATCCTAGAAAGATGTTAAACTTAAATACCAAGTTTGGGTTTTAACCGACTTTTCGTTTTTGAGTTATCCTGTCCACAGACTAACACACACACACACGCGCGCGCGCACACGCACACAGGAACGCGCTCGCGCTCGCTTGACGTTTTTCTAAAAATGCCTTTTTTGTCCAAGAAAACCGCTGTATTATTTTCTTAAGGCATTACAATCATGTTGTGACAATCAAAAGCTGATCTAATGCCCTGAATTGATAACGAACAGAGCAAACGATTACTGCATCGTCAGGGACGAAATTTCATCAGTTTGTACAAGAAACTCCGACATGAGTAAGTTTACAATAGCAACATATAAAACAATGTGAACTGCTAAATATCAACATGAAACTGGCAGAATCGCTAAAATAAATATTCAAGAGTAAATACATGATGAACCAGGCTGGCTAACTTAATTATTGTATCCGTGCAAACAGAGACGAGCAAACAGGTTGCATGTTATTGAGCGAGCGAGGCTTCAATTATCGAGATAGTGCTGCAGATATCAGCCTGCCATCTGTCGAGTAATTACATTCTTAGTAAACAAGTTCTACATAATTCTTCAATCAATTTCTGTACCTTATTAGTCTGTCAAAGGTAGTACCTACACATTTTAATTACGTCCGCTGCTCCAAAAAGGTTGATTTCTATATATAGGGTGCCCAAATGAGCGATAGTCAAATCTTTTAACGCTTTGACACCGTTTTCTTTACACGGTTAAGATATAAAAAAATGAATCACGCTCTTCCATTTGAGGAAAGTTTGTTTTCCGAAACTCACACAAATAACAAGGAATATCTCAGAAATGTTCACTCTACAAACAAATTTTATTTGCACATAAACTGTGTTTTTGCAAGATATGCATTTTTATAGTAAGATTTGGTGTATCTCTTACGGTTTACCAATCATGCAAAAGTCATCCAGAGTAAACAGGACTACATACACTATAGCCCGAAAATTCAAAATATGCATTTCATTTGTCATAGAGATACCTTAAACATATGACGATTTTAATCAAAATCGTTAGACCCATTTTAGGGAAATCAATATTTTTGAAAAAGTTTCCATGTAAAGGGCAGTTAGGATGGAGGAATATTCTGCAAAATCTTCGTGTTGCTGCATCCTTAAAGATGTTAGACTTAAATACCAAACTTGGTTTTTAACCGACTATTCGTTTTTGAATTATGGTGCCCCCCCCCACACACACACAGACAGACGTACACACGGAGCTTTTTCTAAATATATATTTTTTTAAATTCAGGAATGCTCAAAACATATATTTTTGGTGAAGTCTCGTATCGAATTTCCGTGGAATACAATATATCCTCTACATAATATAAGTGCGTAGTAGCACTTGAGGTGCTTTTCTGATATGAAAAATCTCTACAAAAAGCTACTCTTGTAAACCGAGGTAAACTTTATTACACATTTGCACGTTTCGTTTTAGCTATATAAATAATACAGCACGCGTAGCCATAGTCAAATTTTTAAAAAGAGGGGCGCTATGTAATGTGTATGAAATTATATTTTCTTCGCATGACCACGAAAAAAAAAATTAATGACTAAGGAACGGATGCTATGAAGGTACCAGAGGAGGCTATATATGGGCCAACAGGATCGGCAGTGTTTACAGTATGCCATTGAAGCCTGTAATGGATTGTATAATATGCCGAGAGGACAGACATTGTTACATTCCGACTCTGAAAGCTGTGATGGATCGTGTAATATGATGGGAGGACAGACCTAGTCACAGTGCGACACTGAAGCTTTGATGAATCGTGTAATACGATGGAAGGCTAGACCTAGTCACAGTACGACACTGAAGCTGTGATGAATCGTGTAATATGGTGGGAGGACAGACCTAGTCACAGTGCGACACTGAAGCTGTGATGAATCGTGTAATACGATGGAAGGCTAGACCTAGTCACAGTGCGACACTGAAGCTGTGATGAATCGTGTAATATGATGGGAGAACAGACCTAGTCACAGTGCGACACTGAAGCTGTGATGAATCATGTAATATGATGGGAGAGCAGACCTAGTCACAGTGCGACACTGAAGCTGTGATGAATCATGTAATATGATGGGAGAGCAGACCTAGTCACAGTGCGACACTGAAGCTGTGATGAATCGTGTAATATGATGGGAGGAGAGACCTAGTCACAGTGCGACACTGAAGCTGTGATGAATCATGCAATATAATGGGAGGACAGACCTAGTCACAGTGCGACACTGAAGCTGTGATTAATCGTGTAATATGATGGGAGAACAGACCTAGTCACAGTGCGACACTGAAGCTGTGATGAATCGTGTAATATGATGGAAGGCTAGACCTAGTCACAGTGCGACACTGAAGCTGTGATGAATCATGTAATACGATGGAAGGCTAGACCTAGTCACAGTGCGACACTGAAGCTGTGATGAATCGTGTAATGCGATGGAAGGCTAGACCTAGTCACAGTGCGACACTGAAGCTGTGATGAATCATGTAATACGATGGAAGGCTAGACCTAGTCACAGTGCGACACTGAAGCTGTGATGAATCGTGTAATACGATGGAAGGCTAGACCTAGTCACAGTGCGACACTGAAGCTGTGATGAATCATGTAATACGATGGAAGGCTAGACCTAGTCACAGTGCGACACTGAAGCTGTGATGAATCGTGTAATATGATGGGGCGCAGACCTAGTCACAGTGCGACACTGCAACTGTGATGAATCGTGTAATATGATGGAAGGCTAGACCTAGTCACAGTGCGACACTGAAGCTGTGATGAATCATGTAATACGATGGAAGGCTAGACCTAGTCACAGTGCGACACTGAAGCTGTGATGAATCGTGTAATATCGTCGGAGAACAGACCTAGTCACAGTGCGACACTGAAGCTGTGATGAATCGTGTAATACGATGGAAGGCTAGACCTAGTCACAGTGCGACACTGAAACTATGATGAATCATGTAATATGATGGGAGGATAGACCTAGTCACAATGCGACACTGAAGCTGGGCTGAATCGTGTAATATGGTGGGAGGACAGACCTAGTCACAGTGCAACACTGAAGCTGTGATGAATCATGTAATATAATGGGAGGACAGACCTAGTCACATTGCGACACTGAAGCTGTGATGAATCGTGTAATATGGTGGGAGGATAGACCTAGTCACAGTGCGACACTGAAGTTGTGATGAATCATGTAATATGATGGGAGGATAGACCTAGTCACAGTGCGACACTGAAGCTGTGATGAATCATGTAATATAATGGGAGGACAGACCTAGTCACAGTGCGACACTGAAGCTGTGATGAATCGTGTAATACGATGGAAGGCTAGACCTAGTCACAGTGCGACACTGAAGCTGTGATGAATCGTGTAATATGATGGGACGACAGACCTAGTCACAGTGCGACACTGAAGCTGTGATAAATCGTGTAATATCGTGGGAGGACAGACCTAGTCACAGTGCGACACTGAAGCTGTGATAAATCGTGTAATATCGTGGGAGGACAGACCTAGTCACAGTGCGACACTGAAGCTGTGATGAATCGTGTAATATTGTGGGAGGATAGACCTAGTCACAGTGCGACACTGAAGCTGTGATGGATCACGTACTAAGATGGGAGGATAGACCTAGGCACAGGGCGACCCTGAAGCTGTGATGAATCGTGTAATACGATGGAAGGCTAGACCTAGTCACAGTACGACACTGAAGCTGTGATGAATCGTGTAATACGATGGAAGGCTAGACCTAGTCACAGTACGACACTGAAGCTGTGATGAATCGTGTAATACGATGGAAGGCTAGACCTAGTCACAGTACGACACTGAAGCTGTGATGAATCGTGTAATACGATGGAAGGCTAGACCTATTCACAGTACGACACTGAAGCTGTGATGAATCGTGTAATATGGTGGGAGGACAGAAGTGGTTGTTGTGTGCCATATGCAAGGTGTTAAACCGGTATTACTTGCCCTGTGGTCTGGGTGTTACCGTTTCAGATAAAAATAATACTCCATATCGTCTCCCATTTAAACCTCTGAGTAATATTCTGAAACGGGGTCCTGAAAATCTCTAGACGTAACGGAAACATATCTGTTCCTGTAACTGCTGGTCTTAAAATGTAATTTTACTTCCTTTATACGTCGTAAATATGGCAAATAAAGCTTTTCATCCAATATCCAATATCGATAGTGTACCAGACGTAGACTAGTTTTGAGCTGTACTGATTAAAAGCATCACATAGATACTAAATTTGGTTTTGAAGCAGGCACCGTACAAAGGAAATAGTGATAGTCAAATGTTTAAGAACTGGATCTTATATTCTGGCCTTAAAACTCCATATTGTTTACAACTGAATATCGACAGGACTTCAACATAATAATGAAGTAGTGGTCAATTCGAATTATTAATAACGGATATCTCGGAAATGGCTTATGCCACCCTTGAATTAAACTGTGTTTTAAAGAGATACTCAGTTTTGTGCAGTACATTTTCGTCTATTCCTTAACGTTTATCAGTTATACAACATTACTTTAATATATGCTAGAGCCATTTTCTTGAAAATGTTCAAGCAACCAGTTGTGCTAGTTACGAACCAGGGAGGGGTCTCATTTCTCGGATCTGAAGATGATCTCAACTGGAGCTCGAAACATTAGTGGAGAGAAACAATGAGGGGCGGCAACCAGAAAGTAGCTATATTATGAATCCCACTAGCCGCAGTAGCCTACAGGAATCAATACATGTTTTGAAGCCCCCCGAAACCCACGATTTTTTAAAAAGTGTGTGTTTGTGTGTGTGTGCGCGCGTGCGTGTGTACAGGATAGCGGTACACGGAAATTCGGACAACTATCAAACTTTTAGCGTGTTAGAAAGACAATTTCCCACCCCAAACTATCCTTGCTTGGAAAAATTTTCATTATTTTTTATTTTCTCCAAAATTGTTCTAACGATGTTGATTAAACTACTATTTTATTGTAGCTACAATCGGGGTAGTGGAAACACCATCGATAGTGTGATGTTTAAAAGGGAATGGCTATTTCCTGACCTTGAAATTCGATACTCTTTCCATGACACGTCGAGAAACAAGCGAACAGCGACATCACCTAGGAACGGCTTAAAAATGGAAAAATTAAAGCAAATAACAGGGTATGCCTTGGAAATACAGTTATAATATATTTGCACCGGAACCTACTGCAAGTGGACGGTAGAGAAGTTTAAAGTTATTTTGTTTCAAAGAAAAGTGTTAATTTTATAAACAGATGGAATATATACGTTATAGATATTAAGCTGTTAATATTGGTAGTGAAGTGGTTGTTATTCGCGGGGTAGGTATATTGGGGTTTCCATGGTGACTTGACCCTAGAGGTTAATTAAGGTCTCCCTTGATGTATCATTCTCACATTTCACCCTCATTCCCGAGGCTTGGGCAACCTGAGACGTCTGCTATAACTTACAGGGTGAATGTCTCTAAATTCGCAAAGGAAAAATTGGACTCGGTTCGAGCTGCCACCCCTTCATCATATACGTTCTTCACATCAACAATGTTATATTATGCAACGAGAGCATAATGGCAGCAATTTACATGCGAGTATATTTTATGAAACGAGCGGGAGCGAGTTTCAGAATATTCATACGAGCATTTTAGATGTCATTATACCTAAGTTTCATAATGTACTATGCTCTGCCATGTGGCAAGTTTAGAACATTTATAAAATATTTTTAATACTCTACGCTGCATGTTATTGTCACTGGTGTCGGACATTTTAACTAATAGTAATTCGATTGTCATGCGAGAATCGATAGTTACCCTTCAACTTTTATTGTTATGTTGGCCTTGACAGAAATGCTATAACGTTTAAAAGTCTAAACTTTCAAAACCGAGAAGACTTTACAATTTCAACAGTAATTATTAAACAGAGTAGTTTATTTCATATACGGGAATCGATAGTTTCACTTTCAGCTGTGTGAGAATGTGCACAGACGGTGAAGTATTGATTGCTACATGCGGATCTTTTGATCGGTGGTTAGCAGTTTCGTAAGGAGAATAACGGTTTCCTATTTGAGAAAAGCATAATAACTATAAGTATTTGAAAATTCAAACCAATGAGTAATATCTCCAAAAAGTGGTCTCCACAAATATTTTTATTTCACATAAGTTGCGTAGTTTTACTAGATGTATACTTTTAGTGAAGTAAGGTTTTGTCTATCTCTTATGATTTATGATTATGGCGAAAGCCATTGAGAACGAAAAGGACTTCAGAGACTGTTGCCAGAAAATTCGAAATATACAGCTCATTTGTCATGAAAATAAGTACATGGTATCTTATTAAAAATCGAAAGACATATTCCTTGTCATTTGTTTGAAATTCCCAGTGCTTATACTTTTCTAAAAAGTCATGCAAAAGAACGAAATTTTCAAAGCCATCACATAGTGGCCAGCTCTTAAAAGATCCGATGATCACTTAAGCCTACTAATTTCTTTTCCCATCGGAGCTCAAGAAAATGTAGAATAAAAACCATTTCTAAAATGCTTTATCTCGAAGTATATAGAAGAATATGTTTTTGTAAATACTGAGCAGGGAAACTGCAGCATCTAAATTTTTAATAACATAAATTGTGTGTTTTAACTAGATCTGCATTCTTGTGTAGTACAATTATCTACATATATCCTGGTTTACCAGCTGTGCAGTAAGTGAAGAGACTTCACAATTATGTATATGAACCGTAAGGGACATTTTTCCACGTAAAAGCAGTGTGGTCTGTGAAGGCGTTGCTAAGCACTACCTACATAGTGAAATAGTGAAAGCAAGGATTATTGTCAAGGGAAGCTGCAAGAAATGACAGTGTAGAAGGATTTATCTTAGCTTCATCACGTCAGTAGACAAGTTGGTTATTTAACTGCGAGCGATGCACATGTCTGAGTCACGCTGTAAATGAACGCTAATTTGCTTTCTGGGCGTGCGTGAGTAAAATGTGGGTAACTCTTTCTATTTATAGACCAATTGTCTTGGATCACAATGCACTTTTAGCATTTCAAGACGGAACCCCGCGTCTTACGAGGTTATTTTCATCAGCAGCTGTTAACAGCTTCGAGAAGCAAATTGACATTCTAAAAACACAAACTACTTCTTACCTATATTAACTAGAGGAAGTTTTGTATTCTTCCCAAAACCAAAATTTCACAAGGAATAACATTTTGAAATTCCTTGAAGTGGGTTAAGCATGCCTAAGACAGTTATAATCATTTACACTCTACATTTTAAATATCAAACATTGTCATTATTATATTGGTTGTTATTGTATTATTATTAATTTTTATTATTTGTTTTGGATTGTTATATTATTTCTTGCTGTTTTAAACTTGCCTCAGTGGAGGACAGATGATTTTTAATAAATATCTATGTATATACATAAATGTGTTATAATGCAGATATGCTGCAACCCAGATTCACCTGTTTAACTTAGTAATGGTTTAAAAGTTACGTTTTTGTTATCATGGTTTTGTTGCGTTACTTAAAAGGCCTTTGTGGACAGAATTAAAATTTTAGACCAACATTTTAAAAGTTCGAGCGGAATAATTGCAACTTTTAAAATTGCCTCAGGTTTCTGTACTGCTGTCTAGTTTGGGCTGTAAAACTTCATCAATATGTACTTTTTACTATCTCTACTGGTAAGTGCGTGTGTGTGTTAGTCTGGGTGTCAGTCAGTCTGTGGACAGCATAACTCAAAAACGAAAAGTCGGTTAAAAGCGAAAATTGGTATTTAAGTTTAATGTCTTTCAAGGCTGCGACACGAAGATTTTGAAGAAAATAACCCCACCCTAAACTATCCTTTATACCGAAAATTTTTCGAACATTTTTATTTTCTTGAAAATGGCTCTAACCATTTGAGTAAAATGTCATATGTTTAAGGTATTTGTATGACAAATGAAATGTATATTTTGAATTTTCTGGCTATAGCCCCTGTAGTCGTATTTACTCTAGAACACTTTTGAATAACTCGTAAACCGTAAGAAACAGACAAAATCTTACTCTACAAAAAATGTAGATCTCGCTAAAACACACAATTTATGTCTCAATAAAATTTGTTGTAGAACGAACCATTTCGGAGATATTCCTTGTTATTTGTGGCAGCTTCGAAAAACAAAACTTTCGAGAAATGGAACATCGTAGTTCAATTTTTTTATATGTTAAGCATGCAAAGAGAATGGGATCTCAAAGATCGCTCAAAGCCTAGTGTATTATAATATTCCTCTTACACCTACAAGGAAATAAACAATAAGATAATTTTTACAAATTTTTATCTCAACTAACACGAAGAAGATATAGCAATAAGAGTTTGTAAGAGTGGTTAGTACAAAAGTAGAGAAAGTCATGTGAGTGCAACACATCAGATTTTTTACAGGGAGCATTTCTTTGCAGTGAAATCTCGATATTGAATTTTTGGATGAAATGCCGTACTACATGGTAGAGTCGATGGTGGAAATTGAAAATTGATTTTGTCCAGCGATTTGTGAACCCTGTTGACATGAACTTACACCCGCTGCGGGCACCGTGGGTGATGAAACACCCCCTTCCCGTATCGCTGGAGTTAATTTATTCTGATGAGGGTTGAATGAACGCATTTTGGCTGCTCTCGTGTTCTGTATTTCAAGAGCCCTCCTCAGGTTAATAAAGAAGGAGCTAGTGATCTGCCATTATGAATCCGGGATGAGAGCTGCATCTCGGCTTAAGCCTAGCCACAAAGCGGCATGTTTGAAGTAATCCCACATCGATAAATAGAGCCTTCGTTGGAGTGCCCACTCCGTGGTTGGCATGTGAACTCGAAAAGATTGCAAAATCGTGTTCCCCTGGTGTTTTTCGGGTTTCAGAACTTTGTGTTAGTAATACAGTAAAACCTCTCTTAACTGAGCAGCGCTTAGTCTCCTGTAGGTACATAGAATTTGAGATAAAAGTTTACTTTTGGCATATAAATGTTCTACAGCGTGTTAATAAAACTAATCAAGTTTTACCTTGATGGGATTAATACTTTCTGAGATATTTGTTTTAATATAGGTACACTTCTATAAACTTTGGCACAAATATTTTTAAAACGTTCTTTACTATCTTTAACTTGTGTTTAATATTTGGCTTTTGAGATTAATTAAAATAAAATCCCACAACTTCTACATTCTCACAACTTTCTCTGCCTCTTTAAATGTTACAAATGTCTATTCTTCTATCTTCTAATGTTAATCGAGATAAAGAATTGTGTTCTCTTGTAAAGCGCGTCTCACCCTTAAAAGACAGTACACGTTAAATGGAGCGCAGTGTTGCAACATGTACTAGTTGCGAATCTTTCTCCGCGAGCGACTCGAGGTGGCCTGAGTCCTGTACTTAGTCCTTCAATTGCTGCTTGACGAGACGGGCACTTTTAACTTTGGTATCCCTCCACGCCTTTGTTACTGTATGACCTAAATTTACAAATGACTCGTCTGTATAAACAACTGATTTCCCCTGGTCCCTAAACCTTTTACGTCTTTTAGATATTTATGTCGCCATCTGATGGTATCGTCTCTTTCTGTTAATATGCACTTGTTACCCCTTCTTTCATATTCGAACCCCAAATCAGAGTGGCCCTTGAGAAATTTGGTAGGGTCTCATCACTGTTGAACTATGACAAAATTATATTCAGCGTGGGTGGAATATTTGCAAACAGTAAAGAATGAACAATTCGCCGCACTCCACCTTGCACTATTCAATCATATTGCGTTAACCTAGCGTTTTGTGTAGTCCCGCCCTTTTTGCTTTCTTTTTCGATGGCGTTCTTAGAAGTCCTTTCATTACTTCCTTTTTAATCCTATACACTACTGCTTCTGAACACTCAACAGCCTTAGCTGTTTCTTTTACTGCCTTACACGCATTTTACTTCAAAAATAATCTAACACATTCATAATTATTTGGCGTTCCTTACTTCTTTATTTACCAACATATCGTCTCGCTTCACCCTCCATAACTACAAATATTTACAAAAATATTAAACAAATAACGCAATAACAGCTCACAGTTACACACACGGCTTCTTTCGAACTAATGTTAGTGCTGCTCCTTATACTATCTTCTATATCAGGCCTGACGCTGAATAGATGAATACCTTTTGTTTGCCCTACGGGATAAAAGAAAGAGGTTACTGCCTTTTGGTTTATTTTAAAAACTTTCTCCAACCTTCCTCAACATTTGTTCTCGCTGGTTCCCTGATGTAAACTCAATAACAAAAAAGTTTCACACTGCGTAACTTTTGCAGTGCACAGATATAAAATTTTCCGAAAACATTTAATTTAAAAAATTATAACACTTAACTGGGTAAACATAGAGAATTCAAAGTAGGCAGGTAGTAGCACTATAGTTTACTCTACCTAAGTAAAAAATATAGATGCATTCTAGCAGTTAGTTTGTTAGTTAGTGCGTGATGAGTGTAGAAACAGCAAATATCGGACTTCTATTGAAAAAAACGTTTTCTGAAGAAATTTGGACCTATAGAAATGTATAATGACTCTGAAAAGGATATAACCTGATAGAGAAAAAAATTCTGCATAGGATAATGTGTTCAAACCTGAAATTTATAACAAATGAATATTTATACCATGCTATTAGGAATCTGGCAACAGCGCGAGGGTAGAAAAGGGCGCGGCTAATGGCAACTTGTATGCGCTAGATAGAGACAGAGAAGTCCCATTTAACTCCATACTGTCTTCTAAGAGTGGAACGCTATATAGTTACAATGGGAATAGGAGAATAGAGTAGGCTTCAGTACTGAGTACTAAGTGCTAAGCTTTTAAGAGCTTGTTGCTAAGTGATGGCTTTGAAATTCCGTTCTCTTTATGTGACCAGAATTAATGTGTAAATTCAAACAAAAAACAATTAATATCTCGGAAATGGTTAACTCGCCATACAATTTGTGCTTTAGCGCGATTTACATCTTTTGTGTATTAAGATTTTGTCGATGTCTTACAGTTTTCTAGTTTTACAAAGGTCCTTTTGCATAATTTGCCGTTCTGAATGACAAGAGAGCTTCAGAAGGTACATATTCCCAAAAAATTCAATATACATAACCTGTCAACATAGTGATGTGCAAACTGAAACAGAGACAGTTGAAATACGTAGGTGCCCTACTTGAGAATATGCAAAGTCGGAAAGAAGAAGAGAAGACGGAGGAATATGTCCCTGAGCTGGAAGGAGAATGTAGGCTAAAGACTTATCGGGATGCTATCAAAAGTTTAAAGGAGTTGCAACAATTCCTTTATGGCTAAATGACTCAGATATATTTGGTGTGATTTCCCAGGCCAAAGTGTTTGTGGAAGTCAAGGAGAAAAGCAGCAGTGTGTGCAGAAAACTTCCCCTTGAATACAGGAAAAATAAATGCAGCTATTTTTCGTTGATTATATGTTTTGGTGTGTATTACACACATATATTACAGCAGAAATATCTAAATACACAGACCTGAATAAGGTACGTACATTCCGCTGAAGAAAATGTGGTGTGAATTGGATAAAAAAAATAAAGAAATTCCAAGTCTCAGACACCATACACATAATAATATACTTTTTGTGGAATTAGCAACAAGTTTTTTGTTTTTAACTTTAATCTCTCTAAATTCAAATGACGCCATTGCTGAAACTGCTGTCGTCTGTGTGACAAAAGAACAGTGATAACATCACGTTGCAGAAAGTAATAGGTGATAATGTAACAGTGTAATAGTCTCTGCTGAATAAACCCGACTTTAACGGTAACGACGTCCTTTACAACAAGCTGTTTTGGGTACAGATCGTGTTACTGTTATTTTCTGCACCCTTTAATTAACAAATTCTTCCTCTTTTATCTTGATTGGTCGTTGACTGCGGGGAGGTAATGTGGTTTTTATACAAGAACGTTTTGTTTAGCTGCAATAGAATTCATTACAATGACCACATACAGTTCAATTAAATTAATTACTCTTTGCACACAGTCACAGGGTGAAATATCTCTCAGTAGAGACAAATTAAAAACATCGTGCCCACAAGGGAGGTATTATACCAGGTTTTATCTCGTGGAAAGTCAAGACGACTGCAAAGTATCGACTAGTGAGATAGTCTACTATATTTCGCGGGTTCAAATCCTGGTTTTCCCTCAATACCAGATAGGATATTGTGACTTCGTCCATTTTTAAACTGTCGCTTCAATAATTTTTAGTAACTGTTATTAATAACCAGGTTCAACTTTCCTTGAAACTTCACGGAGGACTCCGTAAAACGGGAGCGGAGCGGAAGGGTACCTAACCGATTCACAATACGCGTGAGCATGGACAGTTCCACATAGAAGGTATCCGATTCCGGGTAGCTCTGCCCTCAAACCCCTGGTGGCGCTCCAGGAGCGGGTCATTTAATAATTCAACCAAAGCAGGGGAGAAACCTATCCAAAGCGCTCCACCACGTCCTGCCGAAATACACCAACCGCCTGGTCCTACACCTTGAAACAAATAACAGCAAAGGGCGATAAATTAATAGTAGAAGACGAATGACTCCAGATTCGTCTGACGAACCAGAGAAAAAATGTCAAAATATCATGGTCATAGTGGCCGGTCCAGCGGAAATTCAAACCAGGACTTCCAGCATCTCAGCGTTACCACGGAACTATTGTAAAGTAGAGGAGGTAGGTATTGCAGGATTGTGCCCAAAATTTCGATATCGAAATGTCACCGGAAATGCACGTCTCTTGAATAGAAAATAATTTTTTTTTAGAAATGTTCCGCTTATGTGCGTGTGAACGGTAAAACTAAAAAATCTTATTTTTGTATCTATTTCACGTTAATCTGGATACAAATTTGCCATAGCCGCTATATGGTAGTCTAGAAATTCCATACTCCTTCCATGACAATGGCTGATGCCTTAGAAAGAGTTAATTGGAAATAAATTGTGTGGTTTAGAGAACTACATTGCTATGAGTAAGATTTTGTCTAAGTCTTACGGTTTATCATTTATACAAAGTCCTCAAAATAAGGAGAACTTGAAAGGTTATTACCAAAAAATTTAAGAAATAGGTAGATTTTATTTATGACAATATCATAAAGAATGGTGTTTTAATGAAAATAGAGGGAAAATTAACAGTGACGATGACTCTTACATGGAGTAATTCGGGGTGGAGGTGTTTTCTTGAATTTTCAGGGTTGGTATTTATCAACATTTCGTTTTTGAGTTACGCTTTCAGAGAAACATATGTAGGCACTTTTTTTTTTTTGTTTTTTTTTTTTTTTTAAATGCTTTTCTTTTTTTCATGAAGCTTCAAAACATTTATTGCAGGTGAAATTTCCATATTGCATTTTTTCGGTGGAATAAAATACTTCCTTTGCCGTACAGTAGATATGGGACAGGGAAAGTAAAACAGAAGTGGTGAATAAATGGCCAAATCTTTTTTTAAGGGGGAGACGGAAGGGCTGTTGAATTTATATATACTCTTTTATGGTCATATCGGGGACTTTGACTTCAGAAATAGCTGACTCCTTGACTGTAGGTATTCGCTGATTTTTACTAGAAAACAACATTCTTCCAGATGTTGAGCAGGACAGGTAGAGAGATTCTGGATAAAGGAAAATTCCCTCGGAAATGGAATTTCTGTGTTGAGAAGGCACTTGAACACACACGCAGTCTTTTTTTGAAGTTCTGAGTACCCATTCAGTGTTTTGTCGTGTACGGAATTTCAAAGGCAGGATATAGTGACCCCCTTTTTAAGTATTTAACTATCACTTTAGTCCCGTGTATGCCTTTGGTACCTATGTGTACAACGGAAAGTTTTAACAGGAAGTAGAAGAATTAACAATAGTTTGAGGAAGAAAGTCGTGTGAATGTAATATTAGTTTTGTCCGTATTTCGTTGTATCTTAATGTCTAGGATTTGGGTTTAAAGCCTTCAACCACGGGACCAGTGAGAAAGTATAGTATTTGAAAATTACGTAGTGTGTGATTTATCTAAACTTACTCGACCATTCCTTTAAATTGTTTTAACACCATTATGTTATGTCCATTAATGTTCATTTCATGTTAATGATCATTTCATGTTCATTCATTAACGTTCTTTTTGTTAAGTTTCCTTATACATGTAAATTGAAGTGAATTGCAATTGTAAGTTTGTTGTAAACCATAATTTGTAAAAGACGTCAATAAGCCAGGCATATATAGACACACGCACGCACGCATGCAGGCACACACACCACACAATATTCGAAAATTCTTATGTACTGTAACGAAGATATTTTCATGACAAATGGGCGTTATATCTTGAATTTTCTGGAAATAGTTTCTGAATCCTTCCTCTCGTTCTGGAATTACTTTTGCATAACTGGTAACCATAAAAGATGGACAAAAATTGTATTATACACACAGTTTACGTCATATGGGGAGTAAAACATTTCTGAGATATTCCGTGTTACGGTGTGCATTTTCCAATGTTTATATACTTTTCCCAAAAGGGAACTCCGTAAAGATTTGACTATCGCATAAGCCTGCTGTATTCTATTCCCATTGTAGAATAGGAGATGTGTAATAAAAGAAAATCATTTCTATAATGTCTATCTGGTTTAAGTTGAAGTAGAACGTAATTTTTTTCTATTTGTGTGTGTGTGTGTGTGTGTGTGTGTGTGTGTGTGTGTGTGTGTGTGTGTGTGTGTGTGTGTGTGTGTGTGTGTGTGTGTGAGAGAGAGAGAGAGTAGTTTATGACCGAAGTTACAAAACAACTGCAGACTTTTTTTTTCTGAAAGGTCAAATTGGATATTATTTATGGATGAGTGTTGAATAAATTAAGAAAAAAGGATTAATAGATGTACGTCACGTGACCCTGCGTTTTGCGTCATCACGAGTTCTGTTCCCGTACTTGACATGCTCTAGCTTAGCGGAAATATTTTTAAATGTCATCCCCAAATGACTTTCCACGGAATATAAATACTGCTACTTGAACGGCTGTAGGGCCAGAAGTGATATTATTTTATTGATAATGTAAGCATTCTCGAAATATTCTCAAATTTATAGTCACACAGAATACTTAAAAACAGTTTAACTTGGTTCCGGCGGAATGCTTTGACTAGCTGGCGTTGCACAATTGGTGTTTTCTGCCTCGGAGAACAATTACATCAATTTATATTTCACACTTACACCAAGGATTGGCTTTTAGGTCCTTGTTATTTTCTCTACTACATTCTTAAGGTAAGTAGAGGAAGTATTGTATTCCGCCTAAAAAAGCGATAGCGAGTAATGCCGATACGATGTTTGTGCCACCCTTTGACGCCATCTTCAATCCCATTCTCCGATGAATCGACTGTCATCTGCTCCAGTTAAGAACTATGATATAGTGATACTGGTCGTGGCTGCGCGCTTCAAAGATTCAAGGCTAAGTTTGCTCACACCACTAATTGTTAATACTTGGCGCGACGACAATGGAGTGGTCAGAACAAAGATGGCTATGAGCGCCTCAGAAGAAAGGGTTTCCAGACTGTACGCGAGATTCCCGATTACCGTTCGTTTGTGAGAGGTTCGAGAAAAGGTAAATTTTGAGAAAAATTCGTGCTACATCATTCTCGTGTGTATAAGCGAGCACGGCAGCGAGAGAAGCGAGTTTTTATGATGTAGTCGTGAGTATTGAACGAGACAGCTGTTTAGCAGTGTATGGGTAGGTATGTGTTTTGGAATAATTAAACTTATCGTCAAATGGAAGATCGTTATTCATTTTTTTATGTTAGCCGTGAAAAGAGAACGGAATCTCAAAGCCTTAAA
Organism: Tenodera sinensis; assembly: GCA_030765045.1. Taxonomy (NCBI): domain Eukaryota; kingdom Metazoa; phylum Arthropoda; class Insecta; order Mantodea; family Mantidae; genus Tenodera; species Tenodera sinensis. Next base: position 191,265,196 of record CM060961.1, read on the forward strand.
AGATTTGACTATTTCTCAAAGCGTACTGAATTCTCATATCCCCTCAGCTACAAGGAAATAAACAATAAGACCCAGAAAATTCAAGATATATGTTGTATCGGCTATGTAGCATTTTGATCAAAATTGTGATTTTGAGCATTGAAAACATAGAAAGTAACGAAACATTTTTCATTTTATATAATATGGAGCGGGGACATTTTGTTGATAATCCTCCTGTCATATCTTATTTTAGAAAGATGCTGAAGTAAGTAACAAGTTTGGAGATGTGGATATGAAAGTAAAAGTAAGCACATATTTGTATAATCTCGATATTGGGTTTAGAAAGCGCTCAGCAAATTGTGAAAACTGCTGGAGAAGATAGAAATGTGGAGTAATCCCCAAGTGTATGGACTTACATTTCCAACAGATCAGCATGTCCCACGGTTTTTTGTGCCTGCCATCTTGTGAATGGGTCCCACTTCGCTGACTCGTTCGGTCACACAGGAAGAGCAAACCTAACAGCTGTGGATCCTGTTCCACATCCTGTAAGGCCACGTTATTGCACATTTACGTCTATAAGGACATACGTACACTATTTTCGTTATTAATTTTCCTGAAAATCGCTTTCCTATACACCTATAACAGGCCTAATTTCGATCGAAAAACTATTTGGTGTTATCGTTGTCGTCGTCGTCACCACCGCCACCGCCACCACCACTACCACTACCACTACCACTACCACTACCACTACCACTACCACTACCACTACCACCACCACTACCACCATCATCATCATCAAGGATTAAGCTTCATATGGCTTTTTCCGGTCTCATTTCTTTTAACACTGAGTCCATCTTGTAGTTTAGAATCAGTTTTTTATTGTTTTCTCTTTTTTATAAGACAAGAAAACTTTTTCGTTCGGGTTCTTTTCTTAATATTTAATTTTTTCCCCTGATTATTTACCTCTTTCTGTCACATCACACAAACATCTATGCCCAAAGCTGGATTCGAACCCGCGACCCTCATTGTACGATGCAAGGTGCAAAATGTGACTGCGAAAACTTGACCTGGGTGCAAACTTCCACTCGCTGCTTCCTTACGCTTTTATCTCTCTCGCTCGGTTTGCCGTCTCCCCTTTCGTCACTTTCAATGCAGCTTCTTCCTTACTGCATAATGTTTACGTGCAGTGCGCAGTGTTAAAACTGGTTAATTTGGTTTTTAATATCAAATCTAGTCTTTTGTTTTAATGATATAGAAAACACTGGTATAAATCTCATTTTTGGATAAAGAATGCTCTTTTCCAAGGTGTAGCAACTTCTAATTCCTTCTCTCTAGCGCCCTCTATGATTTCACCATATATATGTCTCATTGATGCCTTATATGCTAATCAGAATTAAGCTTAAATCGACAGTTCCATTCTTATCGGCCATGTTCCGTGAAAAACGAAAACAAGCTCAGTTTTCGGTAGTTATCAGCGCGCCAATGAAGCAAGTTAAAATAAGTTTGTAAGGCAAAAATATGTGCTGATATTAAAGCAAAAATTATAATTAATTGTAAAATTTGAGAAGGGTAAACTGCTGCAAAACTAATAATGGCAATAATGCAATTGAAGTGTAAAACTGTTCGGGACTTTAAGAAGAATAAGCATAAACTAGAAGATTTTGTTAGGAATTAATTGGAACTGCCATGTGAAGTCATCTCGGAAGCAGACTAACATCATGAAGCACATGGTTTTAGAAATATGCAGTACTTGCATGTGTTAACGTGATTTAACTTAGCAGTGCAGAACTTGGGATAAAGTTGCGAACAAAAAAAATACATAAAGTACATGCTTAAACATAAGTCTTTTTTAAAAAGTAATTTCCTGCCTATCTATATTGTACCTTAAAAACATTAAAGTACAGGTTTCCCGATTATTCCTGTTTCTCTCCCGTTACCGCGAATAATTTAGTTGTTTGTGTGTGTGTGTGTGTGTGTGTGTGTGTGTGTGTGCGTGCGTATGTGTGTGTATATAACCCAAGATTATCGGGTAGTAAACAGATAAGCAGCGCGCTCGCTCAATATTACATTGATGTGCCACTCCAATATGAACGTGCGGCGCGTTAAAGCCAGGTGAGAAGATGAAGGTAAAGTCTGTTTATTGAACGCGATTACAGTTGCTTCCTAAAGGAAATGTATACTAACCACAACTGCCACAAATCCATCTCCACTCTTCAAAAAAGTCAAATCTCTATCTTTGAAGACCAATAGCAACCCTAATTTTAAAGAAATATCAGTTATACGAATACGTTAACTCCAGATGGTGAAGTGGTAATTTGAGTTAGCGAAGTCTTATTTGACAGTTACACTGTTATTAAATGGCAGTGAAAACTGACCGAAGTGGTGGGAGTTCATGGCAGTCAAAGCACCGAAAGAAGTTTTGTCTACTTCATAGTAATCAAGACAAACTTTTGCAGAAATTGGCTTAAAGGGTATCCCCTTGGGAAATAGGGAAATATAGTAGGCTTAAGAGATAGTCAAAGCTTTTAAGAGCTGGTCGCTTTAAAATCTCGTTCTTTTTGCATGATCAGGAGATAAAAAGTATGATTTTTTTCTGTTGAGGAAAGTATAACTATTTGAAAGCTCAAGCCAAGTAGAAAGGAAATGGCTAAGCCCTCCCCACCCCCTCCCCCCCACCCCCGAAAAAGAAAAGAAAGTGTGCTTTAACTAATTCTAAATTTTTGTGTAGTAAGGTTTTGTCTATCTCTTAGAGTTTAAAAGTTTTGCAAACATTATCCAGAATGAAGAGGACTTCTGAGAACATTCCTAGAACATTCAAAAGGTGCATTCCATACATTCCATTTGTCATCAAAGTATTTTTACTCAAAATAACTAAAACCATTTTTAAGAAAAATGTTTCATGTAAAGGGTAATCTGGATAGGGAAGCTCTTTCTTGAAAATGTTAGTATCGTGGTGGACACATTTGAAGAAACCACCGAAAACCCCTGGTTAGAGTGGATAGTCGTCGGGAATCGAATCTGGGACTTCCTGAATGCTAGTTTCAGACATTAAACAGAGCCATAATCTTGCTTTGTATGCTGGCATTGGTAGATACAGTCGTGTGAATGCATCAATTCAGATTTTTTTTGAAGTGTCATATCACCATTCTTTTGTTTCTCGTGATGTCATACAACGTGTACTAAATAGCACAGCGAGCATATGGTGACCCGCTTTTTAAACAGCTAGTATGTACAACGAATTTGGTAATAAAAGTAGCATTAAAGAGGTGAAATTTGCGCCAGATTTGGTGGACAGCCTTCCCAGAAAGGCATTTCCAGTTTCTGTTGATCCACGCGAGTAAGAGGAGGCTGACGCATGCGCAGTGTGCTCCACGTTGTTCTGAATGAAGGGAAGTAGCAGAGTTTTTTGAATGAGACTACATTCTTGGCACTGTTTCCGTCGTGGCTAAATATGGAACTGCTCCCGTCACACAGCTGTAGAAACCAGACGAGCATCGATCAGAGGCTTGTGTGTGTGTATGCAAGCAAAAAGTGACGGAAAGCAGCCTCGTTTATTATAATATTTAATAAACGTTTGTGTGATATATTGTAGGCTGCATATTAAACTTCAACAGGACATTCGCTAACTATAAACAGGAAGGATAGAATCAAAACACGCACTGCTTGCTGAGAGGTTTATCGGTGGAGAAAAATGCCATAAATTAGATTACAGTTTATGTGCTAAAAGCTTTCAGGAGGTGCGTTTTCCACCTTAAAAGTGCATGAGCAGGAAACAATTTTTCTAACGCGTAGATACCTACCTACATACGTAGTAGGTAGAAAATATGTTGCATTCCAGACTTTGCTAGAAACAGACTTTGAGACTCCCTGAATCCAAAAAGGGGGCGTTTCAGCTTTGGTTTAAGTACAGTATCTTTCAAGGATGGGATGGCCGCGCCATGGCCGAATTGTTAGACCTTTCGCATCTCACCAAAGCGGCCTGAGTTCGATCCCAGGCAATCGCATGTGGGATTCCTGGTGGACAAAGCTGCGCAGAGGCGGGTTTCCTCTGGGTTCTCCGGTATCCCCGCCATTTCATTTCACCAGTGCTCCATCTTCACTCCATGTATCATCATTGTCACCGCCTGCAGTGCCGCAAGTAGTAAAAGCGGGCGTTAAACACTATAAAAATGGGATACGAAGTTTTTTAAGAACATCCCCCTACTCCAAACTAATCTTTACATGAGACATTTTTGGTAAATTCGATTTTCTTTAACGGATTTGATTAAAATGTCACATTTATAAGATACTTTCGATACACACACACACACACACACACACACACACACACACACACACACACACACACACACACATTGATCTCACTAAGTTCACATTTATATCAAACGTATTTTGTAGAGACAGCCATTTCCGAAATATTCCTTATTATTGACTTGAGTTTTCGAATACCTCCACTTTTCTCAAATAGGAGGTCGTTATTCGTTGTTCCATGTCTTGGCCATGAAAACAAAATGGAATTTCAAACCCATCACATAGCAAACAGCTCTTAAAAGATTTGACTCGTTCAAACCTACTATTTCACTATTCCTGTTGTAGCTACTAGGTAATCAGATACTTCATAAAACCATTGCTGCAGACGTTTATCTTAACATGAAGCAGATATAAAAATAAGGAATAGGAAGAATACTTTGTACAAAATGAGTGTACTCATCAAACGAAAAGTCGGTTAAATGCCAAACTTGCTATTCAAGATCAGCGTCCTTCAAGGATGCGACACAAAGATTTTCAAGGAAATCCTGCCGTCCCAATTTTAAAGCACATTCTCTCCCTTTTTATTTTCTCTCCCATTTTTCCCTTCTCTCCTCTTTCTCCTCTCCCTCTCTCCCATCTCCCCTCTCTCTTTCTCTTCCCTCTTTTCTGTGTCTCTCTCGCCTTCTTCTCTTTGCCTCTATCTCTTTCTCTCTGCTGGTCATACAAATAGAACGAATTTCAAAGTCACACTTAGCCACCAGCTCATAAAGGATTTGACCATTGCTTATGTTTACTCTTTTTCCTCTCCTATTACTGTTTGCTACAATGAAATAGTTATAAAACATTTCTACAAATGTCTATATTAATTAAAATTAAAGAGACAGAAGTATAAGCTCTTTCCATTATGGTTTTCTGAAGAATGGGAGAGAACAACTTGTGAATTAACACATCAGATTGTTTACTTTCTCTGGCACTATCTATAATGGGTAAAGGAGTTCTAAGTAGTCTTTACTGGAAATACACTGCCTGGCACAAAAGTTAGGCACCTAGGAGTAGAAGAAATAAAATTAAACTTCCCGTTTGGACGATTGTGTGACTACATTTCAGTGATTCAACGAGTTTGGCAGTACAAGCCCACTTGTCAGTAAGAAGCTGCACCTCCTCTAGCCGAATGCATGCAGGAATTCGGTGGGAAGGGTGTCACACAGGGGCGTGTACTCTCCTGAGTAGCCAGTCCTCGATAACTTGGATACGGGCACTGGGAGGGAGTTGACGTCCCTGCTGGTCCCACATATGTCGCATTGAGGACAAATCTGGGGATCTTGCTGGCCACGGGAGTGCCTCAACTCCATGTAGGTAGTTTATAGGGTCACGTGCCGTGTGTGGACGAATATTGTCCTGCTGATAGATGGTACCAGGATACTGTCGCATGGTTTCTGTAACGTACTAAGTCCCCTGAATCACTGCCAGCTGCGACTTAAAATCACATCCGCGGCTCCCGACACCATGACATTTCTGTCTCTCTCCAAAACACAGGTGGAGTGCTACCTCTCCCGAGGCTGTCGCAGACGACGGTCATCCGAAGTATTGCAGAATCGGGATTCATCGGTAAACACAATGCCACTGCTCAGCAGACCAACTTCGAGGGCACGGTGTCACTCCAATCCACCACTACGGTAATTCCGTAAACATTTCTTCGAGATGCTTACATGTTTTGCCAGATAGTTCATATTTTGAGGCTCCCTGAATAAAAATTAAAAAAAGTTTCTATGAGTGTGTTTGTGTTCGTATGTGTTTGGGTTGGTATGGGTGTGCGCACATCACAGCCCAAAAATGAAATATTCGATACAACTCCCCATCAGATAGGTCCTGGCGGACGTTATCAAGCGGACTAAAGAGCCTTGAAGTTTTTAACAAAGATAAACATAAACTTAAGTATTTAGAATGTTAGATATCTTATTTCTTCGACAATTTTATAATTTTGTTTTATTGTCTGTTGCTTTTTTGTTGGGTGTATTTGCTTTTTTTATGCTAATATTTTATTTTATATTGACATTTTTATATCTCTCTTTTGCAATTATCCATTTTATCAGGGGGCTGATGATCATGTAGTGTTATCAGCACCCTTAAACCTACATCTCTCTCCAATAAATTCTACACAAGCAGCTCCTAAAGATGGGACACGAAGATTTTTCAGCAAAATTTCCACCACACCAAACTGCCCTATGGAAATCCTTTCGTTATTTTTGATTTTCTAAAAAATACTGTTGCTAATTTGATTAAAATACCATAGGTTTAAGAACTTTAAGATATTTATAGCCTGTGAAATGCTCCTGTGCAGCATTTAGAGGAAGCATAAATTCGTTTTATAATTATGTGTCAAATCGTTTAAATAAATTAAATAATCACAGTGTTAGGTTATTTTTGTAATTGACATATTTTAAAAGGCCGAGAGTAATTATACATGTTCATTTCCAACCACTTTTAATTTATCAAAAATCCAGGACTCCAAGCATGAATGTTTGATTTCCCCCGTGCTGGTTTGCAACACACATTACAATGCAGGCGCGGCTTATTTCAATACAATCACTGTTCGATTGGGATTCGTATAGATAATAGGAGGACATTTCCTGTTACACCCTTTCCTTTCACATTGTCCACCTTGCTGCATTGGGCACATCAGAAGGAAGTAGGGGGTTTTTACTTAGAACGGTGAGTCCAACTCTTCAAGATTATTCGGAATTGTGATTCCAGGAAGAGAAACTCTGAAATGATGCAAACATGTGACTTTCTTTGTATACATTATACGTTATTTTCTTAGCTATCCTCTAAATTATCATATTCTTCTTCTCCTTCTATTCTATTCTTGCTGTCTTTTTTACTTTCTGTACTACGTAGGTATAGTAGTATTGTATTCCACCCAAAAATTCCATCTCGAGATTTCAGCGGAAATATATATTTTGAGGCCCCCTGAATTAAAAAAAAAAAAAAAAAAAAAAAAAGCATTGCTAGAAAAAGGTGCGTGCGTGTGTATGTATGTGCGTGTGCGGTTCTGTCCAGTTTCTCCATTCTGTTCTGTCCTCACTAACCCTTTTCAGTTGTGACAGTGTCCTTCCCCATTTCCGTCCAATTCTTTCATTTCTCTCCTCCCATGTCCTTGGTGTTCCTCCACTTCGCTTACCTTCCACACGCACTTCTTAGACCTGTTTCGTTTTTCTCTCGTCTCCCATCCGTCTTATATGTCCGAACCATTTTAGTTGTCTCATATCCTATTATTATCAACCATTGTTTTCTTCTGTCCTATCTCCATCCTGTCTCTTCTTGTTTTCCTTGCTATTCTTCTCAAGCATTTCATTTACACTGCTGTAAGCTTAATCAAATGTTTGTCTTGTTCTACCATACTTTCTATTCCATACAACATTATTGGCACTGTTTTTGACTTATATATATATATATATATATATATATATATATATATATATATATATATGTTTTCTTGCATGGCAAAGAACAACTAAGCTTATTTAATATGTTCCCTTATTTGTTAGCTTTTATACTTATTTTTAGGTCCTGATCTTGTATTGTTCCTAAATTATTAAACCATATTTAACACAACCATTTATTAGATCACGCATGAAGAGATGCCGTCATTGAAACCATTTTCCAACCTGTAACATCCAATAAGGTTGGTCTAAATGAAATTTTTTAGCCTTACACAATAATTCAAAAAAGCTATATCCTATAAAGAGTAGGAAAAATACGAGTAATGCACCAAGTGACAAAACTAAAGTTTGGAGAAAATGTAGGATTTTTTCAGGAAAAAATAATTATAGCTTGGCACAAGCACCATCTTTTGAACAACTTTCAGTGCTTGTGTTACATGGCCCGTTATATACTAAAAAATGGAATTTTTGTCATTTGACCCGTTATATTTTTCACTCTCCATATTTTCAACCCTTTGTTTACAAATTTTTGCTCGAGCCTTTAACCTCACTCACTGTACAAGTTTGCATTGTTTTAACCATATCTCAAAATATTGCACAATTGTTAGATAATAGGGGTTGGCAAAAATCATACCATACATTACAATGTGTTCCAGCTGAGTTGCTCGTCAGTGTGTAACGGCGTGCTCGCCGCCTTGCGTGCGTAAGCCTGCAACTCGCAAGACATCTCTGCTCTGGGGCAAGGTGCCGTCATGGCGCTGTGGGTACTGGCGGAGACCTGCGACGGGGAATGAGTGACATTGCTGTGACCTGCGCCCAGTGACGTCTTGGCTGCCACTCCCTCTACAGCCGTGCTCCGCGCAACGCTGCGCCGTACTCATACTGAAATTAGTGGATTTAGAACAGCCTGCGTTACAAGATCCAAAAATGAGAATTTTTATTCTGAATTATGTACCTTGTATTCGGAATATATAAGAGCTACCGTTTCTTTATTTTCAAACCTTATACATAAAAGTATACCACTTGATCAACCAAGTTTTGCACTTGGATTGCAGGACATGGCCCCTCCCTCTTCTCCTCTCCACACACACACACACACACACACACACACACACACACACACACACACACACACACACACACACACACACACACACACACACACACACACTGTCTCGCACTCACTGACACTTCGCTTCTGTAGCTCTCCTGCTGTTGCCTCGCCTCCGTATATAGCACGGATGATGTCACAGAGGCCTTTCGCGAGCTTCTACAAACAAGCCTTTCACCGGACACTTCTCTTGAATCATGTCGGGAAAACCCCTTTTGGTTCTGCCGCACTGATTGTTGTCACGTGTTTGCTCGGGTGAGTGGTGTGGGAAAGCTTGACCATGGGCGCCTTCGATACGCGCCGTGCCCATTGTTGTTAGTCACGTATACCAAACAGTCGCTCGAGGTAGCCTTACCTTAAGCGCCTTTGTTTGCTCGCCGACCTGATGTGTGGGGTGAAGTAGTGTGTTCTCAGTGCGGGAACCTGATTTTGCGCCACAAAAATTACTTATTTATTTATTTATTTTTTCATAGGTTGGCACCTGCAAACCATATCTTCCGTCCTACTTTATCCAGACTTCGGACTGGCAGGCACACACCTTGGTGGTTAAAAATATAAGAGCTTTTAATTTTTAAAATATTAGCCTCTTTTCAGATTTGTACACAAATTTTTCAAATGTAATCTTTGCGTGTTATCATTCCAGAACGGTGTTCTCTGATAAATAAATGAGTCAATTCTATTAGTCTTGTCAAGCTTCTTTTTCGTTTTCTTGGTGGTTCTTCTATACCATTGATTTTCATGTAAGTTTCAGTCTGTAGTGAGTTTAATACATTGGCAAATTTTAATATGTCTGGGCGCGGAGAAAAAGGGCATTGAACTTCCTGTGAAATGATTCGCAGGCGTTGGTTGTGTTTGTGGTAGCTGGTGACTGTGCTGCCCAAATTACTGGGGGAAAACATGTTTCATTCGATATATTGTTGTCAACAAGATAATCGCAAAATTCCGTTAATTTAGAGTTTTCTGTTTTCTCGTCATATAGATGAAACACAAAAATCAAACTGATAGAGCCAGCACCAAAGAATGTTAATATTCGCTTACTAAAATAAAGAGGTACCTGGTAGAGAAAGTAATACGTTTTCGTAAGAATAGTTTATGGAAGAGTGAATGGAGAAAGTCGTATGTAGTATACAACAGCGGTCTTCTAGGTTCAGGGAATCTTTAAACATTGGTGAAATCTCGGTGATGAATGTGGGCTTGGAATGCAATATTTCCTCTACCTACCACAAGTAAACGCTAAAAGCGGAAATAAATGTTCTAAGAAATGCAGGGGGAACTGCCTTTGAGGGAAGGAACTTTCAACAGAGCGGTTGCAGCCATACGGATTGCATTTCTGCCTTTTGAGTGTTGAAGTAATTGTCTGCTTGTACCCTCAAAAAGAGGACATTTTCCCATTTTCGCAAAACCATTCCGGATACATCCGCCTTTGATCGTAAACACGGTTCCTACCATTACTACCTCCGAATGGAACGTTTTTTGTGCCGCACAAAAGAATGAATGCCCCTTCTTGTATTTGGTTACACTTCTTCACCTTAAAGCCAGCAAAGCACGGTGTTAGCAAGCTTTTTTGTAGTTGATCCTGTATTTAATCTTCCATACCTGGGTCGTATTTCACATTCTCTTGAATACATCGATGGGTTTTTTTTCCTTCTTCTTTTTGCAAGGTTTGGGAACTTTTATTTTCAGGATTTCACTCCTCAACTGAGACATCCGCTTTTGAATGCATTCGCCTTCATTTTAAAACATCTGATGTGTTGCGCTCACGTGACTTTCTCTACTCTTGTACTAACCATTCTTACAAACTCTTTTTCCGCTATCTTCTTCATTAGTCGAGATAAACATTTGCCGAAATTCTCTTGTTAATTTTCTTGTAGATGCAAGGGGAATATGGGAATACAGTAGGCTTTGAATGAGTCAACTCTTCAAAATGCTCCACTAAATGTATCTAAAATCTTTTTGAATACACTACATATGAAAAATAATTATATAAAATAGAGATACTAATTTTTGACTACGTTAGAATTTCTTCGTGAATTACATTTCTGGCCAGCTGAGGTCGATTCTTATTAATAAGGTCAAACACAGGTAGTAAAATATGTTATTAACATATACAGCTTTCAAACATTGTTGTTCAGAATAGAATAAAACTGAGACAGTGAGGTTTCTCCTGACATTCTCTGGGGAAATTTGCTAAGAATGCGACAATGAAGCCTCTTGCTGTTGAGACAACAGGATTGAAGCAGGGACTGTTTCTTCAAGTCCAAGAGAAGATGATGTGAGGTGCCGATAATGATATCCTTGAGTCGCAGATCCGTGATGACGTCCTTGCATTAACGACCATCAGTAATAACTAGCATCCTTGAACTGGTTTGCATGGCCTCCTGTCAATATTTCACTGCAACTCTGTGCACTATTCAAATTGCTTATGAGCAGGAACAATGCAGGGCATGTGCCAGGTTATTTCGTTTGTTCAGCACACCGCCTGGGGTCGCACAGCCGATGTGTTCACAATGTGTTCCTTATTCTATTGTTCCATTAAAAAATTATCGATCATGTTAAACTTGTTTTCATACAATTGAGATAAAAAAATCCACGTTAAAATAGAATGTAGCTATAGCAAAATATCTTGCATATTAAAACTAAACCATTCATACAAGGGGCGAGGCCCTTTAAGGAACGATCCGCTTTTTATAACGATTATAACACGAATTTGTGATTATGAAGTTTGATAATGTAGTAAAACCTTGCTTAACCGAAACCAGCTTAACTGCAACGGAAAAAAGAAATCAGATATGTTGGAGTCACATGACTTTCTCAACTCACTCTTTTGCAAACTATTGTTACAAACACTTAAATTTATATCTAATTCATATTAATCAATACAGACATTTGTAGAAATAGTTTAATTACTCATTTCCTTGTAGGAACAATGGGAGTAGGAGAATAGAGTAGGCTTAAGTGTAGTCAACTCTTTCAAGAGCCGGTTGCTATGTGATGGCTTTGAAATCCGTTGTCTTTTACATAGCCAATAAATAAAAATACAGTAATATCTTCCTATTTGAGAAAAGTATAAGTATCCGAACCAATAGCAAGGAATATCTCACAAATGGTTAGTCCCATAAAAATATTTGATACAAATTGTCTGCTTTAACTCTTACAGTTTACTATAATCGCTCCACTCTTAGATCCCCACTTGATGTAAACACAATCCGTCAATTAACCCACGAACACCACAGAATATAGTACCTTAAATATTGGCGACGATCTGTGAGTTTTCAAGATATATGATAATCAAACATACTTTAAAACTTTTTATTAATATAAAATAGTAAATAATATTAATAAAAATACTGTCCACGTGGCGTTTGTTTATTTGTGTTAGTCGCAGCTGACGAACACGAGGTTACGCGGAGAGATACATGGTGTGGTCCTAAGGCTGGATCTTCATAATGAAGAGGACTTTAGAGGCTAATCCCAGAAAATTCAAGATACACATTTCATCTGTTACGAAAATATCTTGAACATATGTTTTAATTAAAATCGGTATGGCCGTTTTGAGAAAATCAATACATTTGAAATTTTTCCATGTAAAGGGTTGTTTCGCATTTTCTTCAAAATCTTCGTATCCTTGGAAGGCGGTGAACTTAGATACTAAGAGTTGGGCACTGCTTCTGTTCCAAAGTGTACTTGGCAAGAACCTTGCCTTATGTCAGGTAATGTTTCAAGAATGCCTGCAGGAATAAAAACCACAGCCGCGCCTTACTGTGTTCTGGACGTCATTTGCACTTGCAGTCTTTGAACTGTGGGCTCAGGAAATGCCATGTCAAGTTGTTGACATGTTTATCACCGTCTGCTGATGACAGTAGGACTTTAGTCAGTTCATTTACGCCATTTCTGCTCACTGGTGCAAAAACTGCCATTACTTGTCCACTTCAGCACATTCATGGTTATAATTGTGCCAAAATCATCGTAAACAACCGAAAAGCTCGATCTGAAACTTTAGCGAAAATCCAATCAAATGCTGTAATCCAAACAGACACAACGCGGTCAAATGAACACCAGGCAAGCATCAAGAAAGTTCATTTAATATTAATTCATAATTAGTGTTCAGAAATACCCTCGGTCTACCGCCGATAGAGGTATAATATTCCCATCCCAAAACGGCTACCCGTTCTAGATATATTTACAATTACAATGTTAATAAACACATGCCTCATCATAAGATATATTGGAAATGTTGCCATCTGTCCACACATTTCAGGCGTCCTCTCAGGAAGTTTGCACTCACACTCGACACTTGAGTATCCAAAATTGAGAGAATTTCTTGCCCTATTTTTTCTTTTAGTTCTTCAAATGTATCGGGATAAATTTTGTTTTTCAAGTTTCCCAAGTAAAAAATCGCAGATGAGTGAGATTCACGAACCTGTACTAATTACCACTCATCAGCGGTATGTCGGTAGTCTTGTTGGTAAAATTCAGTGTCGGCAGCTCTACAAAAAATAATGTAGGTATTCCTGTATCTCTCAGCATTTAAGTTTATTAAAAAATATAGGTCCTATAATTCTTTATGGATTTATTGCACGCCACACACCAATTTTCGCGTCATGCAAAGTGACCTTATGCGTAAAACCGGTTTTTCTGTGCCTCAGTATCTGTTATTTTGCGATGAATCACAACCTCTACGTGGAACCATGCTTCGTGTAAAAAGAATAAACATTAAGCGTGGGTCAATTATTGTATCACTGACATTTCCAAAATGTAATTACAGAAAGAGAGCTGATTGAAGATCATGGCAGCAATTCCTGGACCACAGATACCCTTTACAATTTCAATTTTAACAGTTTGGTACCTCGCCATGCTGAACTCATCGAAATACGTGCTTCCTGTGCAAGCCACGTAAGGGATTTTGGAAGATAGTGTTACAAACATTCCCAATTTCATTCACTAAGACTTGACCTTTTAACTTTCTCTACTTGTACAGTAAGTGGTGGAAGTATTACATTCCTCCGAGATTTCACCGCAAGTTTATATTTTGAGGACCCCTGAATCCAAAAAGAGCATTTTAGATAAAGGTTCGTGTGTGTGTGTGTGTGTGTGTGTGTGTGCGCGCGCGCAAGCGCGTGCGTGCGTGTGTGTGTGCGCGTGTGTGTCAGTGAACAGCATAACTCAAAAACGAAAAGTCGGTTAAAAGCCAAATTTGGTATTTAAGTGAAATATCTCTCAAGGATGCTACATGAAGATCTTGAAGAATATTTTCCACCCTAAACTATCCTTTACATGGAAAATTCTTCGAAAATTTTGATTTTCTCAAAAATGGCTCAAACGATTTTGATTAAAATGCTGTACGTTTACGATATTTTATGGCAAATGAAATGTATATTGTAAATTTTCTGTGTATAGGCCATGTAGTCCTATTTACTTTTGATGACTTTTGCGTGACTGGTAAACCGTAAGAGATAAACCAAATCTTACTGTACAAAAACATTCAATCTTGTTAAAACACACAGTTTATGTCCAAATAAATGAGGGCTGAGGTGCTTCAGGGAAAGCTCTTCCAAAAATACTCACGCTCATCATATATTTAAGATATTTTCATGCCAATGGAGTGTGTATCTTGAAATTTCTGAGAGGTCGTTAAACTACACAATTTATCTCAAGTACTGTCAACCATTTCCGAGTTATTCTTTTTTTCATTGGTTTTAATTTCAATATGCCTAAACCTTTTTAATCTTGACTATCGCTTTAGCCTGCCGTTTTCTTATACCTACAATGAAATCTGTAAATGAGTAATGAAGTGAAAAGCATGTCAATGTAACACAAATTTTGTTCTATGTTAATAGCCTTGAAGTTCATCAGGTTGAAGTTTAGTTTGTGAAGTTGTCCAGCGGTTGTGTATTAAACGCGGATAAGAGCGACTTGACTTGACGTGACTTGATGGTTCACCACACCCCGGAAGGAACTCTCGTGGCGGAGCTTTCGATACACTTCTTAAGGAAACTGTGTTTTGGTTTTCCTGTGGAAGTCTTAACTTACCACATGAGATTTATAAAGTACTAGATGTGCTATCCGGCGTTGCATTGCTACATTGTATCAGTACGGAGTTGAATATAACAACACGGATGCTGAAGTCATAAATAGTACCAAGTGTTCAAAATGTTGTTGCTGAGTGGCAGTTTGTGCTCAAGGAGTTAAAAAGATGATTGTGGGTAGTTTATTGAAATTGTGTGGCAGCCATGTCCAAACTCCGAGCCAATGTGTGATACTTCCTGCATGACATATATTTGGAAGGTGGCAGAATAAATGGACCTTTCCACTTACATTTCATCTAGAGAGGCCAAAGAAATTAGGGTTTAAAAACAGCGAATGTTTCTAGAATCAAACTGTATTCGGTTTTGTCAAAATCACATAATGGATACTGCTTGAAAAAACCTCAGTAAAATGTGGCGATATGAACAACATACAATCCTCCCCTAAAATAGCTCAATTTTAAAATAAATAAACTTCCCAATTTACCCCTTTGGTCTTCAAGTGATTAAAACTGTGCCATATTTGCAACGAACTACCAAAAGTTAGCTCTGATACCCATATTCCATGGAAACGGGATGGTAATTTGGTGACGCATATGAAAAAATCTGATGTGTTGCACTCACATGACTTTCTCTACTCTTGTAATAACCAGTCTTACAAACTCTTATTACTATATCTTCTTCGTGTTAGTTGACAATTGCGGAAGTTATCTTATTGCTTATTTCCTTGTAAGTGCAAGGGGAATATTAGAATACAGTAGGCTTTGAGCGATAGTCAAATCTTTTAAAGCTTTCAAATTCCGGCCTCTTTGCACACTTAACATATAAAAAATGAACAACATGTTGCATATATGTATATATGGACATAAATTGTGTGTTTTAAAGAAATCTACATTTTTGTTTGTCTATCTCTTACGATTTACGAGTTATTCAGAAGTCATCCAGAGTAAACAGGATTACATAGGCTATAGTCAGAAAATAAAAATTTATACATTTCATTTGTCATAAAAACATCTTAAACATACGGCGTTTTAATCAAAATCAATAGCTATTTTCAAGAAAATCAAAATCTTCGTGTCGCATCCTTGAAAGACATAAAACTTAAATATCAACTTTGGCTTCTACCCGACATTTCGTTTTTGAGTTACTAGTAGACAAAGTAAAACGAACCACTAATTTGAGAATTTTGAAGGCATTGCATAGCATGTGAACATTTGCAAGAATAGGGATTTTCTAAGATAAAATAATTACCTAAATCGGTTGAGTGGTTCCTGAGATAACCTACACACACGCGCGCACACATACACACACACACACAGACGCAGAAAGTTCCAATTTTCTCTCTTTATAATATTTATTACCAACTTCTTTTAGAAAATCTCAGCTGGAAACGTTTTGAATATTTGCTTGTGAAATAACGATTCTGCTGGAAATACAATGTGTCCAGCGTATACCTTTAACATTACAAGCGCATGTAGCGAAACCTAGTGGCGATTCCGATAACCACTGTCGGCGCATGCGCATTAAGTAACTTCGGACTTTGAACCTCGCCGGCAAGTGGTAAGTCACCTATTCTAAAGAAGAGCACATTTATAAGTTTATAAAGCGGTTAAGATTGGGCATCGGTTTTAGCACTCACGTAGCATTATAGTGCATCCATTTGTTGCACAACGTATAGTAATACATGTAATTGGCAGTAATTCATCCTTAGGATATGGTAGTTTTACGTATTTATGTGGTTATATATGTGAAAGCGGCAACTGGGCTAAATTGCGTATTGGGGTAACACTCAACATCCTTTATTGCAAACATGTAGCATTATAATGTTGTACTCTTTTATTGCACAACTAGTAATACACATAAGTGACAGTAATTCACACTCACGGTATGACAGCTACAATTATATGTAGCTGAAGATGTATATTCTTGAAAAATGAAGTTGCTTAAAACGGACTGTGAGTGGCCCCGAGTTCAACGAGGTAATATTATGTTCTTAAACCATTGCTTATTAACTCAGAATAACCTTCCACCTACCGAGGATTCACTAACGTAAGGATTTCGTACGAAACAACTTTTATGGCAGATACGCAAATGTTAACCAAAAGAAAGAAAGAAAAAAACTGACAGAGTAGCACATGATCACATTGTTAGGTAAGATTAGAATGTGCAATGGTGGCAACCGTGTGCACAACAACGGAATGTTTTCTGTTCTTTGGCTGAAAAAATCTGTGAAGAAATTTTCTCCATGAATTTAACGTTGGCCGTCACAACTATGCCCCCTTATATGTAAGCATTATGTAACGGGATAGACAGTTACGAGGAACTGGTAGTATTTATCTACACGTGGAAAGCATAACAAACGGAATGTTGAAAGGATTCGTACGGCCATTTCGTAAGGTGTCCCAGGAAGTCAGTTCGACGCGCCAGTCCTGGGTCTGCAGTGCATGGTATAGCGCAGCCCTGGGGGAGTGGTGCACATTGAGCGGGACTGCGCTCACGACCTTGAGCGTGTGTGTTGGGTGAGCACACACCAGTTCAGTGACGTACCTTTCACAATGAGTGCAGGACGTGTTACGCCAACATTTAATCCCGAATGGGAAGAAAAGTATTTCGCCGTCTTCGAAGGTGGAAAATCACATTGTTTGGTTTGTGGTGCAACAGTATCATATCCTTCACATTATAACATTAGGAGGCATTTCACAAATGCGCATGCGCAAGAATATGGTGAAGAGAAGCTGACAGGTGTGGCTCGTGAAAAAATGCTGGATCGTCTTAAAGAACATTTACAAGCCAAAAGTGACAGTACTAGCAAGACGATAGTTGACCGGCAAAACAGTTTGTGCCAGTTTTAAAATTGCAAACGAAATTGCCAAACCCTCCAAACCCCTCTCTGAAGGAGACTTTATAAAGGAGTGCTTGATAACTGCTGCTGAAGAAATTTGCCCTGATTTAGTGAATTCCTTTAAATCTCTGAGTTTATCTCGTCGAACAGTCACCGAGCGAATAGCAGAAATTGCTTGCAATTTGGAGAAACAGCTGAAAACGAAAATCGGACAGTTGGTGTACTACTCATTAGCACTAGAGGAGTGTAGTGACAGGAAAGACACGGCTCAGTTAGCTGTTTTTTTAAGAGGAGTTTATGAAAATTTCAATATCAGTGAAGAATTTCTAGATCTTGCATCGTTAAAGGACCGGACCACAGGTGAGAATGTGCTTAACGCTGTGCTAAAGACAATGGAACACTTTAATCTTCCATTGGAAAAACTAGTTTGTGTTGGAACCGATGGAGCGCCATCCATGATGGGTCATACGCCGGGATTTGAAGGAAGACTTCGAGGTGTTCTTGCAGCAAAAGGAATAAACCCAGACGCGAGGCATTGTGTGCGAAATCAGTAACGTTGGATACAGTGATGTCAGTTGTTGTGCGAATTGTGAATACCATTAGGTCGAATTCACTTCGTCATAGACAGCTTCAAGAATTTTTAAAAGATATAAATTATGAGTTTTTAGATCTGCCGTATCACTCTCAAATTAGATGGCTAAGTAGAGGCAACGTGCTTCAGAGAGTTCTCGCGTTACGAAGCGAAATAGACATTTTTTTAAAAGATCAGGAAATAGACTTTGGAGAACTTAGCACCAAAGACTGGATTTCTGATTTAGCATTTTTGAGTGATCTAACGTTACACTTAAATACATTGAACACCACCCTACAAGGGAAAGACAATTTAATCATTACGATGATTGATGAACTAAAGGCTTTCATGGACAAATTGCGACTCTGGATGTATCAAATACAGCACACAGATTTCTATCATTTGAAATGCGTGTTTATTAAAGGATCTTCTGAAGTACTAAACAAATACAAGACAATTCTGGAAGATTTGCTGGAAGAATTTAAAATCCGATTTAATGATCTGAAGACCATGGACACAGAATGGAGGTTGTTTAACAACCCATTTGCATTCGATGTTAAACATGCACCACACTCTTTGCAGATGGAATTAATCGACCTCCAGAACAACACACCTCTGCGGACTTTAGGACTGTTGGGAGTAGAGTTATTTCGTACACTACCCAAAGTGAAGTTTCCAAATTTACGTCTCTTTGGCAGTCGCATTGTAGCTATGTTTGGTACAACATATTGTTGTGAGCAGTTTTTCAGTAAGCTGAACAATGTGAAAACTGCTTCACGCAGCAGTTTAAATGATGAAAATTTAGTGCACATATTGCGATTGCAATGTTCAAATTTGCAGGCAGAATATGACGAAATAATGAAGCACAAAAGATTGTACGTTTCAACAGTGACTCAGTAAGTAGCACTCCAGGTTTACGTGATTTACGAACTGTTTTAGTTTATTGCATATTAATATACTTCAAAGTCTTGCAAGTCTAAATAGCATTGTAAAATCTGAAAATATAACACTACAACATGTATGTAAATATTGTATAGTGTTTAATTTTGTGTTTGTAATAAATTACAATTAAGCAACACGCGTACGCCACTGACTGGTTCATGTGCCTTTATTGCACGCACGTATGGGACGGTAGAAACCTGTTTTTTCTCACGCGAATACACGACGTCCCCAGGCCTGGTATAGCGTCTACGTTCTTAAGATTCAGTTGCAGCAGCAGATCTATCCGTAGGAAAAGCAAACAGAAGACGTTAGCCGCTGTCGTTTTGGATAAAATGTAGAGCATGGTGCTATCCTGGATTAAGTGTGATTCTCTGATGAGAAGGGTTACCAGATTATTTTATAGAAATGTAGCACACTGATTAAAATTATATGACATTTGTCAAAAACGTAGGACATTATTTACCCTTACAAAAATAAGGCAAAGTTATAATTTAAATTCTGTTTATACATACCCAGAGGCATATACAGGGTGGAAGGGAAGTCTAATATGTTGAATGGCATTTTGTTCATTGATCAGCCGATTTCGAAAAAAATAAATGTTTTTTATACGAATTGGATGTGTAATTCCACAAGAGCATACGAAGATAATAGTTTACTTGTAATAGCTTCGGTAGCAATTATAGGGCATCACACAGGGTTTCAAATAATTAATCAGTTAAAAGACGTGAAGGAATACTCCGAGCTGCTCTTTCAGACGTGAAGTAAGTCGACAACGTTGCGTTGAGGTTGGTCAGGGAATTGACCTGGTTTGTGGATGTAAACAGTTCGGGCGCTTGCACTTTCGTGTAGCTTGTGATTGGCCTACACTCGCACAATAAACACGAAAGTACAATGCAGGTTATGTGTTTATGTTCTCAAGACGCACCGTTACGGTGTTTGTTTATGTACTGAGGTAGGGAAAATGACACCCACACAATTTGCATTGTTGCCAGATTGTTTACGACAAAATTAAAATATCTCCGCAGGAAATGGTCAGAGACAAAAACGTAAGACACAAAATGAGTTCCAAATACCACTGGTTTAAATTCATGTAATGACTTCCCTTCCATCCGGTATATTTATATTTTCTTCAGATCCTAAAACATACAGTATTAAATGTGATCATTAACAGTCAGTTATACTAATCTTACGTAATTAATTGTGAGTGAGTAGGCTTTAAGGGCCCGTTGGCATCGCAATTAATGTAAAGCATCTGTTTTCCCCTACAGAGCACCAACATTTCCCCTCACAGTGCAAAGGCCACGTTGTCAATCTCTCGTTCGATGTTATTGATGCATGAGTATGCTCCTTGACTGTGGCTATGTTGCTATACCGAGCTTCAGTTGAGGCTAATAACCAATTATTAACAACTGTTTTCCCAATTCAGTTTCTAATGATCACGGCTTATTTCTAAAAATAGGTTGATACGAATCCTTCTCAAATTTTACGCAAATACATTTTTCTACAATCGCCTTTTTGGGTTCAAAGACCTGAAAGCAGGTATTTCTAGTGAAATTCAGTATCAAATGTGTCTTTAGTTTGTAATACATGCTCTAGGTACCATGTAGAGAAAGCAATAGGAGCTTTCTCCGAGTTAATTTGGCTGCTGCAGTAGACCTGTGCTATTGGAGTGGAGTGTACTTGGTGTGAAAATGCCATTAAACAGCAACTGGCATGAACTCTCCTTGCCTTGCACATGTTGCTCTTTTTATTGGGGTTGTGGCGTTCCTTTGTTTTGTTTTTTTGTTCTTCATTTATCTGTTTCTATTCTTTGTTTTATAGTGCAGTTCTTGTCTCCGTGAACAATTGTATGCCACGTAGGTATATCATGTGCACTCGCATTCGTTTTGTTTACCTATCTTATTGCAAACTGCGACACCATATTACGACATAAGGGAATTAACCACTCTGATACCAGATGTATTAGGGAGATATGCAAATAATAAAATTGCGATAGGTTAATTTCCATATTTTAATCCTTAGCTGCATGAATTATCCATTCAACGTAGAACCTCGTCAGTTTAATCCCAACAATTACAGTGAAATATACGTGTAGCAAAGGATGGGGAGGGCCCACGTAAAATAACCAGTGAGATGCACGCGTGGAGATGACATTTTAATTTTTGAAAAACAAAAATACTGGAATATATTGATATATGTATGATATAAGTAGCTCCCAATACGTTTATTTTATTGTTAAATGCCAATGCAGTATGAAAATAACAAGAAGCACTGTTACAATAGTCTAAAAGTTTGACTAGACATCTTTCAAGGTAAGAAACCTGAGTTACAGTTTTGTGAGAGATAAGCAGTCATTATCCAGGAAGTTAGGTTTAGCAAAACTAATTACTGTGAATCGGTGTAGCAAGACAACTGGGGGTTCAGTCAGGGAGAAATTCATTAACTCAAGGTTCCAGTGCTTAGAACTTAGTTCTTTCAGAAATGTTTTTCAAAATCGTCGTGTTGCATCCCTGGAAGACAAACTTAAATACCAACTTTGGTTTTTAACCTACTTTTCGTTTTTGACTTATGCTGTCCACAGACTGAGACACACGCGCGCCGATCATTTTCTAAAAATGCGGGAATGGTTTGCCATCTATCCGCTGATAAAGAAAGCAGACACGCTGGATTGCGCCCTAATGCCATCTGCTCGTCACAGAGGGGGCACTGCTCGCTCTCTGGACTCGTGACGAAGCAAGATGGTATAGGGATGAGACCTTGAATGCTAATTCTCAACCACATTCCGAGCTACGAAATATCTCCTAAAAATCCTAACGATCTAAAAATATGAGATATCAAAACGAAAGTTTTAACCTTGGAAGATAAACAACATATTAGAAGCAAGATTATGATAGATGACGAAACTGTGAATAAGTTCCAATATTTCGATACTTCTGATGTGACTCAGCTGTTCTATTAGAAGAAAAAAATATTGGCGTTATATAACTCTATAAAATTAATACAATTTGCACCACTATGAGAAGAATACTAAAACAGACAAGGAAGTACTCGTAGACTCTGATAAAATGTTAAAAACAATCGCAGTTCTTGTATATACTTTACTATTATTTTTAAATGATTAATTTTAGCGTCTATAATTTCGGTATCAATGTGTTTCGTGTAAAATCTGTGTCGAATTTTTGTATGGACGCGAATATTTCCTCTACAGACTGTAGATAAGCAGCAGAGATAATCAAAGTTTGTTTTGCAATTTAATGTTACGTTGTGATGGCCGACGTCAAGGTGTTTGTCATTTGCATAATGACTTACGCAATGCTTTGACAAGAAAATAATTGATATTTTTTTTTTTTTTTTTTTTTTTTTTCTAATTTACGCAAGAACAACAGCAGTGGGCTAATGAGGAGTTGACGTAACCACGAATCTGCAGTGAGCATTACGTAAACAGATTAGAATTCTTGTAATTTTGTAATATGTTTTAATGTCAGAAAAATATGTATTTAAGGAGACCAAATAGTGAAAGCCGTCGAAAATCCTTGAAAATGTCGAGTTCAGGCTTTTGCAAACGAATAAACTTGGGTTCAATTTCATAATCGTGCCGAAGTTATGAGCAATCAACGCTTGTCATGTAAACATTTAAATGATAGTTTAAAGGTCAAAAGTCATATTTCAAATATTAAAAGTCAATTTGTTTATAATGTAGTTTTCCAACACATGTGTATGTTCGAAGTGCTCCTTGCTATACAAATTTCAATAAATCAGATGTGTGCACTGGAGATCTTTTATGGTTAATAATTTTTCTAATATTCTTTTCGGTTAGTTTTAGGTAAACTGGGCAAGATTCGCCTTTAGGAAGGAAGAAAAGGACGTGTTATTGGCAGTAGACGCTGTCAGAAATAAAATATGCCCATTCGAGAGGCCAGTGTAATTCTCAGATCCTAAAAGCACTTTAGGGGTTCAAATTAAAGCTCTTGGAGCTGAAAAAGTGATTCCACGAAAATGCAACACCTCAAATAGACGAATATTTCACAGGACATTAACTGATGAGCAAGAAAATAAACTGTATAACCATGTGCGGCTCTAGACAGTCAACTGATGCCGTTAAATAAAATTTTGACTTCCGCTGGTTTTAATACGAAAATTGTGAGATGATCATTCAAAGGAGAACCTAAAATATATATCGTTATAAGGGTAAAGATTGATAACAATGTGGAAGAAATCTTTAATATAACTTGTATAAAAACTTTAACTGTCCGATACCGCCCGACCTTCCCTTATTAGTGTAATACAGAGGATTCATTATAAAAACCTGCATCACGATACAAATATGCAATAAATTAAATTAATTAAGCAGACATTCCATAAGTTGAATTATTTCGGACAAGAAAGGCGCTATGTAAATATTGGCTTCCCAACTTCACTGTCGCATGATGTACCAAAGTAAGGGAATGAAAGTTTGTGAACAGCGCAATGCGGGCGATCTATCCCACAAGTGTTGGGGGAAACTTGTCCGCATGTGGAATGAAGAGTGTCCTCAGAAAAGGTCGATAAATGACAAGAGATGGTGAATATTCAAACTCCTGGATAATGAGATAAAATAAAAGCACACAAGGCCACTACAGGCAAAGTTTCCTATAGAAGTCTTTCGTTCTTTGCATAGGATTTTCTGGGGACGTACAAAGGGTGATTTAAAAAAAAAACATCGACTGAGGATGTAATTTTATTTACATCCAAGTTTATGTTTTATGACATTATTGTGTAATGATGTTATATATTAAGTTTCAGTAATGTATTTAATAATGGAGGGAACAGATGGCAGCCTTGTCTGAGCCGCCTTAGGTGAATCGAGTTCATCCCGGTCCCGCTAAAGGGAATCCTTGTCTGAGCAACTCTACTTAGTCTGTGGTTTATGCGACTCCTGTACCCGATATTGAGATGAGAGAGCGCATAGATCAGCGATGTCCAACGTTTGCGCAAGGGGGAAGGTTGAACTGACCTCCGTCCCCTATACGTGGACTGAGCCACTCTTAACACTCAATTGTGTTGCAGTGACGGTTTGGTTGCATGTAAATTGCGTTTGATTTAACCTATTGAGATACAGACTTTTAATATAGCTCAATTTGGAGTCACTCTGTTGACAAATATATATAAGCCCAAAAACTGACATCGCGTTGGTGGCAAACATTCGCATTCTAAGAAACTTGACAAAGTGCAAAGACTGAAATAAATCCCAACCTTGTTTTGTGGAACATTTAAAGGCCATAGTATTTTGCAGAAGAATGCGTTCTATTTGCAACTGCCATTCGTTATGAAACATGTAATATTTCGATATCTTAGAAACTACTATGTAATCGCCTGTTTGTGTCCGTCGTTGGATACTGACAGGCACTAGCTGAATCACCCTCCGACTGAAGGACGGAGGTGGGGTTGCAGCCACTAATTAGATAAGCGTCTCCAGAAACATGGTTGAACATCGCTGGTATAGACCCTGGATGTGAGCAAATACAGACCACTCCAGAAATTTCCAACTGAGTAGGTATGCATTTAAGCAGAAAGTGGGTCATCTGTGGTCGTGGCGTCCAAAAGACAGAGAGAAGTGGGGAGAGGAAACTCTTAAAGGTGAATGTAAAATACGCGTGTTACCGAAGGGACAGAATATTAATTTTAAAATATGATGTGTTGCACTCACTTGCCTTTCTCTACTCGTGTATTAACCGTTTTTACAAACTCCTATTCCTTATCTTATTCGTGTTAGTTAAGATAAACATTTGTACAAATTATCTTATTGCTTATTTCCTTGTAGGTGCAAGGGAAATGTTAGAATACAGCAGGCTTTGTGCGATAGTCAAATGTTTGACATTCTGTTGTCTTTGCACACTTAACATAAAAAAATGAACAGCGATGATCCATTTCACGAAAGTTCTAAGTTTTCCGAAGCTCACACACACAAGGAATATCTCCGAAATGGTTCACCCTACAAGAAAATTTATTGAGACATAAATTGTGTATTTTAGCAAGATCTACATTTTTGTAGAGTATGATTTGGTCTATGTCTAACGGTTTACTAGTTATGCAAAAGTCGTCCAGAGTAAATACGACTACAGGGGCTATAGCCAGAAAATTCAAGATATACATTTCATTTGTCATAAAAATATCTCAAACATATGGCATTTTAATCAAAATCGTTAGAGCCATTTTCAAGAAAATCAAAATTTTCGAAAAATCTTCCATGTAAAGGATAGTTTAGGGTGGGGCTATTTTCTTCAAAATCTTCGTGTCACATCCTTGAAAGACATTAAACTTAAATACCAACTTTGGTTTTTAACCGACTTTTCTTTTTTGAGTTATGCTGTCCACAGACTGACACACACACAGACACACACACGGACCTTTTTCTAAAAGTGTTTTTTTTTTATTCATGGGGCCTCAAAACATGTATTTCCGGTGAAATCTCGACATCGAATTTTTGGGTGGAACACAATACTTCCCCTACTTACCAGTAGAGAAAGTAATATAAAAATGAATAGCGATCTTCCATTTGATGAAAGTTTAAGTATTCCAAAACTCAGACAAATAACAAGAATATCTGCATCGTTCAGGCTACAAAAAATGTATTTGAACATAAATTCTGCACCTCAGCAAGATCTACATTTTTTTGTGCAGTAAGATTTAGTCTATTACGGTTTACCAGTAATGCAAAAGCCATCAAGAGTAATCATGACTGCATGTGCTATAGCAGAAAATTCAAAATATACACTTCATTTGCCATAAAAATATCCTAAACATATGATATTTTAATCAAAATCGTTAGAGCCATTTTCGAGAAAATGAAAATTTTTGAACAATTTTCCCTGTAAAGGTAGTGTAGGGTGGAGGAATTTTCTTCAAAATCTTCGTGTCACATCCTTAAAAGGTATTGAAGTTAAATACCAGCTTTGGTTTTTAACGGACTTGTCGTTTTTGAGTTATGCTGTCTACACACACACACACACACACACACACACACACACACACACACACACACACACACACACACACACACACACACACACACGCACGCATGCACACACACACCTTTTTCTAAAAGTGCTTTTTTGGATTCAGAAGGCCTCAAAACGTTTTTCCGGTGAAACTTCGACATCGAATTTTTGGGTCGAATACACCAGTTCCTCTAATATGTAAAAATATGTGTAATGTTGATGTTAATGTAAAAGTATGTATTGTGCAGATAGAGAAGTGTGAAATGCAGACCCAAGGACCAGCTCCTCTAAGGAGTACTTTTCAGCTACCCTGCCAACAGGTAGGAGGCTATAGGCCTAAAGGGATGCAGCCTAAAATAAATGCCATAACATGGAATTCATGCGTAGGAAAGAGGAAGCCTCTTCGAGCAATTGTTGTGTTCCTCAACTTTTCTCTTATAAGTCGGCAATAGATGATTTTCGGACCCAACTTCCTAGGACCTTTTTTTAAGTGTTTTGATGTTGGCAGATTGTTTCCGAGACATTTGACAACAATATAAGCCTGTTCATGCGCGCGCAGTCATCTTATGTTACATGGTGAAATAGCGAGAGAGTATGTTGAACAACCTTTAAAGGATACTGGGTTTTATCTCATCTCTTGTGGTTATTGATACGTAAAGAAGATACAGCTGAAGTTAATCCAATGTACACACAATCGCTCTAGTGCAGTTTGGAAGTCTTGTTTACATAATGTGTTTGCTTTGCTCTCCTTTTTGCTGAAGAACTCTTGCTCGAAAATAAAGCTATATGTGAAATTGTGTAAAGACCCGTTTTATAACTGAATATGTGCGCGCGCATACACATCCTCCCGTTTTTCTGGCGCTTAGCACAATAGGCACTAAAGTGGCAGGCAAATAGGCAATGAATCTCGCAAATTCAATACAGCATTACGAGTAAATGAAAAGTCTTGAGGTAGTTACAATTTGACATATATCAAATAGCCATGCATTAAATTTACTATAGGTACCAATAATGGAGTGTTAAAGTTATTTTTTTAAATTTGCAATCTTCATTTACTATGTGATTTTACCTTCTCCATTGCGTACACGTTTTGAAACTCTTGAATTTAAAAAAAGTAGGGAAAAGAATAGTGCTTATACCTATTGTAAATACATAATATATAGAGTAAAGCATGTATTCCCCATAGACATATAAGTTCTAATAATTAATTAGCCATTTGTGAGCGTATTTAAAATATTTTACCAACTAACGCGTTCTCCTTTGTTTTCAGGTAAGGACTCTTCTGAATACGAGTGAAGCATAAACAGGTAAACCACAGAAATATTAGAAATTGTAATTGTAGATAGTCCTATGCAACATCAGAGTGAAACCGAGACAAAGGGCAAAATGTGTGCTATAACAGTTATTAAATACCGCAGACTTCCGCTGTGTAACTTTTATAGCTGTTTGACATTTTAAACCGATTTAAATGTCAGCCTGGAGCTCTAGCTGTCTATAAAAGGTTTAGTTTTGTCAGTATTAAAGTAAACAAACTATTAACCGAACAAGATGGCTCCGCGCTAACGTGTGAGTCTCGCATTCGCGAGGTCGTGGGTTCGACCTTCCTGACCCATGGAGGTGTTCCCCGTCATTCCTGGGTCACAAGACAAATGCTGGGAAGGAATTTCCTGTCCCCGCATTTCATTTCACCTTCATTTCAGCGCAGTCTTTTAGGGTCGGAAGTGTTGGCGATGGGCGAGTTTGGCGCTGCTATTTGAGGACTCTACCTGTAATTGCTGATCTCGGTGGATGGGTGGGTTGTTGCCTGACCTCCTGGGGTGGACTGCTGTTGAAATCCATGAGGCTGCTTGCCTAATCCTGGTGTCAAGATAAACCTGCAGCATGCGTTAGGGACCCTCATGCTGTCTCGTGCTATCCGCCCGGGTTCCAACACACCCGTAGAGCGCTCTCACTTCATCCCTTCCCTCCGGGGTCTGACATACGATAGCCTCAACAATTGGCTCAGTATGGAAACGTCTCTGTCTATACCCTACAAACCATTCAAGAGATGACTGCAGGAACCTTCAAATACTAAATTAGTTGCAGAGGAGCAGAAAACCACGCCTATGTATTGAACACTTTTTAAACAGCATAAAGTCAAACTATTATTTTAGTGTTATAATTTTAGCAATTCTCACGAGTTATCTGGCATCATTATATTTGTCATGCAAATGTCGTTAGCATGTGGTATTTTAATGATATTGTTTGGAGCTATGTTTCAGAAAATAAAATGAGGTAAAGGCTTGCTTGGGATGTGGATTTTTTTTTTTTTTTTTTTTTTTTTTTGAAAACTCTGTTTCCCATATTTGGAACATCCATGAATTAAATTTAGTTTGGATTTATCCGAAATTTCATTTTGAGTCATGTTCTTCAGATACTTGGACCTTCATCTAATTCTTGGGGAATTATGGGTTCTAAAGAGATGCCTTTCCTGTGAAATTGCAGTGACAAATTTTTAAGTCGAATATCGAAAATGTAAAAAGTTCAATGTGAAAATCTCCATAAAAAAAAACAACAAATGTATTAAACGGTTAATAAAGAACCGTTGAGATGTAAATTAGAGATTGAAAACATTATAGAACATCACTAGTGAGGAAATCTAGCCCAAGAAATTAGTAATCAAATTGTAAAAGGAGCGAAAATATCTTGATAAATTAATGAGGTAGAATGGAGAAATAAATATATAAGTTATTAATTTATAAAGTAGTTGTCCGACCATTAATAACATGTATTAGAAACTAGAGCAGAGACCACAAGTATACAGCGAATGATGGAAGCAACGAAAATTCAAGATAGCTGGAAAGAAAATGTACGATAAAGTAGGACAGGTAGAAATCAGAGAGATATGTAAGATCCAACTGGTGACTGAATTACTGGAGGGAAGGAAGGAGGGATTGAATACACATCTATATCCAGGATGTGAGGTAAGTGATCAGTGAAATAGCGAGAGACAAAATTACGGAAGGAAGTATTCCGGGACGACCAAAAAAGAGATAGAAAGATGGTCTGATCCATCTGCTACATGTATAAAATTGGCGATTACTTCTAGCATGAAGAGAAGCAGGAGGAGGAGCAGAAGAAACAAAAGAAGACGACAGTTGCAAAGTCCTTCTTCTGAAACTTACTAGAGTCATGCTGAAGTACATGGTTGAGCAAATAAGAAGTCAAAGCAATCAGAAGAAAACTGGATTTGTTCATTTTCATGGTTACATTGCCTAAAAGATTGTGCGAGAGCGTTCAATGGACATCAAAACGTGTATTTATTGCGAAACATATATATCAGTGTTTTTGTTTGAATAAAATCGTAAGGGAAATATAAGGTGAAGATCTAGGACGCCCTTTTGAGTTAAAATACGCTCAGGCAATAGACCGGAGTTTGCTGAAGATATTTAAAACCTCTGCTGCATACATTTGCGCTGTAAAGGGTATTTATTTCCCCGAGAGGGTTTAAGTAGGTGGTGATGATCTATTAAAAGAGAAACTGAAATAAATGGGCGAAAGAAACGGGGCCATTCTTTTTACTTAGTTCGGAATGAGGCGTGTTTCACAACCCGAGAGTGTTTTGTTTTTTCTCTTGGTTTAGTTTATATGAAGCTCGCCTAGAGGGATATTCATCTCGTCTCAATAAGTTAGCTACATTTTTATTTTAAAAAGTGACACAGTGTTGTAATTGGGTAATAACGATGTATGAATTATTTGTGCCATGTCTAAATATTTAATTTCAATTAACTGGAAGCAGAGATTGTGATCTGGTACAAAGTTAATGCGACGCAATTGAATTGCACGAAATAACAATTGATCAGCTGGACGGGCGGTACTTTGTGTTGCATACAAAGTGTTCATTATAAAACTGCACTGTGTGCATCTGTAGCTGATTGGGGTGCTTGAACCTCGCAACTAGCGTACTCTTTTATCACGTATAGGTAATATTTAAACACAGTAACGTATTTACAGTGTGCGACACTTCCGAGTTTTCTCGAATATCTTCGTCTTTGATTAATCTGCTGCCAGCTGCAGTGGTGAACCGTTCTTTGAGAGTACGTGTGGAGGTGTGTGAGAATAGACAACACTAATTAAGTTGGCTGATCTTTTAATGGAGAATGAATAACTATTCGAAGCAATCTTAGTAATAAAAATTAAGGCAGTATTTCTCAGTAAGCCCTCTACAACAATTTATTTCTGTATAAGCTCTCTGTATCTAGAATATATAATATGGCTGGCCTATGTTGACTTTCTTTTGTCTTCTTGATTTAATGAATGGTGGAAAGAAGTGTTTGAAATTGACTTTGGTCTTTAAATATGAATAAGTATGTTTAAAAGTGTGACTAATTAAGTGATATTCGTGAAGTTTGAAGTGCACTATGAACGTTCTGCATGGTATTTGAACATTAATCAGAAGGATTGATCAGAGGTAAATTGATTTGTATAATAACGACGAATCCGCCATAACTTAGCGGATTATTTAGCGACGTGAAAAGTGTGAATATTACTGTTTGAGAAGTGTTTATTAATATCAATAAAGAGTAGTCAAGGCAACTTCTAACTTTATATAAAAGTAGTTCATCCGTACCGCGCCCGGGATAAACAGAATTTAGAAAGATTCTACACACTCACCGATTCCAGCTAAGCCAGGGAATACATGATATTACAACACCGAGTTAGTAAGAAATATTAATTGCTACAAATGTCGCACCAACGTGTGGCTAGTGGGTAGAACAATTAATTTAAATATTGTGACAAAAGGCAAACCCAGTCCAGTTACTTTTTGCTCACTTTATTTTCTTCCAAAGTGGTTGCACAAATACACAGTTCTTTTTTAACGACGTCAACACAGTCTACAGTCTTTCGTGATATTACAACTTCCAACTGTTTTCTTCTTGTAACCTTGTCTCAGTCCTTTCACTGTCTTTGTTCTCTTTCTTACATCATACACTGACGATACGATCACTCAACACTCATAACTTCTTCACTTCGACGTCACGCGTCTTACATGACGACAGTACCACCCCCCCCCCCACACACACACACACAGCTATCTTGCACTCACTGACCCACTCATGCCTGTAACCATAGCTCCTCTAAGTCGTTGTCCCACCTCCATATATAGCGAGCATGACTTAACACGGACCCTTCTCGAACTTCTACAAACACGCTAGCTGCCGGACACTTCTCGAATGCTCTGGAAAACCCTGTTGCCGCTTGATTGTTGTTAGCAGTCTGGCCCCGACCGTCCTTTGTTGTGTTTCCGCTGTTGTAGGCCAGTTTCACAGCATTATTCTGCTAACTTCTGAAGTAACAATCACTTTACGGTTTGAAATAACTTTCGCTTAGTAACAATAAGTTGCGTAAGTCGCTGAAATGCTAAGCGGAGATTCCTTTTGCGGTTACTGGCAAGTATATAACTCTGTGCCACTAATGATACTTAGTAAAGCAGTAAAACATCTCTGTAAGGAACGAGTTTTTTAAAGGCACGCTTTTTATCACGTAAATTCTGCCTCTTTCTGGCTACCACATGTAATCCCTACATCATAAGCTGTCAAATATTAGCTTCTTACTCGTACGCAAAACACTATTACTTTCTCTACCACAAGGTATTGCATTCCACCCAACGTGGAAATACACGTTTTGAGTTCCATGAATAATAAAAAATAGTTATTTGGAAATATGTCTAGCGTGACAAAAAAAAAAAGGCAGTGAAATACCAAACTTTGTATTAGGTTCCACATCTTTAAGGGATGCAACGCGAAAATCCCTCCTCTTAGGACTACTCTTTCCGTGAATCAGTTTTCGAAAATTTTGATTTTCTCAAAAATAGTAATGATTTTGATAAAACGCCATATTTTTAACATATGACAAATGAAATTTTTATTTTGAGTTTTCTGGGAATATCCTAAATGTCTCCGTTCTGGATAACTTTGCAATAACTGGTAAACCATAACAGACAAAATCTTTTTCTTTTATGGAGTGAAGTATTTTCGAGATATTCTTCGTTATTTGTCAGACTTTTCCAATACTTTACATTTCTGAAATGGGAGGTCGTTAGCCCTTTTTTTTTTTTTTTTTTTCATCTCTTAGACATGCAAAGGGAATGGAATTTCAAGCCATCGCATAGCGACGATATATGATTGACAGTTACCGTATTCCCTTGTAGCTACAAGAAAATTAGCAATATGGTAATTTCTACAAATGTTTATCTCCATGAAGTAGATAGAGGAATAAGCTTTTTAAAAAAATAGTTTATACAAGTGACTTCAGTGCTACTAATGACGGTTTTTTTTCCCTTGTACTCTTTGACTGGCTAAATTCTAAGAACTATTCTTCCTTTTATAGTTTTCAGAACTGGCAGACAACTGTCATCTTTTAACATATTAACTTCTTAGACTAGAAGCTTAAGCACATGGATTTCTTATTAGCTGATTTCGCCAAATGTATGTTTACCTTAGGTAGTCTTGACATACTACGGCAAACACAATATTTAATGGCAGCTGACAGCTAACCATTACCTACTATTCTATTTCCAGTTGTGCAAATAAATACTTTGGGCACAAGCGATATTTATATCACCGACTTTACAGGGTGATTTCACAGTGTGTTTAACTGTACAACACAGCAAGGCATCACAGGCCTCTGATTGGATGCTATGTCGAGCCACCCGTCATTAAATGTTGTGTCAGCCATAATTTGCCTCATTTCTTAAATTGCCAAGCTAATTACCTTTTATCTCCTGACAAGACTGCGTCTTATATCATTATGCATTTATTTAAACATATGGAAATTATTTATTACAATTATTTATCGTTTCCATATCATTTCTTAATAAAAGTATTAACCTTACTGGTCAATAATTCCGGTATCAGTATTTAATTCGAAATAATTTTACGTCGTTGAATGCAACGTGGATAAAAAATCATTTTATAATGCGTGTAATAATATATTTAAGAGTGTGTGAGTGGATTGGAAATAGATAGAGAACAGCCTGATAGAGAAAGATAGTTTCAAATGCAATATTCCTGTTCCGTGTGGCAAATTTAAAGTGTGCTAGGCCAGTATAAAACGCTTGTGTGAGAATGAAATTTTCCCCAGTTTTATGACAAATGATATCTGCTAGTTGTAAGGGTTAACCTTGAGAGTAAAGGAATTTCACGGCTCGCGAGCATCTAAGGAACGTGACTGTTGTCTCTACACTCTAGTGGGTAGTGTTACTATAGCGGCCGCCGAGTGCTTTGAGCTTACGTAGCATATCACGTGAC
Source organism: Tenodera sinensis (assembly GCA_030765045.1). Classification (NCBI taxonomy): domain Eukaryota; kingdom Metazoa; phylum Arthropoda; class Insecta; order Mantodea; family Mantidae; genus Tenodera; species Tenodera sinensis. The sequence continues at coordinate 191,298,624 of CM060961.1, forward strand.
AGTGTGGCGTGATGGGCGCCAGTCCTTAGAGCTCCCATGGCAACCACTTTACCTTACAACGTGTCCTACTCTATCTAACAAGAGGACTGTTGTCGTCTAACCTATGTGAATTGAGGGAGGGAATGATGTTTTTTTTCCCTCCCTTCCTTATGTATAGAGTTTACCATCACTACAAAAATGTTTTAAAAATTTCAGTGCGATTTTGTGATAGGTGTAGCCAAGTACTCAGAGTAAGTACTCAACCGTTGCATACAAGATTTCGCCTAAAAAAAAAAAAAAAAAAAAAAAAAAATAGAAAAACAGCCGGTTAAACACCAAACTTGGCATTGAAGTTCAGTATCTTCCAAAAATTTGACAGGAAGATTTTTTAACAAAGCCAAAAAAATCCCTCACCTCAAACTACCCCTTGCAGGTAAAAGTTTTCGAAAATATTCTTGTTTTCTCAAAAGTGAACGATTTTGATTAAACTAATGTGGCAAAATGACAAAATCAGTCCAATTGCTTTTTGTCACTTTATTTTCCTTCTGAAAATAATATACAACACAGTTTTCTTTTTACCGTCGTTAACACAATCTACAAACCTTCGTAATCTTACAACGCACAGCTGTGGTGTCGAAGCCTTGACTCGCTCTTCTCTTTCTTCAGTTTCGCCGTTTCAAACAGCTGACTTTGACGATACAATCACTCAACACTCACTAAAACTGTGTCACTTCCTTCACTTCACTTCACTTGACTGCAAGGGCGTGCACGCGCAAACACAACACAGACTCCTAACAACTGTCTCGCTCCCGCAAGCTTTTATATTGGGAGTGGTGGATCTTTCTCGAACTTGTCCTATTTCTTTAAGCTGTCACAGTCGAAGGTTCGCGAACACTCTGGAAACTTCTTTGTTCTCCCGCGCAAATTGTCACATATTCACAGGCAGTGGCGCGAGGTAGCTTGACCCTGAACGTCCTTTGATGTGCGTCGCCGCTGTCGGGTGGCGTCACAGTACAATATGTTTATGCCACCTTAATGATAAGTGAAGTTTATTGAATTTTCTGGGAATAACTTCTTATGTGCTTTTCATTTTGGATAGCAAAACTATTACTCCCTTAGTCTCACAAACTGCTTCCCTCCCCCGTCGTCCCGCTAGGTTTCATAGGCGAGATAGACGTAGTATGGATTTTTATGGAAATTCACATTTTCTAGAAGCTTTCACAAACAAGTTGGCAGCCGGAATTCTCGCGAACGTTCAAGAAACTCATTGTTCCGCCGTGCTCATTGTTAGCTCACAATATTTTAAACATGTTTTATTGTAATCAAAATCGTTAGAGCCATTTTTGTGAAAACCTGAACTGATGAACTTTTTTCCTATCAATAGTAGCTTGGTGTGGGAGCGATTTTCTTGAAAATCTTGCTGTTGCATCTTTGCAAGAAGTTGAAATTGAACACCAAGTTAGCTCAGCCGATTGCAGTTATGCTGACGCACATACACACGCCCAAGTGTATTTTCCTAATACCTTTTTTTATTCAGAAAATCTGAAAACGTCTATTTCTGATGAAATTTCGTTATTCAATTTTGTAATAAAAAATAAAATGCTTCCCCTACATACTGTAAGTCGATAATAGAGAAAGTAAACCATAGATTTACATAGTAAACGTTTTATTTTATTGCGAACAACGTGTAAAGTGTATAACCAGAAAATCAGTAACGTAGGAACAATGACGTAAGTTGACACCCTCCACGTGACACAATCATTAGTCCTTATCATCACCGTATCAGCTGCTGCTTATACATTCCATTAACGCCCCTTTTTGGAAACATGTTTTTATCGCAGTAATGTACGCGGCCCGGATCTTAAAATGAGGTATAAAATACTGAAATATTTTTAAAATCTGATTTGTTGCATTCACATGACTTTCTCTACTCTTACCAACGCTTATTCTTTTATATACTTCTATAAGGTAAACATGTGTACAAATGAGTTTACTACATATTTCCATGTAAATATAATGGAAATGGCGGAATACACTAGACTAAGCGATAGTCAAATCCTTTTGAGAGCTGGTTGATATGTGATCACTTTGAAATTCCGTTCTCTTTGCATGGTCAGGACATAAAAAACGAACAACTTGCTATTTGAAAAAATAACCAGTATTTAAAATTTTCAAAATTCAAACTTATAACACCAAAACCCTCCAGTAAAAAAGAAAAAAACAGTGTACGTATATCAAATTCTGGTAGCATCTGAAGATCTATAGAAATCAGTCAAGAACAAGTGAGAGTGAGTGAGTGAGTCATCAACTTGTACTGATGTTTTCTCACTCAGAGTATCCAAAACATGTACATGTATACGACGAAATTTCGATATCGAAATTTTATGTGGAATACAACACATTCTCTACTTATGTAGTGGTGAAAGTGAACACGTTTTCTTTTTTTTAATTCATGGAGTCTCAAAACGTGTATTCTGGTGAAATCTCGGAGTTAAATTTTTGGGTGAAATTCAATATTTTTTTACCTACTATGCATGTATTTAGTAGAGAAGGTTAGCATTTTTTTTAAATTCAGGGAATCTCAAAACGTGTATTTCCGGTAAGATCTCGGTATCAAAATATTGGAAATGCAATACTTTCTCTACCTATTAAGCACGTTGGAGAAGTAAAATTTCTTTCTTTGTCATTCGGGGGCCCTGAAAACAATGTATTTCGGTATAAAATTTTGGGTGGGATGTAAACTATGTACTATTTACAGAGAAGAGAAAGTAATACTTCGTAAGAGCTCTTTGTATGCGCATTAGAGTGCATGCACGATAGAGTGAGAATATAAGATGTATTTTTCATGCCGAGTTTTCTGAACATCAGACTCGCCATAAAGATATACTAGTACTGTTCAGTAATTTTATAAGAAAATGGGGTAAATGTAATAAGGTTATCGCTGTTTGTGCAGCTAAATGAATGGAAAGTCGTAAAGTAATCAATCAAATGCAAGAAAGTGGTCATGATTAATATGTTTTTTTAAATGGTTCCCTGACGTTGAAAAGGTTATGATAAAGTTCCAGGAAAGCAGTATCGACTTGAACTTTGTCATATGAAGTAACGCGGAATTCTCATCTCCATATATCACCCTCACTTGATGTATTGCTTTCTCCTTTATATAGGGAACGTGCGTATATATCTGCGCAGTTCTTGTTAGTGCTTTCATATGTCTGACTTTACACACACACGTCCTTTCCAAACTGTGTGCAGTGACGTGTCACTTTCTCTACCTATTTTTCAACAAATTGTTCTTTAAAAAACTTATTCTATCTGCTTCATGTCTATCGAAATAAAAATTTGTAGGAATGGTTTAGTTATATATTTCCTTGTAGGTATAATGGGAATAGAACAATGCAATAGGCTTAAGCGATACTCAAATATTTTAAGAGCTGGTCGCTATATAATGACTTTGAAATTCAACCTCTACATGACCAGGGAAGAAAGAAAAACAAAATACCGAGTAATCTCAAGCCCAGTTTCCTTTTTACTTTCTCTACTGGTAAGTAGGGGAAGTATTGTACTCCACCCAAAAATTCGATGTCGAGATTTCACTGGAAATATATGTTTTGAGACCCCTTGAATCAAAAAAAAAAAAAAAAAAAAAAAAAAAAGGCATTTTTAGAAAAAGGCGCGCGAGCGCGCGGGTGTGTGTTTGTGTTTGTCTGTGGACAGTATAACTCAGAAACGAAAAGTCCGTTTAGAACCAAATTTGGCATTTAAGTTTAGTGTCTTTAAAGAATGCGACTCGAAGATTTTGAAGAAAATAGCCCCACCCTAAACTACCTTTTACATGGAACATTTTTCGAACATTTTGATTTTCTTGAAAATGGCTCTAACGATTTTGATTAAAATGTCATATGCTTGAGATATTTTTATGACAAATGAAATGTATATCTTGAATTTTCTGGCTATAGCCCATGTAGTCGTGTTTACGCTGGACGACTTTTGCATAACTGGTAAACCGTTAGAGATAAACCAAATCATACTATACAAAATAAGTAGATCTTGCTAAAATACACAATTTATGTCCAAATAAATTTTCTTGTAGGGTGAACCATTTCGGAGATATTCCTTATTATGTGTGTGAGTTTTGGAAAACTTAAAACTTTAGTGAAACGATACATCGTTGTTGATTTTTTTATTTGTTAAGTGCGCAAAGAGAACGAAATCTCAAAGCTTTAAAAGATTTGACTATCGCACAAAGTCTAGTGTATTTTAATATTCCCCTTGCACCTACAAGGAAATAAGCAATAATATAATTTATACAAATGTTTATCTAACACGAAGAAGATATAGGAATAGGAGTTTGTAAGAATGATTAGTGCAACACATCAGATTTTTTTTCTATAATTTGCCCACAAAGTTGGGTGGGTCCTACAAGAGAGGGTGTTTTATTTTCGAGTAAATACGGTATTTGTGGTGAAATCTTGATATCGACGGGTTCAAATGGCCTAGCTGTCGACGGGCCCATCCATCTATAAGTATGCTGTAGAGAATGTAAAAATAAATGTAATACACGGACCAGCTGTTAAGTTGAAGACATATTCGTGCTGGAGCCATTTTGCTATATTTGCGGATTTCTCCAAAATAAGTGATGAAAGCAGGTTAGCTAGAACTGCCTCCTGGAGGGAGTGATATTGACTATAAATCACGAAGCATGTTGACCTCTAACAGGTAGCAGAAACGTGATGATCGCCATCATAAAGTTGTCATAAACCCACTTTTCCTCCACCCCGTCGTCTCTAAAGATGTTAAACACGTAAACACATAAATAAGCTTGGTATTCGGGCGTTAAGATAAATGTAAATATTAGAATCGCCCTGGTTCAGGGGTGTGCAATATATACTGTGTCAGGAACACCAAAACATCCCAGGGTTTTAGGAGCGGATGTCACTTGTCCTAGTTTTCTGATTATTAGTTTCTCTACTACATATAGGGGAAGTATTGTATTCCAACCAAAAGTTCGATGCCCAGGTTTCACCGGAAATAGAAATAATTGTTTTGAGCCCCCCCTCCCCCGAACTATAAACAAAAAACATTTTTAGAAAAAGGTCCGTGCGTGCCTGTCTGGGTTTGTGTCAGTCTGTAGACAGCATAACTAAAAATGAAAAGTCGGCTAACAACCAAAGATCGTATTTAAGTGTAGTGTCTGTTAATTTGACCCATCATCGCAAAAATCAGCATGAATATGTAGTTTTTATGCTATCCATTTTACTATACGATATATTACTTTCACGTGGTTTTCTCTATTCACTTTTCTTTTACGTAACACACATATCCTACTCTCACTTCAACATAAAATTCGTAAAATTTTCTATGGTTGAAATATAAACACAACGTATTATATCCAAATAAATATTTTCTGCGAAAAAACCGCCATTTTACAAAAAAAGAAAAGAAAATACCGCTGAGCGAAGCTCGATCGCTCAGGTACTAAACCTAAATGAAGAAGATCGATAGGAAGACCAATTTTAAGGTGGAAGTGAGACCGGAACAGGCCAATGGCCTAATCCATGAAAGGAGGAGGAAGTAGAAGAAGAGCACCCCCGAAATATTTGACATCAATGAAGGTGCACACGGTACAGAGAATACAGAAATGAAGATAAATCCATATGAAGGTTGAATGAAGGGACATAACTCTTTTGGAGGTTCTCCGAGAGTTGATGGTTTTAATCCTGAGGTAAACTCGATTTTACAAGGATGATGTATTGTAGCTTGAACCCTTCTTGTGAAAAATAATTTGGCAATGGCGGCAGTCTATTGATTTTGGTTCTATAGTCGCCTGGGGAGAACTTCCAATGTGACAAGTACAATTTTTCCATCGTCACGCCTTCATTGCCTGAAGGAGGTCACAGAAATGAGATAATTTGGAAAAATAACGTCGATCTCTCCCTAGAGCTTGCCATGTTTCCGATTTCATTTCCACTTTAATGAAATATTGCCCCATTGCGAGCATATTGGTCTGGTTTAATATCGGATAAGTATTGTGATTTAAAAAGTAGTCATTTTAATACTTATGACATGTGGAAATACTCCCAATGTTTGGGATTTTCTCCATGTTAATGTTTTGTCTGCAAAAAGCTCAAGCGCAGTAACGAAGTGCGCTTAACGAGCGAGGTTCACATTTGGGAGGTTTTTGGTTCGATTCCTGACTAGCAATAATTTCGCTTTGCCCCTCGCTTTGACATCGGGCTTGGAGCTCAACAAAGGACGGACGAGACCAACCTACTTCACACCACATGCCGTGCCACGAACGGGTACGTAACTGTCAACAATTGAGGCAACAGAAACAAAGGAGGCTTCGAGAACGTTCGCGACACTTCCGGCTGCAACTCGCTCAATACAAAGTATTCTTTAAAACGCTTATTCTTCTATTAATTTTAATCGAGATAAACGTTTGTACAAATGGTTTCACTATATATTTCCTTGTAGGTACAATGGGAATATCAGAATACTCCGGGCTTAAGCAATAGTCAAATCTTTTAAAATCTGGTGATGGCTTTGACATTTCATTGTCTTTGCAGGAATAGGACGAAACAAAGAAGAAAAAAAGAGTTGCTACTTAAGAAAACAATACGTATTTTAACATAGAAACCAATAAGAAGAAATATTTCAGAAACGGGCAAGCCCAGAAAAAATGTATGACATAAATTGTATATTGTACTCGTAATTTAGAGCTTCTCAGGTTACCAAATATGTAATATTTATGAATATATCATTAAGCTATGATCTTTTAATGCTTTCTTAAAGGGTAGCTTAGTGTGTGGGATTTTCTTTAAAATCCTGTTGCGTCCTTGGAACACACTGAACTTAAATACCAAGTGTAATTATCCGGCTTTTATTATTAGTTTCTCTTCTACGTATAGTAGACAAAGTATTGTATTCCACCCAAAAATTCGATGTCTAGATTCACCAGAAATTATGTTTTGAGGCTCCCTGAATCCAGAAGAAGTATTTTTAGAAAAAGGTCTGCATGTGTGTCTGTGAACAGCATCACTCAAAAATGAAAAAAAAAAAAAAAAGTTAAAAACCAAAGTTGGTATGAGAGTTTAATGTCTTTCAAGGATGTGGCCCGAGATTTTAAAGAAAATAGCCCCACCCTAAACTACCCTTTACATGGAAAATTTTTCGAAAATTTTCTTATTTTCTTGAAAATGACTAACGATTTTGATTAAAATGCCATATATTTAACATATTTTTATGACAAATGAAATGCATATTTTGAATTTTCTTGCTATAGCCTATGTAGTCCTGTTTACTGGATGAATTTTGAATAACTCGTAAACCGTAAGAGACAGACAAATTCTTATTAGACAAAAAATGTAGATGTCGCTAAAACACGCAATTCATGTCTAAATAAATTATTTTGTAGAGTGAACCTTTTCGTAGATATTCCTTGTTGTTTGAGCGAGTTTTGGAGAACTTACACTTCTGTCAAATGGAACATCATTATTCATTTGTTTATATGTTAACCGTGCAAAGAGAACGGAATCTCAAAGCTTTTAAAAATTTGACTATCGCACAAAGCCTGCTGTATTCTCATATTTCCTTGTACCGACAAGAAAATAAGCAATAAGAGAATTTGTAGAAATGTTTATCTTAACTAACACGAAGAAGATATAGGAATAAGAGTTTGTAAGAATGATTAGTACAAGAGTAGAGAAAGTCACACATCAGATTTTTTGTTATATTGTTTATAGACACACAGATACACACCAATGCGTATAGGCCTTTCTTTTCTTTTTTTCGGATTCAGGGGATCTTAAAAGGTATATTTCTATTGAAATCTTAATATCGAATTTTTCGGTGAATTACAGTAACTACTTACTTTACATGCATACTATGTGGAAAAATCTGATGTGTTGCACTCACATGACTTTCTCTACTAACCATTCTTACGAACTCTTATTCCTATATAGCTATTCTACGTGTTAGTTAAGATAAACATTTGTACACATTATCTTACTGCTTATTTCCTTGTAGGTGCAAGGGGAATATGGGAATACAGTAGGCTTTGTGCGATAGTCAAATCTTTCAAAGCTTTGAGATCCTATTGTCTTTGCACACTTGACATATAAAAAATGAACAACGATGTTCCATTTCACGAAAGTTTCAAGTTTTCAGAAACTCACACACATAACAAGGAATATTTCCGAAATGGTTCACCCAACAAGAAAATTTATTTAGAAATAAATTGTGTATTTTAGCAAGATGTAGATTTTTGTGTAGCATGATTTGGTCTATCTCTAACGGTTTACCAGTTATGCAAAACTCGTCCAGAGTAAATATGACTACAGGGGCTATAGCCAGAAAAGTCAAGATATACATTTCATTTGTCGTAAAAATATCTCAAACATATGGCATTTTACTCAAAATCGTTAGTCATTTTCAAGAAAATAAAAATCGTCGAAAACTGTTCCATGTAAAGGGTAGTTTAGGGTGGGGCTATTTTCTTCAAAATCGTCGTGTCGCATCCTTGAAAGACATTAAACTTAAATAGCAACTTAGGATTTTAAACGACTTTTCGTTTTTGAGTTATGCTGTCGACATACACACGGACCTTATTCTAAAAATGCTTTTTTTTTTTTCGATTCCGGGGGTCTCAAACCATATATTTCCGGTGAAATCTCGAAATCGAATTTTTGGGTGGAATACAATACTTCCCCTACTTACCAGTAGAGAAAGTAAAAAAGCATTCTTAGAAAAACGTCCCTGTGTGTCTGTGTGTCAGTCTGAAATCGGCGCGTCGAAATCGATGAGTCAAAATCGCTAAGTCGAAATCGGTGAGTCGAAATTGGTTTGTGTAAATTTGTATGTCGAAATTGGTATGTCGAATATTCTAAGTCGAATATCCGAAGTCGAGTATCCCGTCAAATTTCTATGTCGAATTTTCGGTGCCTAATTTTCGATGTGGAATATTCGATGTTCAATGTTCTATGTCCAATTTTCGATGTCAAATTTTCTATGTCGATTATTCAATGTCCATTTCAGTCGAATTTTCGACGTTGAACTTAAAATGTCGACCTTAGAATGTCGCACATAGAATGTCGAACTTAGAATGTCGAACTTACAATGTCGCACATAGGATGTCAAACTTAGAATGTCGCACATAGAATATCCAGCTGACAATGTCCCACTTACGATGTCAACGCCGAGTCTTTCATCACGAGCTCGATGTCGAGATTACGATTTCGATGACGAGCCTTAGACGCCGAAGTTTGGACATCGAAATTTGAATTTGAATTTTCTATGTCAAATTTTCAATGACGTATATTCATGTATAATTTTCGATGTAGAATTTTCCGTGTCGAGTTTTCGCTGTCGAAACCTCCATGTCGAAATTTAGATGTCGCAACCTCGATGTCGAAACCACGATATCGTAACTTCGATGAAGAAACTTCGATGTAAAAACTTCGATGTCTAAACTTCGATGTCGAAACATCGATGACAAACTCGATGTCGAACCCTCGATGTCTAACGCTCGATGTCGAACCCTCGAAGTCGAATCCGCAATCTCGAAACTTTGATGTCAAACCCTCGATGTCGAACACTCGAAGTCGAAACTTCGATGTCGAAACCTCGATGGTGAACACTCGATCTCGAACACCCGATGCCGAACACCCGATGCCGAACTCTCGATGTCGAACGCTCGATGTGGAAGCCTAGATGTCGAACCCTCGATGTGGAACCCTCGATGTCGATACTTCGATGTAGTAATTTAGACGTCGAAACTTTGATATCGAAACTTCTATGTCGAACCCTCGATGTGGAACCTTCGATGTCGAACCCCCAAAGGCAAAAATTAGATGTCGAAACCTCGATGTCGAACACTCGATGTCGAAACCTCGATGGTGAACACTCGATCTCGAACACACGATGTCGAACTCTCGATGTCGAAACTTTGATGTCGAACAATCGATGTCGAACGCTCGATGGTGAACGCTCGATCTCGAACACCCGATGCCGAACTCTCGATGTCGAACGCTCAATGTGGAACCCTAGATATCTAACCCTCGATGTCGAGCCCCCGATATCGATACTTCGATGTCGAAATTTCGACGTCGAAACTTCGATATCGAAACATCTATGTCGAAACCTCGGTATGGAACACTCGATGTGGCACCGTCGATGCCGACCACCCTGTGTAGAAATTTCGATGCCGATACTTTGACGTCGAAATTTCGATCTCGAAACTTTGAAGTCAACATTTCCATTTCTAAACTTAGATGTCGAAATTTCCATGTGGAACCATCGATGTGGAACCCTCGATGTGGAATCCTCGATGTCGTAACTTTATTTTCAAATCTTCGATGTCGAACCCTCAAGGACTTAAATTCGATGTCGAATTGTCGATGTCAAACACTCGATGTTGAAACTTTGATGTCGAACTTTCGATGACGAACCCTAGATGTCGAACGATCGATGTCGAACCCACAATGTGGAACCCTCGAAGTAGAAAAGGCGATGTCGAAACTTCGATGTCTAACCCTAATGTCGAACCCTCGATGTGGAACCCTAGATGTCGAACCCCAATGTCAAGATTCCGATGTCGAAACTTCGATTTCGAACCCTTGATGTGGAACCCTATATGTCGAAACTTCGATGTCAAACACTCGATCTCGAACACCCGATGACGAACTCTCGATGTCGAACTCTCGATGTCGAGCTCTCCATGTCGAAACTTCGATGTCGAAATCTCGATGTGGAACTCTCCATGTGGAACCCCGACTTCGAAACTTCGATGTTGATATTTCGATATCAAAATTTCGATATAGAAACTTAGACGTTGAACCCTCGATGTGGAACACTCGATGTTGTATACCGGATGTCGAAATTTCGGTGTCGATTCCTCGATGTTGAGCCCCGATGTGTTACCCTCGATGCCGAAACTTCGATGTCGGACACTCGATGTCGAACTCTCGATGTGTGAGCTTCGATGTCCTAACGTCGATGTTGAAACCTAGACGTAGAACGCTCGATGTAAAAATTTCGGTGTCGAAATTTCGATGTCGCTATTCGATACATTTTTCATCGAAGTTTCTACATAGAAGTTTCGACATCGAAATATGGTCATCGAATTTTCGACCTCGAAATTTTTACATTTTGGGTATGACATTGAAGGTTACACATCGAGGGTTCGACATCGAGGGACGACATCCGGGGTTCGAAATCGAGCGTTCCGCATCGATGGTTCGACATCGAAGTTTCTACTTCGAAATTTCAACATCGAAATTCGAAATCGGGGTTGGTCATCTAGGATTCCACATCGAGGGTTCGACATCGACCTTTCGAAATCGAAGTATCGACAACATACATGAAATCGATAATTACATCAGGGGTTCGACATCGAGAATTAGAGATCCGGTATCGAAATCTCGACATCGGTGATCGACGAAAACATCGTCTGTCGAAACTTCGATGACGAGCCCTCGATGTGGAACGCTAGATGTCGAATAACGGATGTTGAAATTTAGATGTCGAAACTTCGGTGTTGAACCCTCGATGTGGAACCTCGATAACGTACCCCCAAGTGTCGAAGTTTCGATGCTGAAATTTCGATGTCGAATTTACGATTTGGAACCCCGATGTGTCGCACACTCGATGTCGAACTATCGATGTCGAACGCTCGTTGTAAGAATTTCTATATCGTAATTTCGATGTCGATTCCTCGATGTCGAAACTTCTATGTCGAAACCTCGATGTCCAACACCGATGTCGAAATTTCGATATCGAGAGTCGATGTAATTTCGATATCGAAATTTCGATGTCGCTCCTCCGATGTCGTACTTTGGATGGCGAACCCAGATGTCGAAATTTGATGTTGAAGTTTCATTATCGAAATTTCGATGTCGAAACTTTGATGTACACGCGATATCGAACCCTCTATGTCGAACCCCGGTTGTATAATTTCGATGCCGAAATTTCGATATCGATACTTCGATGTTGTACCCTCGATGTGGAACACTCGATATCGTATACCGGATGTCGAACCCTCGATGTGGAACTCCGATTTGTTACCCTCGATGTGGAACCCTCGATCTCCTAACTTCGATGTCGAACTCTCAATGTAGGAGCTTCGATATCGAAACCTCCCTGTTGAACTCTCGATGTCCAGCCCTCAATGTCGAACCCTCGATGTCGAACACTCGAATTCGAACCCCGATGTAAAAATTTCGATGTCGAAATTTCGATGACGATACTTCGACGTCAAAATTTCGTTGTTGAAACTACGATGTCGAACACTAGATGTCGAGTACCGTATGTCGAAACTGCGATATCGAAACTTCGGTGTCGAACTCTCAATGTGGAACCTCATGTCGAACCCCGATGTCGAAATTTCATTGTCGAAGCCTCGATGTGGAACCACCGATGTGTTACCCTTGATGTGGAACCCTCGAAGTCGTAATTTGGATGTGGAAACTTAGATGTCGAGCACTCGATCTCGAACTCTCGATGTCGGAGCTTCGATGTCCAACGCTCGTTGTCGAACGCTCTATGTAAAAATTTCGATGTCGTAACATCTGTCCAAACCTTGCTGTCGAAACTTAGATGTAGAATCTTCGATGTCAAAGCTTCCATGTCGAACACCTATGTCGAAATTCTATGTTGAAATATCGATATCGAAATTTCGATGTCGAACCCTTATGTAGGACGCCGATGCCGATATTTGATGTTGAAATTTCAATGTCGAAACTTTGATTACGAACACTCATGTCGAACTCTCGATGTCGAACCCTCTATGTGGAACCCCATGTGTTACCCTCGATGTGGTAACTTCGATGTCGAAACCTCGATGTCTAACATCGATGTCGAACTGTCGATGTGGGAGCTTCGATGTGGAACTCTCGATGTCGAACTCTCGAAATCCATCCCTCGATGTGGAACCCTCGAAGTCGAATTCCCAATGTAGAAATTTCGATGTCGATACTTCGTTATCGAAACTTCCATGTCGAAATTCGATGCTGAAATTTCGATATCGAAATTTTGTTGTCGAAACCTTGATGTTGAACACTCGATGTCGAACCCCGGATGTGGAACTCTGTCGAACCCCCAATGTAAAATTTCGATGTCGAAATTTCGATTACAATACATCGATGTCGAAATTATAGTCGAAACTTCGATGACAATCGATGTGGAACCCTCGATGTCGAAGCCCGATGGCGAAATTGCGATGCTGAAATTTCGATATCAAAAGTTTGATATCTAAAGCTCGATGTCGAACGCCCGATGTATAGACTTCGATGTTGAAGTTTTGATGTCAAAGCTTCGTTGTCGATCATTCTGTGTCGAAACTTCTAAGTCGAACCCTCGATGTCGAAAACCGATGTCGAACTTCGATGTTGAAATTTCGATATCGAAATTTCGATGTCGATTCTCAAAGGTCGAACCCTCGATTTGAAACACTCGATATAGAACCCCGGATGTTGAATTTTCGATGTCGAACCCTCGATGTGGAACCCTCGATGTCGACCCTGAATGTCGTGATATTGATTTAGAAATTTCGAAGTCGAAACTTCGAGCTCGAACCCTCGATGTGGACACTTGATGAATTCTCTATCTCACACTGTCGATGTGGAAACTTCGATGACGCACGCTCGATGTCGAACACTCGATGTCGAACCCTCGATGTGGAGCCCTCGAAGTTGAACCCGCGATGTCGAATTCTCTATCTCAAACTCTCGATGACGCACCCTCGATGTCGACCTCTCGCTGTCGAACGACCGATGTCGAACACTCGATGTGGAGCCCTCGAAGTTGAACCCGCGATGTCGAAAATTCGATGTCGTACCCTCGATGTGGAACCCTCGATGTCGGGCCCCCGATGCCGAAATTTCGATGTCGAAACTACGATTCAAAAATTTGATGCCAAACCCTCGATGTTGAACCCTCGATGTCGACACTTCGACGTCGAAACCTCGATGTTGAGACCTCGATGTCGAATCGTCGAAGTCGATACCTCGATGTTGAGCCCTCGATGTCGAACCCTCGATGTGGCACCCTTGATGACGAAACTTCGATTTCGAAAGTTCGATTCAGAAGCTTCGATGTCGAAGCTTCGATGTTGAACACTGGATGTCGAACTCTCGATGTCGTAACTTTGATGTCGAACCCTCGATGTCGATCGCTCGATGTCGAACTCTCGATGTCGAACCCTCGAAGTCGAGCTCTCGATGTTGAACCTCGATGTCGAACGCTTGATGTCGATACTTCGATGTCGAACCCCCGGTGTCGATACTTCGATGTCGAACCCCCGGTGTTGAAATTTCGATGTCGATAAAGTACTTGTCGAAAAAGATACGTGTGCCACTGTGTGCCTGTGTGTCTGAACATAACTCAAAAGCTAAAAGTCGTTTGATATATGATACCAAACTTGGTATTTAAGCTTGACTGAGTACAGAGGTACTTCCCTATACCAAGAGCTAGGACCAGGCATGTCACTCCCAGGGTGTGAAGAGACCCCTCTACCCCTCCTTAACTGCAGTAGCACGCGCTAGTAGAACCGTTTTCCCGTTTTCCGATTTGATCATCACGGAGGGAGGGAAAATAGGGGAAAATTTTTCACGCCTGGTGAGTGCTGTTTGACATCCCTGAGCTAGGTGAAAGGAAAGAGAACACGGAGAAGAAAAAAGACGAAGGAGAAGACGGAGAAGGGAAAGAGGAAAGGGGGAAGATGGGAAGGGGAAGAAGAAAAGGGGTAAGGGGCCAAAATTGGCTCCAACGATTTAATCGAAGTACCATATGTTAAAATATTTTTACGATAAATGAAATATGGCTCTTAAATTTTATAGGAAAGTCCTTCTGGGCGACTTTTGTAAAACCGGCAAACGGTAAGAGATAGACAAAACGTAATTAGGTATAAAATATGTAACACATTTCTCTTTAAAAGAGACAAATTAAGAGCAAATATATTTTTTGTGAAGTGAGACATTATTTCTTATTACTATTTGTCCGAATTTTCCAATACTTATACCTTACTCAAATGGAAATCTTATTTTTATCTTGGCCATGCAAAGAGGACGAAATATCATCAAATTGTGACGAAGTTGATCGGGGAATACAGATTTCTAAGGAATAGCTTGTACAAGAGTAGAGAAGGTCATGTGAATGTAATATATTTGAGCATCATTTCATCCACTTCATTCACTGTCCAATATGATCTGCCAGGTTAAAGGAGGCTAAGCTTACCCATGTATATGAAAGTATAGTTTTATTGAGTCATACTTCAGATTTCCCATTGGCATTTTTCCTCCCTTATGGCACATCTTTGTTTACTCATTTCCACATCTGCTCACTGTTACGAATGGCTGCGGATCCTAGGTTAGAAGACCATTTTACAGTACCATATACAGGGATTTGCGTGATAATAGTTTCACATGGCAAATAAGAAACTCCAATAACAAGTTCATCTATCGTCAAAAGTAAAGGAAATAATGTAACATTATTGAATAAAATTGCGAGATACGACTATTGTTGTTATGCTTACGTTCACAACTAGGACGACTAATGTCCAAACACTGCGCCAGGTCTATAAAACTGGTTTTCGAGCATATTCACGAGAGCTGAGTAGGTTGGTTTTAGTGTCAACATTCTTGATCTTCCGCTTTGCGCGCTTGCCAAAGTATGTGCAACAGGCACGCCGAAATGATTCATTTTAGCAACAAATAGTATACAAATAACTAATCCTTTAAACCTCTACCTCTCTATGCTAATTACGTAAGTAAAGGATAAAGGAGTGCCGACGCTTTTATGCAATTACGCAGTATAGAGGAATATCGTCCTGGTGGCTCAGTTGGCTAGATGCTGGTCTATTGATCCCAAGGTCACGGGTCAGTAGATTTACTGACATTTAAGACAATTCCTGTGGGGCGAAATTCCGGTACACCAGCGACGGTGATGTGATCCTGGCAATTGACAGCGTCGTTAAACAACAAAAAAATCTGATGTGCTGCACTCACATGACTTTTCCTATACTTGTACTACCCATTCTTAAAAGTCTTATTCCTCTATCTTCTTTGTGTTAGTTGAGATAAGTATTTGTACAAATTATCTTATTGCTTATTTCCTTATAGGTGCATGGGGAATGTTAGAATACAGCAGGCTTTATGCGATAGTCAAATGTTTTAAAGCTTTGAGATTGTGTTGTCTTTGCACACTTAACATATAACAAAATGAACAACGATGATCCATTTCACGAAAGTTTCAAGTTTTCCGAAACTCACACACATAACAAGGAATATCTCCGAAATGGTTCACCCTACAAGAAAATGTATTCAGACATAAATTGTGTATTTTAGCAAGATCTACATTTTTGTATAGTATGGTTTGGTCTATCTCTAACGGCTTACCAGTTATGCAAAAGTCGTCCAGAGTAAATACGACTACAGGGGCTATAGCCAGAAAATTTAAGATATACATTTCATTTGTCATAAAAATATCTCAAACATATGATATCGTTAGAACCATTTTCAAGAAAATAAAAATTTTCGAAAAAGTTTCCATATAAAGGGTAGTTTAGGATGGGACTATTTTCTTCAAAATCTTCGTGTCGCATCCTTGAAAGACATTAAACTTAAATACCAAGTTTGGTTTTTAACCGACTTTTCGTTTTTGAGTTATGCTGTTCACAGACTGACACACACACACACGGACCTTTTTCCAAAAATGCTTTTTTTTTATTCAGGGGGCCTCAAAACATGTATTTCCGGTGAAATCTCGACATCGAATTTTTGGGTGGAATACAATACTTCCCCTACTTAGCAGTAGAGAAAGTAAAAAGTAAAAATTCGTCAGTTTAGTACCCCAAGCTGGAGATAGGTTGGCCACTGCCGAGTCAGTGTTACCTTGAGAGAATTAGGGAATTACTGGGCAATGAGACTGTATCAGTATTGGTCCTAAGCCCAGCAGCAGGACACGTAACCGATCCTCGTTAAGGCAAACGGATGTACAGCTGAAGCGTGAAATCCAGTTTAATGAAATTCTTATGCATATTCCCGTCCTGCCAACGGCTGCTGACTGTAGAGGAAAAATCCAACATCTCAAAATGTTTGATGTAATTTATTCATTATTCATCACAATGTGTGGTTATCGGGTTCTCTTCTCCTTTTTTTCTCCCTTCTTCTCTTCTCTGCTGTCTCTTTTCTCTCTTTCCTTTGTTCTTTTCTTCTGTTGTCTCATCTTTCCTCATCTACTCTCCTTCCTCGTCCTTTATCCTTTCTCTTTTCTATTTTCTGCTTTCCCCTCTTCTACTTTCAACTCTCCGTTTTGTTCTGTTTTCTGTTGTTTGTACCGCCTTGCTGTCCCCTCTTTTCTTCTCTCTTCCTGTTCTCTTTTGTTATCTCATCTTTCCCTTGTCTTGTATTTTCTTGTCTTTCCCTTTTCTTATTTGCTTTCGCCTTCCGCATTTTTCTTTACTTTTCTCTGTTTTCTCATCTTCTCTCCTCTGTCTTTTTTTCTGTTTTCTTTTGTTGTATTTTCTCTCTTCCGCATCTGTTTTCCTCTCTTGTTATTTTTTTGTTGTTCTTTGTTGTACTTTCTCTTCTTCCTCTTTCTGTTCTGTTCTCTTCTTCCTTTGCTTCATATCTCCATCTTCTACCCACTTCCTTTTTGCCTTCCCTTCAATTCCTTCTCTCCTCTTTTCTTTTCTCTAGCCTTCTCATCTGTTCTCTTCCTGTTATTTCCTTCTCTCCGCTTTTCCTGTGTTTCTTATTTCTATTTTCTTATTCTCTTTGGGTTTGCTCCCCTCTTATAGGTACTACGCTTTCTTTTTCTATTCTTGTGTCTTAATTTCATCTTTTCTCTTTGTTTTCTTAGTTTTCTCTTGTCAATTTATCATTTTCTGCTTTCTTGTCTTTTATTTTCTTGCGTCCCTCCTCTTCTAACACAGTCCTCTCATCCACTCCCTTCTCCTCTTGTCATCTTTTTCGTTTCTACTTACATTATTTTTTCGTTGCTCCCCCAGCAAAATATTTGCTTGGGTTACCATTTCAGTCCCTTGTACCCCCTTTCATCTTCTATTTTGTTTTTATCTCCTTTTTCTCATTAATGTTTCTGTCTACATCTCTGTATCTCTCCATTTCCTTTATTCCCTCCAGAATCGTCAGACAAAGTTTCGAAACAAATGCTTTCCGCTCGAGTACTTTTCGTTACGGAATACTGCAGCTCGAAATTCACAATTAGAAATCTTCGTCGGTCGCTAACAATGATGCTCTGATGGACACATTAAAGAATGACAAGTGCACAACGCAGTCATCTGTCTTCTGCCATTGTAGAAAATATTTCTTTCTGCTTTAAAAAGTTCGAATAGTGAAATCAATGGACAGAAAAGTATCTTTTTTATTCTCTCTGCGTACTTACATCACGTAGAGGAAGTGTATTGCACTCTCAATTTCAATGTTGAGATTTCACTTAAAATACATATTTTGAAGCGCCTGAATTCACATACAAAAAATTGTTGCACTCACATGACCTCTCTACTTATTATTGTACAAACTATTCTTACAAATGCTTATTCTTCTATCTACTATAATGACAACTTGCGGAGCACCTCCACCGAAGGGCGATCTTTTGTGCCTATAACCCTGACGGGGCAACCCCCGGGAGGATGGATCCGAAGGGCAGCGGGAACGTTGCCACGACAGAGCAGGAGGTAGGGTCCCTTCATTTTCCCAGTTAAAAGCACCCAGGCGGAAGATGGCTTAGCTCCCATCCCCCCTCGAGCAATGAGTTGCGTTTCAATCCGGGGGACGAGATTTGTAGAGCGCATTTGTTCCCCCTGCCGTGCTAATGCCACGACGCTCACCGACGCCTCCAACCCTGAAAGAAACCTAAACCAGCATTCGCCTGGGAAATCTCCGAAAAAGCCCATGGTCGGCAACGGGGATTGAACCCGTGACCTTTCGAATGCGGACCACAGACGTTACTGCCTTAGTCATCCCCTCGGTTACTAAATACTTATCGAGATAAACGCTTGTACAAATGTTTTGTTTCATATTTCCTTGTACAGGATACAATGGGAATGGGAATACAGTAGGCTTAAATGATAGTTCAAATCTTTTAAGAGCTGGTCGTTATGTGAGGACTGAAGCTTCGCTCTCTTTGTATGACCAGGAGGGGAAGAAAAAAAGGGGAGACAGGGGGCATCCCATTTGTGAAGTGTATAGTCTAGGTGTTGAAACTTTCAAATCAGCAACAAATGTCATCTCAAAAATGGTCATCTGCCAGATGATACTTTAACGAGATTCAAATTTTTTCTGTGAGGAGGTTTTGTGCATCTCTTATTATGCAGAGATTGAAGCAGACTTCAGAAGCCATTCCCAAAAATTGAAGATATACAATTCATTTTTCTTGAAAATGTCTTAAACATGCGGTAAGTTAGTCAAAATCATTGTAGCCCCTTTTGAGAAAATAAAATCTTCAACAAATGACCCTGTATGGGGTGGTTTAATAGGGTCCTTTTCACATTTTATTTGTTTATTTTTTTTTTAAATCTTCATAGCAGTCGCATTCTTAGAAGATGTCGAACTTAAATATCAAGTTTGGTATTGAATGACTTTTAGTTTTTGAATTATACTATACAAAGACGTGCGCACTCAAATAACTTTTTGTACGTTTTATTTATTTACTTGGATTTGAGAGAGAGGGCGAGTGTGTGTGTGCGTGCGTGTGTGTATGTGTGTGTGAAGATATACTATATCAAATACAATCAGTATCTTCCAAAGTTGCCAAACGAAAATTTACAAGAAAATTCCCCACAACAAATTATGCTTTGCAGGAATAGTTCTCCAAAATTCGATTTGCAGAAGAATAGCTCTGGCGATTTCCGTTAAAATGTCACAGGTTTAAGTAATTTTAAAGACAAATGAAATGTATAATTTTCTGGGAATAGCTAAACTGTAAGATCTGCAGAAAACCTTACTTCATAACGTGCAGATATCATTAATGCACGCAATTTATTGAAAATATTGAAAATTTTCAATGTAATGAATGTTTATCTCGATTAACAAGAAGTAGGTGGAAGAAAAAGCTTTTGTAAGAATATTTTGCGGAAGAGTGATTGGACAGTCAGGTGAAATGTTTAGTAGCCCACTCATAACTTTTTCTACCAGTAATGCAGAACCTTTTCAAGGAATATTTTGGGCTCAGGAGTGAAAATTCGAAATTGCATATTATTCAGATGTTTGTAACAAGCTGAGGAAATGTGGAGATATCGATGAGACGAACTTGCCGCAGCCTTGTGAATATTTCATTAGCCATTTCCTCCAACAGATTCTCTCCTTTGCCTCTCCCAAAGTTGTTGCCACCGCTGCGCCCGTTATATAAATATTAATCTGCCAAGTTTACTGGTTTTATTCATAAATATCTGCAGTTTATGCAAGGTCACTACTTGACGTTGTCTGTTACTCATGCCCAGACTCTATCAAAGCTGAATTCAGCTTTTAAGACTCAATAAATATGAAATAATGTAGTTGATATAATTATACCTTAATACAAGTTATAGTGTCGGCGGAGGCATGTATATACTGGCAAGCCATCAATTATTTCCGTAGTCAAAATACAGGATTATTAACACAGGCATCTGTTTCTACAGGCTAAGGAACGCCCTCTCAATATCAAACCAGCAAAAGGGTTCATAGGAACAAGGGTACTTACTTTTACTTTTCAGAACCTCTCCACTTGCCACTCGGTCAACCCAATCCCCATGTTGTAGGTGTCTCTCTGTTATCGTCTGGTTAACATTGAATTTCTATGAACCTCTAGGTCGTCCCTTCTTCCTTCTATGTAACGACCTTCCAGAAATGTCCTGTGCCATCTACCCTTGTCCATTCGGTTGACATAGCATCCTGCTTCAGTCGTTTCTATAACATAATTCTTTCTATTAAGGTTCACCTTTCACATTAGTTAATATACTCTCTATATAATTCTCCTTTGTTTCTCCACTATATTCCTGCTTCATAAAATTCCATTCAGCGTTTTAAATTTTAATTTAAAATGAACAAGGGTATGAAAATAATTTGTTAGTTATTAAAGGATTTGGCCTTTCGTTGACACCTAATTGAGTTGTTTTCCGCTGATTGGTTGTTCGTTTTTGGGGAAAGGGGAAGCATAGAAGGCAGAAAAAAATATACTGTTTAGTGAACAGACCAATATACCTGTACGCTACATGTATGCCGTTGCAAATGGAAAAGCATCACGAGCACATGAGGTTTATTTAGACCTTGTTCACGACATTAACACGAATTCACGACCTAGAAAGAACGGCTTATTTGAGAGGAATGTTTTGGATGTTATTAGTCCAAGAGAGGTACGAAGCATTAACCGTGATGTGGACGCAAACCCGTCAGAGAGCACAGGACGCTGTGCAGTAAGGGAAGGTGTTAGTCACATGACTATCTGGAGAATTTTGCATGAAAATTTTGTGTAACTGTTTAATCTTTAGCGGGTGCGAGAATTCAATGTGCCATATAGTGACCAACCCATAAAAACTCGTCCATCGCTTAAAGCCTACTGTATTCTTATGCCTGTTGTAACTATAAGGAGATATTATATATAACAATTGTGCAAAAATGTATCTCGATTAACATGAAATAAATAGAAGAATGAACGTTTGTAAGAATAATTTGCAGAAAAATGATTGGAGAAACTCGTGTGAATAAGCATATCGGGTTTATTCTGTTCCCAAATGTGAGAAAACGATTCGTTGGATGGAGATGACGCGCGAATTAGATTGCTGCAAACTGTCGGTATTAACGTACGAGTATTTCAACATCGCAGAGGTTAGGTTTGACGTCTTGACTGCGCAGTTAGCTTTTTTGTTTATGTCACGTAATCATTCACCACATGCTGAAGGTGTAAAGATCACGGCTACTTTTTGTGTTGCTCTTAAACAACGTTTTGTCCTTGAGGATTATGATATACCTCTCCTCACATGCAGCAAATTTCATAGGCGGATAATGCTTGGGGATTTACGCACATTAAGTCCAAATTAACCATGTTATATGCGGTTCTTTTCCAGCCCTTTAATGACTTAACCCACGTTTTTTCTCCAGCATCTTCTTGACAAAGCATTTGCAGCAGATAACGCCATTATCGCATGCATCTATGTGACGGAAAAGATCAAAACAAGTGTGGGACGTTATAAGAGGCCAAGAAATGCATAAATAAATTTGGGAGATGGCGCAGATAGTTACCAACAATAGCTTTAGAAGAGTATTTACAATGAGGAGCAAAAGGGTCTACTAGGAACAGAAAGCGAATACCATCTCAAACAACAAGAACTGCAATCGTAACTCGACAAAGAAATATAACAATGGAAATACAAAGTGCAAGAGAGATACAGGAAGAAATAGAAGGTTAGTAGTAATACTCACTACGTTTCCATGGTGAATTGTACGTATTGACTTCTCTTACCGAACTGAATACTGCATTCAGACGTGGATTGAAAAGGGTCCGATCCGCTCATTTCGTGGGATCTGTTGAAATCGGTTGCATGGGAGCACGGATCTATTTGAATCCGCCAAAGTTTTAACTTCTAATGTACTCCTTTTTTATTGCCTCAATCAGCATGTCCCATTGCTTGCATTATTGCAATACTACATACTATGTTTACATTTATGAATTTACAATTCTGAAGTTGTAGGTGCTACAGTGTTCCTATTATTAATATTGTTGAGTTTCCACAATGAATATTATTACCCTAAAATGTATTTCTCCTATTTGTTATTTACTTTGTATTTACAATGTGTCTACTGATGCTATGAATTTTTTGAACAGTTTATGTTTTTGAATGAATTAATCTGGAGTCATTGGTCACTTTCCATGATTCGCCGTTATTTCTTGTCTTAATGTGTCCCTCTGATGCTGAAGTTTAGTTATCTTGGTAAAAGTGGTGTGATAAAAGAAAATAACAAAGCCACTTTTATTGTTTCTATAATTTCATTATATATTCTTCTCAGAAACATTTACTATAACCTCAAAACCTTGTTAAAATACGCAGAAAACATACTTTTACAGGTTCGCCAACATAAAACCTTGAATTATTTCTGTTTGAACCTTTCAGATGTTTTGTAAATCTCATTTCCGGATTGAATTCAACATGGAAACGCGGAAGTGGGAGTGTACTCAATACGTATTGAATTCGCCATGGTAACGTTGTAACTAACTGATCCGAATAGAAGGGAAGTTTGGATCACCAATGGAAGCCTGGAGGCTGCGGAAAGGAGTATAAGACCATGCAGAAATCCCAATGAACCCCACAAGGATTACTTGGGGATGTGAGAGCAACGAACACAGAAAGATTATTCTAATGTTATAGTTATTTAATTGTTATAATCTGCACATTGTTATGAATTGTATAATTGATATAGCTACAAATAAAATTACAAAGCAAAATGTGCATAATAAGACCGGGCATATAACCTAGAAGTCTGGTTATTAGATATGCAGATTTTATTTTGTTTTTATTTATTTGTTTTATCAACTTCTTGTTACTGGAGTTACACTGTTATGGCAAATTAACACATTGGGTATAGGTAAAAGAAGAATGTAGTAGACTAAATGGATAGTAAGTCACTTTGTGATGTCTGAAACCCCATTTTGTTTGAATGACCATTAGGAAAAAAATAAAACAAATGACAGCTTCCTAATTATTGAGAAACGTGTAAGTATTTGAATATTTTGGCCAGTAATAAGGAATACTTCCGAAACGGTGAACTCCATGTATGTCTTAAAAATTTCGCTGTTCAAGACATGATTGTTTTTGGCGGAGGGTGGTACTTGGCTGCAAGTGCTAGAGGCAATCAAAAGAGAAATCTTAACATGTAAGGGTTGAACTGGGAGTGAGTAGAGAAAGTTTTCAAATGTGCACTATTTATAATGAGGTTTCCGATAACAAAGCTGGGGTTGGTTCACTTCTGACGCTAGTGAATGCGGTAGGATGTTAACGCCCCCCATGCACAGAAGTAGGTCGCTGTTTCTCTCTTTCAGTGCTGGGCGTTTCTGTGTAATCCCCATATTGAACCCGTTCTAATCCCATAACCAATGGTCCATACCTTGCTGTTATTAGCACTGTACTAACTGGCAATGGAGAGTGCGTTAAAGCCAGCAGGACTTCGTTAATATCCGCTTTTATTGCATAGATCCTCCCTCTGCCGGCTTTACAGCATGAGAAAAACCACTATTTCACAACAAACCTGCGTATTTGGACATAGACAAATATCAAACCGTCTCCCAGTGTCTGGCACATTTGATGGGGCCTTCAGTATCTCGGTTTTCGGTGGATTTGCTGCTGTTGTTGTTGTAGTGTTTAACGCCCGCTTTTACTACTACGGCACCGCAGGCGGTGACACTGATGATACATGAAGATGGAGCACCGGTGGAATGAGATGGCGGGGGAAACCGGAGTACCCGGAGAAAACCCGCCCTGACGCCGCTTCGTCCACCACGAATACCACATGCGGGTCCCTGGGATCGAACCCGGGCCGCCTAGGTGGTAGGCGAGCGCGCTAACCGCTCGGCCACGGCGCCGCCAGGATTTGCTGCTGGTGCTACTGTTTGTGAACTGTGTGATCTTTATCTCAGAGCATGCGTTCTTGGTTGTGAGAACAGGCATCACTTAAATTTGCTGATAAAGTTAATTGAACCAAATAAATGAGCTATTTGCTGTAGTTTCTTACACCAAACAAAATAGAAATTTATACATACTAATAACATTACAAGATTAGTACATAGGATGTCCACTATTTTATCATCTGTCTCCATTGCTCCGTAGCCAACGCATCTGTTTCCTCCAGTCCTTTCACCCCCATACATCTTCTTACTCCACTTATTCACTTTCCATTTCGTCTTCCTTTCCCATTTCTTCCATCTGATGTCCACCTCGTCATTTCCTTTGACAATCTTCCACCTTCCATTCGGGTTACATGTCCGAACCATTGCAGTATTTTTCCATTTATCACTTCATTTTCTATATCCATTAGGCATCGTATTTCTTATATTTTACTCTATCTTTTCTCGACTTCCTAGCCGATCTTCTAAAAACGTCTAGTTCCACAGTTCCCAATTTTCCTTCCTGTATTCTGTTTGATGTCCAAGTTTCCGCCCCATAAAGCCCCAAATTCTCAGAATTTGTAATATATTGTGACAGTTTGACGGATCCAACTTCTGACAGTGTGATGAAAGCGAGAAAAGTCCAATTACTTTTTCTGTCACTTTATTTTCCCTCCAGAATTTTATCACAACTCTCTTCTACTGAGGTTAACACAGTTTACATTATTTTGTGATATTACAACTCACAGCTGTTTTTTTCTCGTAGCTTGACTCAGTCCTTTCACTGTCTTTCTTCACTTTCTCTGTCTCTCATACACTAACTCCGCCGATACAATCACTCATTACTCCTTAAAACTTCTTCACTTCGCGACGTATCTTTCAAAACGACTGTACCCTTTACCCCCCCCTCCCCCCCCACACACACACACAAACACGCGCGCGTGTCTGGCTCCGACTGACTCTCGTCTGTAACCGTAACTCACTCCTCTGCTCGTTGATTCGCCCCCTTATATGACAAAGATGACGTCACGCGACCCTTTATCGAACTTCTGCAAATATGCCGGCCGCCGGACACTTCTCGAATACTTTGGAAAACTTTTGTGTCGCCGCTTGACCTCGAGCGCCTTTGTTACTCGCCGCGCCAGTCGGGTGAGACAGCGCGGCCCCGACCGTCCTTTGTTGTCTTGCCGCTGCCATGGACCGGCGTCACAATATCAATAAACAGCGTAAGTTACCATGAATCCCTGAAAAGCTAGCCGGAAAACCCTTTGCGGCTACCGCCAAGTCTGTATAGCGCAAGCCCGGTATTTAGGCGCTCCGAACTGCCGATAATCCTAACATTAAGATGCTTCTGTAAGGCGTGAAGACTCGAGTTTTAGAAATACGCTCACTATTATCAACTTAATTCCGCCTACATATCACTACACCACTAATTTAAAGCTTCTCGTTCGCCTGTGCAACTCTTAAGAATTCCTTTTGCATTTCTAATTTTCAGATCTGACAGAGACATGAATTAGAGATGGCATCAAGTTAAGGCCTTATTTACACATTAACGTCATTGGCAATTACTGTTTGATAAGTTATTTCATCTTATAGGTTAGGTTTTGCTTTGATTATTTCATACATAGAGGTGGTGAATTATAATATACGATTTATCACCTGGCCATTCTTTTGTTTTGCAAAAAATTGTCAGTAAGTCATTCTTTTGTTTAGTCCGTGATGCCAGCTGAATCCCATAAATCATTGAAAAACAATTTATTACACATTTGGATTAACATCAAAATGGCAGTGTTTAATTTGACAGATGTATTTTTTACAATTGTTATTTTAATAATTAATAGATTTTTTCAGAAGAAAGCTTCTTCGTTAATTTTAAAAATAAAGTGAGATTTATTTGAGATTATAAACTCGTTTTCTGTTATAACAGCAAAAGAAGATCGAAATGCATGCTATTATCGGGTTCGTTTTCCTCAGTTGGCAGTGCTGAGTAAGTGGAACTATACAAGTCGAAATTAATGTTTTAGGTTATTTTTTATAAGATTTAATTTTTTCTGATCAAATCTTTGCGATATAGTATGTAAACTCTTATTTTATTTATGAAATGATCCAGATAAATATCATTGAACTGTCCGACCTAAAAACTAAACTCCCTAGCGATGCAGCACATGAAGGGCCAAGGTTGCCGCCCAGCCGCTGGGTTCCCCACCTCTGCCCACTGCAGGCGTCATTGCTGGGGTGCAGTACTGGAGGGTGGGACGTGGTCAGTGCCCCGAGCTCTCCCGGTCAGTTATGTGGCCTTCGCGACCTGGGGCCGCTACTTCTCCATCAGGCTGAGAGTGCACCCCGTGCCAGACTTCCCAGCGGGGAAAAATCCCCATGCTGGTACCGGGAATCGAACCCGGGTCCTCGGCGCCAGATGCAAGAGCGCCACGGAGGACTATCCGACCTTCCCAAATAAATTGTCTGGCTCCGCTCGAGAATTTATCTTATATTACTTATGATAATTTTAATACTGCAACATCTAACTTCAATCCACTCTCTCCTTTCTTAGTTGCATGTTAGGGGAAGATGCAGAAATAGAAATGTGTGTAAATATTTTAGACGGGGAAAAAAGTCACGGAGTTATGGATAATCGATAGGTCGCATATGATGTGATGATGGGAAATATAATCTGGTTCCATCCGGTTCCTTCATTTTTCTTTTCAGGTGGGATCACATTCGTGCTGGGGGCCCATTAATTTATTTCCTCTTCTGCCCACTCGTCTTTTCTCTTGCTACCTACATGCCATTGGTTACCATTCCGCTCTGAAAGAACTGGAAAAATTACTGTAATAAACCTTCCCATTCACTACTGAGGCAAATGTTTTAATTCAGGGATAAACACGCATTTATCCGCTTTTGGAATTAATCAGGTTCTATTTATACGACTATTTCTTTCATGTCCCGAATGGAAGACATGGCCAATCATGTTTTTCAACCAATCACAGCCGTGAATCTACTCAATGTATGTCGAAATCTGTTTATCACGTCCTTCTTTGGGCAATAAAGGCACCTCCTTTTTTACTGCTCTGCGCAGGTTGGAGTATCACAAGAGCATCAATATGAAGAAATCAAACACAGAAGTATACGAGGAATAAATACACTGTGTAAACAACGTGGAATGTCAAAACAACAAGCTAATATCATCAGTCTTTCTTCTGTAGAAAAACCCGCCATCTATACTGGATACATTCTTACTAGAAAAAAAAGTCAAACAACAAGGAAATTCTCGGAAGTGGTTCACTCTACTAACATAACATAAATCTTGTGTGTTTTAATAAGATCTACATTTTTTGTGCAGTAAGAATTTGTTTATCTCATACGGTTTACCGAATATACAAAAGTCACTTAGGAGGAAGAGGACTTCTGAGGACGTTGCCAGAAAATTCAAGATACACATTTAATTTGTCATGAAAATATCTTAAAGTCCTTAGAATGATTTTTTAGAAAATCAAAAATGTCAAAAAATGTTCCATTTAAAGGGTACTCTGGGATGGGAATTTTCTTAAAAATCGTGTCGCATCCTTGGAAGATGCTGAAACTTTTCGTTTCATGTTATGCCGTTTTCGGTCTCTCTTTCACGCACAGAGCTTTTTATAACTTTTTTATTCCGGTAATCTCAAAAAAATTATTTCCGGTGAAATCTTTATACCGAATTTTTTAGTTGAACGCAATACTTCCTCTATTTACTATACGTAGTAGAGAAAGTAAAAATAACTAAACGTGACCACACGATTCTGTCTTGTTTTCGAAACAATGCCACATAATTATATTGCAAATAAATGAAAATAGTTTATGATATAATTAATATGCTTTTTGGGTAAATCATTTCATTTTATTCCTGAAATATCATGTATAAAGTCAAATGCACTAGAACACCAGGATTTAGAGGTACAAAATTCTTCATACACATTTCATAACCGTGTTTAATAATTACGATTTTAAATAATGTTCAAAATATACAAGCTAACATTTATCAACCCTTGTTTTCTGTAAAGGAAGTTATAACCATACCGGATGCATTCTAGCAACAAAACAACAGCGAATCCTTAGGATTCTGATTGTTTTCGTAAACAAATATCGCTTAAATGGAAAATAAACAAATATTCTATGATATAAGAATGAGTTTTGTGTAAATCACTTCAGTTTGTTCATGAAATGGTGTTAGCAAATGGTGTCTTGATTTCCAGTTCATCTAGATAAATTTTCAAGTCACGAAGTCACTGGAGAATTTATTCATGATTTGGTAAGTGCTCGTGGCATTACTGCTGAATAACCTCAAACATGGTGTTACAAATCGTATATACAAACCAAATGCAATTTAATAATACAATTGAATAATCGGTAAAGCTACTGTACTTGTCACATTTTGTCCTCGCCTCACTCCCTCCTCAGTTTCCATTTATCACCGAAGATGGCACATTTATCATTACTGTATTATATAACTACGAAAAATAATATAACAACAATAATAATACAAATAGAGAAAAAAGGAAAAGCTATTTGCAAAGAATGGATAACTCTCTTATTTCATTACAGTTATACAAATATAAACTTTCTGGTATAGAACAGACCACTAAAAAGATGGAATATGAACAGGAGAATTGCGATGATATGAGAAAGTTTCACAATGTGCATTGATATAAGTTACATTAATTTGATGTGTATTGCGCATAGACCCTGTCCTGATCATCTGGTTTTGTCCATCTATCACCTTCCGTGCTCCACTTAACCATATAGAAGTGTATGAAAAGAGAAAACTCGATGAAAAATACCCATAATGAACGGGCTCTTAAACCATACTGGGCCCAAATGACCTCGTCGACGGGCCGTTAAACCCCAAACACTCACTCTTAAACCATTGCACTCTCACTCTCTCACTCACTCTACTCCTGCCATCAACTGTCACTATAGCACTCTCTCCACTTTCACAACATGATGCAAGTATAACACGCTCGCCGAGCAATCATCAGCCTAAAGATTTTTAGGGACTGTTCAACTGCACAGCGACAAGGCAGGCTTCGATCAAACCGATCAATCAAGCATAATTTTGTGCCCATTCCAAACCCTCTTCTCCACTTTCATCCTCTTGCCGGACCTTTTTCTATTCACCATTTCTTCTAGTGTCTCTCTTGGGAATCAATTTCTTCTTCTCAAGTGTCCCTCCTGATCTCTTTTCCTCCCCCTGTTCGTTTTAGTCCTTCAATACTGGAACAAAAAGTTCTTTGTATTAATGTCATTTATAAAGAATGGTTTTACCGAAGGAATTCAATGCCCAAATACTAACACTATTTGTTTTATGAATGCTTACATTCGTGAAGTTCTCGGCTTTTTCCAACACAGTCACCTTGTAAATTAATATTTTGTGACGGATACAGCTCCGCCCAGCCGTGGGGGCACTTCTCATCAGCCCAACATGTTGGTATTTTTTGTGGATTTATTCGGAAGATTTCCAAAGCAATTTCTTCAAGAAGCAAGCTGTATTTTATTGGGCTTGCTTGATGACACAATTTCGTCCACTTTAGTTTCAATGCAATGTCCACCATTAGTTTTCTGTCCACACCTGACATTTTTGGTGTTGCACTTAATGTTAAAAATCTGCTGCAATTACTTATTGGACCTGCCAAAAACACGTGCATACACTGGATTTTCTGCCAGGCTACATCATTATCCTTTAATACAAGTCCGTCCGATTGTTTGCACTCGATGATAGCTCCATAATTAGTAACCATTCTATAATTGACGCTCTTTGAACAGTAAAACGTGTAGTTCCCTTGCATCTAGATTTTTCAGTTGACATCCCGATTGTAACTCCAAACCATCAGGAACATCAGATCACATGACAATTATTAATTTTAACTGTTGTCTGCTACTGACACAGAGACCGCTGTGATGCGCAGACAGAAGTGCATCGAAACGCGTTCAGAATCATGTAGTTCTCTCTGCCTTCTGGAAAGCTACTGTTCGCAGCTATCTGACTTTAACAATATGCTAACTAACAATTTGCTTAAAAGCTTGATGGAGTGTTGTACCAGTTTACCCTCGCAAACCTACATACTTTGAAATTATTCATCTAGAGAGTAACAAGTCAATTAATAAAATTTGTCGCTTAAAATTTTAGAAAATCAAACAAGATGATTTTAAAAGCATGTTTATGAAGCAAAATCTTAAAACCGAAACATTATTTCAAAATCATTAGACTTTTTAGCTCTAAATAATTATGTCGCGTAGACAACTTTGACAATTGTTTACTTACAGAGAATGAAAAGTTGGAAATTTCAAAATTTGGTCTCTTGACGTGGTTTTCTGTAGTACATATAGACTGTCGACCGGATTGATCCTGAGAAATGATTTAATTTAATTTACTCCTTTAACATAGTAGAGAGTCATGTGACATAAGATTTCTACTTTCTCTGCTAATCGCCTTTAGTAGGTACAGGAAGTAACCAGACTAACCCACTCAGTAATTCGATATCCAGAAATGTGTATTTTGAGGTCCACTAAATAAAAAAGAGAAAAGGACACGTGTGTGTGTGTGTGTGTGTGTGTGTGTGTGTATGTGTGTGTGCGTGCGTGTGTGTGTGAGAGAGAGAGAGAGAAGAAATGAAATATCGAATAAATTGCAAGTGGGTATTTAAGTTAATTTTCTCTGCTATACTATTTACCAAAAGCAAACGGAGGAAGTATTTCACATCGAAGTATCGTCGGAAATGCACATTTTTAGGTTCTCTTAATCGAGGAAAATGATCGGCGTGTGCATGTGTGACAACATGACCCCAAAGGAATATTCAGTTAATACCAAACTTGCTATTCAAGAATTCGGCGCAAAGATTTTCAAGAAAATACCCCGACTTAAACTAACCTTGAGATGGAAGATTTTTCGAAAATTGCCCTAACTTTTTAATTGAGATACTATATACATATTTATAATATCTCCATCACAAATTAAATGTAATATGTTGAATTCTCTTGGAATAACCTCTGAAGTCCTTAAAAAAGTGCATTCCAGCACATTCATTTAGGGTAAATGTTCTTTTTCTTTTTTCTTTTTTGGAGGGTTGGTGTTAGTGTTTGTAAGACATTCTTTGTAATTTTTTTTTAAATTTATTTATTATTTGAAGTCGCTTCAACATAAAAGTCATATCGCGACTAAACATTGAGGAAAAAAAGGAGGAAACATATCATGAAGTTTACATTGAATTTAAACATTAACTTTGCATGCTTTGATGAACTTGATGATTTTCTTGTGATATTGTTGATCGCCCAAAGCTAGCTGACGGTTCTCAGGAACTCCATACTGAAGTCGCTGGTGAGTGTATCTTGGGCAAACAGTGAGCAGATGCTGAACGGTAAGAGTAGAATCACACAGAGTACATTTAGGAGGAAGTTCACGGGACACAATGTAGGAGTGGGTAAGCGCAGTGTGGCCAATCCATAATCGGGTTATTAGCACCTGGTCTCGCCGGGTTAGCGTTCTAATTGTTGTGGACAGGTTAGGTATTGGACAGATATCATGCAGTTTACTGTTGGATGTAGTTGTCCAATCTGTCTTCCATCGGTGTAGGATAGTTCTTTTAAGATGCCGTAAATAGTCTTCATGTGGTAGCTTTAGATCTGGTAAGCTTGGAGGATGCTTGGTAGCTTCTTTTGCACCAGTGTCAGCAAGACAATTTCCTTGTATGTTACAGTGAGATGGTATCCATGCCAAAATCAGTTGTTTATCTGATAAAATAAGGTCATTGTATAAGTCACGTATCTCCCTTACCAAGGTGTGGCAAGGTGATCGTTGTTGTATAGCCATTAATGCACCAAGGGGATCTGTGTATATAATGAATGATTTGAAGTCTTCATTCTTTGATATATAGTCCATGGCGAAACGTATAGCAAACAGTTCACTGGAGAAAATGGTGAGAGTGTCTGGTAGAATATACATCATGGTGTGGTTGCTTTCCCAACATGTACTATTTTCTCACATGAGAAGTCATTCCTTTCTCTCTTTTTTTCGCCTCCTAATCCTGCAAAGAAAACGAAATTTCAAAGACCATCATATATCGACCATATCTTAAAAGATTTGACTATCGCTTAAGGCTACTCTATTTCCATTTACTTATAAGGAAATATGCAATAATATCACTTGTACAAAATTTCATATACATGAAGGAAAATAAGTGTTTATAAGAATAATTTTTAGAAGAGTGGGTTGAGAAAGTGATGTGAATGCGACAGACTTTTCTTATCAAAATGATTTTAACGAATTTGCTTAAAACAACATACATATGTTTAAGATACTTGCATGACAAAATCTTGAATATTCAAGGAATAGTTTGTGAAGTCCTCTTCATCAGGGAAGATTTTTGTATAATTGGTTAGTTGTAAGTGATAGTCATTTCTGGGATATTGGTTCGTATTTTAATATTTCATATTTTTGAAGTGCTAGGTCACTATTAATTTGTTTTTCGTGTTCATTAAAAGAGGAATTTCAGAGCCAGCATATGACTATCGACTTTTATTTTAGTATTACTTGAAGCTTCCTCTATTCCTGTTGTATCTATAAAATTTATCTCGATTAATAAAGTAGAAGAGTGGGTAGAGAAATGGAATATGTATTTTAAAATATGAATATTACATTGGGAAAAGCGTTGAATAGCTCATTGGCGAGTCAGGACGGTTATATAATGATTATGCTGCAATGGCAACATTCTCGTGTGAGAAAGGCCAGGTTCGATTCTGCGCGCAGGTAGCTGTGGGAACAAAGAAAACATACATCACAGAGTTTATGTGGTGTTGCAGCTTGTGGTTCACTGTAATTAATGTGAGCGCGGAACAAATTTCACAAACTTTGTGTTACAAGGTAATACAAGTCAAATAATTAATTTTCCTTTCATTTTCCTGCTGTACTTTTTGTATGTCTGTGCTGCTGGGAATAATAATGTTTATTCTGCAAGCTCGGCTCTTGCAGGGTGCTTTTGAAAATGTTAATGAATATCTGCAATAGTCACGTGTCCCTCTTTATCCATTATGTTTATTTTCATACCTACTCCATAAATTATGTACATCTATTTATTGTGACCGTCCATTTCTTGAACTGTCACTTCATGAATGTGACATAAGTTAATTTCCCGTATTGCTTCATTTTCTTTCCGCTGTAATGAAATACCTAGCACGACGCAGCCTCTTTCAGACGGTTCACTCACTGGGAGTTGAACACAACACGTCTCGAACCCCTTGCAGCAATAGCACTCACAACACGTCGCCACTGTCCTTACAAACTCACTCGGAGAACATCACTTCTCGTCGCAAGAGAAATGTACACGCTCCGACAGACTGACTTGCTTCTCGTGAGTGCCCGCTTGTATACCTGTTGGCAATTTCAATTGTAAAATATTAAGTCAGTATATTAATATTATTATGTAGCCTTTGCAAGACTGCATTAATATTTCAGATTGCGCTCTTCAAAATTTAAAAAAGATCAAACGAACAACATAAACTTTTTAAGAAGTATTTACTGCCTCCAATATACTGTGGAATAGGCATCTTAAAAGCAAAAAACATAGCATAAAATTGGTTCGTAAAAAACCCAAAACAAATGGGAAATAATGCCTCTAAACAAACTTAACAGGTACATAATGAATAAGCCTGTAGGTGAGCTCACTCATTCGGCTAATCAAACCGCAACTTAGAAGAGTTATAAGTAGGCTTCGGTCCCGGTTTCAAAGGACACTAGGTTGAGAGCTAGTTTACTATACCCGTTTCTACATCATGTTTGTTGGCAGTAGAGGAGGTAGGGAAGGGGAGCCTACCCCGTTAGGTAGAAGCATATAAAACTTCCCTGTAAACATACATTAAATGCCGACCACATGCAACCGGCGCCTAGGCCTAGTTATAAGTTATATAACTCAACGTGGATCATTCAGGAAACATCTAAAGACAATGCGACTACACCAAATGGAACCTATTGGTCTCTTGTGTTTAAAAGCCAATGAAACATCACGTATTAAAATGCGAAGCTATAGAACGGAGAAGATATCAGATTCTCGGATCCGCCGCAAAATTAGAGAAAGATTCTCATCTACTGAAACAAATAGTACAAATAATTATGTATGTAGATATAGATCCCTAGATTAGAAAACAGGAAGCACGCAAAAAGTCTCTTTAGGCTGAGGTGCAAAAGGGAAACCTGCTTCCAAAAATATAGTCACACTGCCTCCAGTTTTTTAACAGTACGTCCTTGCAGCAGGTTAGACGAAGTCTTCTATCCCACGAAACGAAGGTTGAATATCAGGATGGTATTTAGGTTCAACATCTTCGTAATTAAGAGGAGCTGGCACCTTTGCTCAGCCAATAGTCCGAGGGTTACCGTGTTCCATTCTCGACTGGAGAGTGGGAAATTTGTTCTACCCTAGAGTATTTCCTATCCTCCCCAGAGTCTGGAAGAGCAATGATAGTGTTAATGCGTGAATTTACTTAAGAACCCAACATCCACTGCATACGAGTTAACACCATTGCTGATAGGAAATATGTTCCAAGGGAAAGTTTCTGATATCACCTTTATTGTTAAAAGAGGGGTATAAATGGAACAACAAAGAAATGAAGAGGACTTCAGAGGCTATTCGCAAAAAAAATTAAGGTATACGTGTCATTTGTCATAAAAATATCTTAAACATAGAGCTATTGAACCAAAATCGTTGAAGACATTTGGAGAAAATAACAAAATTCGAAAAATGTTCCATCTAAAGCATCATTTGGGATGGGGATTTTTTAAAAATCTTCATGTCGCGTCCTTGGTAGAGGCTAAACTTAAACACCAAGTTTGATATTTAATCCACGTTTCATTGTTAAGTTATGCTGTTCACAGACACACTACCCATTCATATGATAAGTTCTGTCACAAATATAAACGTGGGCAGCACAACAAACAATGACACTCTCCAAAACATTTTCATATAGTTTATTAACTATAATATAGTGAATACAAAGAACATTGTGTTAGTCAAATTGTCCACAGGCTGTATGACATTTATCTCCAACCTCTGCACTGTTCCCTTCAAGTTTCCTCTCCAGATTTGTGTGTCGTGTTAAGCAAGTTCAAGCTTTACCCTAGATTATGTCCCGTTGTTGATAATTTAGCGGATTCAGATCTGGACTTCTCTGTGCTCAATCTTGGTGCACTATAAACACGGGGCATTGTCCTTAGGCCACTGTTGTGCGCTTTTAGCCTTGTGAGTTGGTTCAGTCTCTTGTCAGTCTCATGATAGTAGATATATAAACACTGGCTTTTTACTTTCTCTACTACGTAGAGAAGTTCGTGTGTGTGTGTGTGTGTGTGTGTGTGTGTGTGTGTGTGCGCGCGCGCGCGCGTGCGTGTCTTGTCAGTCTGTGACAGCGTCCGTCAAAAACCAAAGTTAATGTCTTTCAAGGATGCGACACGAAGATTTTAAAGAAAATCACCGCACACTAAACTAGCCTTTACATGGAAAATTGTTCAAAAATCCTGATTTTCTTGAAAATGGCTCCAACGATTTTGATTAAAATGTCATATGTCATATGTTTGAGATATTTTTATGACAAATAAAATGCATATCTTGAATTTTCTGGCTATAGCTCCTGTAGTCATATTTACTCTGGATGACATTTGCATAACTGGTAAACCGTAAGAGATAGACCAAATCTAAATATACAAAAAATGTAGATCTTGCTAAAATACACAACTTATGTCTGAATAAATTTTTTGTAGCGTAAACCATTTCGGAGATATACCTTGTTATTTGTATGAGTGTTGGAGAACTTATACTTCTGTCAAATGGAACATCGTTATTCATTTTTTATATGTTAACCGTGAAAAGAGAGCAGAATTTGAAAACTAAAAGATTTGACTATACCTCAAAGTTTACTGTGTTCTAATATTCCCCTTTCTCCACTCTTTACTAACCATTCGTACAAAGTCGTACTCCTATATCTTCATGTTAGTTGAGATAAACATTTGCAGAAATTATCTTATTGCTTATTTCCTTGTAGGTGTAAGGGGAATATGTGAGTACAGTAGGCTTTGTGCGATAGTCAAATGTTTTAAGGTATTGAGATTCCATTCTCTTTGCACGCGAAGATATAAAAAAATGAATAACAATGTTCCATTTGACAGAAGTATAAGTTCTCCAAAACTCACACAAATAACAAGGCATATCTCCGAAATGGTTCACTCTAAAAAAAATAAAAAAAAAAAAAAAAAAAAAAAAGAAAAATTGGACATAAATTGTGTGTTTTAGCAAGATATACACTTTTGTATAGTACGATTTGTCTGTCTCTTACGGTTTACCAGTTTTGCAAAACTCATGTAGAGTAAACAGGACTAGTGAACTCTAGCCACAAAATTTAAAATATACCTACATTTCATTTGTAATAAAAATACCTTAATCAAAATCGTTAGAGCCATTTTAGAGAAAATCAAAATTACCAATTTAAAGGGTAGTTTACGGTTGAGGAATTTTCTTCAAAATCTTCGTGTCGCATCCTTAAAATATATTAAACGTGAATGTAAACTTTGATTCTTAACCGACTTTTCGTTTTTAAATTACGCTGTCCACACACTGACAGGCACACAAATCACACACACGCACGCACGCGCGCACACACACTCACACATGCCCGCGCGCCCGCACCTTTTTCTGTGCTTTTTTGGATTCAGGAGGCGTCAAAACATATATTTCCGGTGAAATCTCGATATCGAATTTTTGGGTGGAATACAATACTTCCTGTACTTACTATTATGTAGTAGAGAAAGTAAGAAGGAAACATAATCAAATATAACTGCATCAGACAATACGTTTGTACATGTTAAAACAGTCATTTTGAAATATCGATTACAGTATTGAAGTTATTAAGTGATTAGTGTGATTTTTTCAATGAAACATTTGAGTACTACAAAAAATATTCTAGAAAGAACGCATGTAAATGAAAACCCCTCCTTTAAAGTGCGTACTAGAATGTGCTGTAAAAATTTGAAGCAAATACGTTAATACTTTTTTAGAAAATGTTCTATAAAATACTGTTTTAACATTGTCAGTATACACCGCAGCGGGTCCCCTTAACTGAGCAAGATTGATGATAGCGATGTCAGGTTTTTGGATCGATTGCCCCACTCTGGGACGGCCTAGATCGGTACTAACCATATCTAAGTGTTGTCTATTTAATGGATATGTGCAGACACTATGTATGTGTCCTCAAGAAGTAAAGGTAAGGCTCGACCCCGCACCTTCATGTTGTAGGCGTAGGAACTGGTTCGTGACTCGAGCTGACACATCGGGGTTGTTGTACTCCATGTCTGCATCTCCAAGGTCCGCCTTTCATATCTCAGTAGCTTAGCTTAGCCTAGCTCAGGCAAGGGTTGCCACCTGTTGGGGATGAAGCATGGAAACCAGACACAGCGAAAATTAGCTTACTGTAAATAAACAAGGTGTTCTACAGATCAAACGTTGGGAGCTCATAGATAACATTATTTTAAACACTTTTTGTTAAGGAATGTTTTTTGCTGCGGTGCTTCGTTAAGTACTAGACGAGTTAATGTCATAGATTACTGCCTCCCACCCAGTTTACGTATTTACCTACGGCAAAATCAACAATGCAAACTAGTATTGCATTTGTCTTATTAAGGCAGACAATCTTAACCCAAGAAACAAACACACAACACATAAACAAAACACAAACATCTCATTGTTTACAGTTACAGTTTTACTATTCAAAGTAAATGTTGGAACGCACGCCCATTGCGATTAACACAGAGTGTATCGGCGTGCCTTATTCTGCCGTACTCTCGCAAAGACAGCCATTTCTCTGGCTTAAAGGTTTGTCGGTCTACATAATTTTGAATAGTATTGGCAAATTCAAACAAATTAGAAAGAATATGTCGGAAATTATTCATTCAAAAGAAAACGAAGTATTTGACATAAATTGTGTGTTCTGGAGAGATCCACATTTTTCTTTAGTAAGTTTTTAGCTGTGCCTTACTGTTTACCATTTAAACAAAAATCATCCAGAATGAAGAGATCCTCTTAGGACATTCCCAGGAAATTAAAGTCATAACTTAGAAAGCACAATAGAATCGCCTGTTTGTGTCCGTCACTAGATACTGACTGACTGTTCCTCCGACTAGGGGAGTGGAGTGGGGTAAAGCCGCTCATTACGTTAGGTTCTCCAAAGAGAGGAGGTTGGACATTCCTGCTATGCAACGTATTCACATGTCTTTCTCTACTCTCTCTTCTACAAACAATCCATACAATTTTCTATATGTTTGAAATAGAAATACATCGTACCTATTACATTCACCCGGCTTTCCCTACTGACGTTTCTGTTACGTAATACATTCACGTGTATTTCTGTACTCAGTCTCTACAAACAATTCCTACTTTTCTGTCTGACTGAAATAGAAGTCCAATATATTACATTCACACCGTTTTCTCTACTCGCTTTTCTTCCTGTGGTATTTGTGGTTGTTCATCAGTGCTTTTGCATAGCGTCTTCCCAGTGTTTTATTTATTTTGTTTATGCTTTGCTCTTTATAGTATCCTATAACTGCTTAAATGATTAAGTAATATTTTAAAATGTTTCCGAAGAACCACAAAGCTTTTGGGCAAGTGCAATCTAAGCCTAAGAGCTGTAAATTGTCAAACCATGGGCAAGGCCGGGTATTTCAGCTGGTTTGTTTATAAAATTATTGATTTTATTAGTCAATAATTCCAGTATCATTTGGAGTGATAAACCTAATATTTAGAGGGACTGTTACGTTTGTAAGAATCCGCGCCAGTACCGCCGTACGCAACGAAGCCTAGAAGCACACCTGAAAGACTTAGTATTCGACTACCGAGCAAGGAAAGCCACGATGTGGACGATGGACGGGAATCAAAGCTTGGACCTGCCGAATGCGAGCCACACCTCGCTTGTATTTAGTAACTCAGTGCAACCTGACCTCCTCCACTTAACACTAATAGCAGAGAAAGCAGGCCATGCAGTTCAACTAGATGCATATTCTGAAAGTAAGTGAACATTATTACAGTGTTGCAGAAAATGCTCTTGCGGTACAATCTTTAATATGATTGCTATAAAATTGCCAATGCAAAACCTGTTGTCCAATTAAAATATAAACACAGAAGTCACCTGAGAGCGGTTTACAAATATTGAACCAGTAATTTTGCAAACCCGTTTGTGGGGAAAATTAATTCACTGACTTTAAATTATAGCTTCACAAGCCAAGTCGCTCAGTATGGCTTCCTTAACCTACGCAGAAATGTTAAACCGGGGGCATGGTGGTGCTCAAACTGGAGTACGTGACACCATACCGGCTCACAACAACGGTGTCTGCCGTGGGTTCGAATACCAGTCCGGTTGTCAAGCTGCAGTTACTATTCTCCTCAAATCAGAGTAAGATGAGGAAACTGCGCATATCCTCTTGGACTGCCTGTTCCTCATCAGAAGGAGAGTTACTCGTTCTGTAACCCGGACAGATACAGGGAAAGATGTTAATATTGGATCGAGGATCCCACAACTTGTTCAGGGAAAAGATAGAAGCAATGATTTACTAAGTAGGTGCAAAAGGTATTGCATTCCACTAAAAAATTCGATATCGAGATTTCAAAGAAATCACAGTCAAAAAAAAAAAAAAAAAAAAAAAAAAGATAAAGATAAAGAAAAGAAATATCCCTGCGTGTCACTGGACAGTATGAATAAAAAATGAAAAGTCTTTTAGTTTAGCATATCCCATGGACGGTCACGAAGACTTTCAAGAAAATTCCCCGCCTCGAACTACCTTTTACATGGAAAAAGTTTGAACATTCTGATATTCTCAACAACTGCTCTAATGGTTTTGATTAAAACATCATGTATTTAAGATACTTTCATGACGAATGAAATGTGTAGCTTGAATTTTGTGGCAGTAGCCTCGAAAATCCTCCTAATTCTGGATGAGTTTTGCATAACTAAACGTAAGTGATAAAAAAATGCATGTGTTGCATTCACATTATTTTCTCTACTCTTATATTAACTATTCTTACAAACTCTTACTCTCCTGTCTTCTTCAGGTATCGAGATAAACATTTGTAGAAATCATCTTATTGGTAATTTTCGTGTAGATACAAGGGGAATATCGAAATATAGTAGGCTTTAAGCGATAGTCAAATCTTTTGAAGTTCCACTCTCTTTACACGGCCAAGAGATAAAAAGGTGAATAACCTTCCATTTGAGCTAACTGTAAGTATTGCAAAGTTCACACAAATAACAAGGAATACCTTGGAAATGGTTCACACCCACAAAAAGATGTATTTGGGCAAAAATTGTGTTTTAACGTTTTTTCTACAGTAAAATTTGGTTTATCTGTTAAGTTAACCATTTATGCAAAAGTCATCAAGAGTAAACTTGACTACATGAGTTATAGCCAGAAAATTCAAAATATACATTTCATTTTCCATAAGAATGTCAACATGGGTTATAGCCAGAAAATTCAAAATATACATTTCATTTTCCATAAGAATGTCAACATGGGTTATAGCCAGAAAATTCAAAATATACATTTCATTTTCCATAGGTATATCTTAAACATGTGGCATTTTAATCAAAATCGTTAGGCATCTGTGAGAAAATCAACATTTTCAAAAAAATGTCCATGCAATTTTCGTTTTTTAGTTATGGTGTTCACAGACACTTCTGAAAGTGCTTTTCTTTTTCAGGACTTCTTAAAACATAATTCTAGTGAAATTTTGACATCGAATTTTTGGGTCGAATACAATACTTCTGCTTCCTCTACCAAGTAGAGAAAGTAAAGATGCCCTTTATATTCACAGGCTCTTAAAATATATTTCCAATGAAATCTCGTCGAGTTTGGGGGTGGAGTATATACTTCCTCTTGTCTTTGTAAATGATTAGTAGAGAAAGTAAGAAGGCTTCTGGGAATGCAGATGTTGTCCATTTGGAGATAATCACCTGTGTTCCAGAAAGGAAGATTCTGAGAAATAGCCAAGGTAGTGCAATACATTACATGAGTCAAGGTTGGAAGCAGACACGTTGGTGTAGGAAAGCAACACCCACATATTTATGCATGCAAATTGTACGATTCATAAATAGAGAGAACCAGTTTACAGTGCATTGTGTTGTAATGTCATATGAAGTAAGAGTGGTTTTACTCAGGTGTCTTGCTCTATAAGACAAACGTTTCAACTCGTCAGAACTTTATTCATAAACTGAATTTCCAAGGATGAATGAAAGATAGAGTAGCGGACATGTTCAAAGTGCTTGCTAATACGGAAAACTGCAACTCGATTTTCGTTCTGGAAAACGTTAAAGAAAAGTCTCTGTTTTGTTACATTCACTGAGTTTCTCCAACCACTATCTTGCGTTTGTGGTTATTGCAACCTGTTCTTACGAAAGCTTGTTTGTCGATCTACTTCATACTAAACGAGATAAACGTTTGTGGAAATAGTTTTACTACGCACTTCATTGCAAGAAGAAGATCGAGTCCATTCTCATATGTTAAAAAATAAATGGCCTTCAACTTCGTACTTTCCATGATTTCGCGAGAAAGAATTGAATAGCGAAACCACTCAAAAATGGCAGAAAGATCGCATGGTCCTGCGAAATAAAAAT
This sequence comes from Tenodera sinensis, assembly GCA_030765045.1. Taxonomy (NCBI): domain Eukaryota; kingdom Metazoa; phylum Arthropoda; class Insecta; order Mantodea; family Mantidae; genus Tenodera; species Tenodera sinensis. The sequence goes on from CM060961.1 coordinate 191,340,852, forward strand.
TGTGATAGATTAACGTATAAATTGAAGGAGGGTAATGCAGATAAACAGCAGTACCAACATTATCTCGAACGGTAACCACCAGCACGGTGCGGAGGAACTTTTTGATAACCCTTCAGTTATCTATATATGTACTTCGTGTTAACCGAGATAGAGAGTTGGAGAAACGGTTTATATAGGTATATTTCCTTACAGCTATACCGAGAATAGGAGAATACGCTGACTTAAGCAATAGTCAAACCTGTAATGACTGTGAAATTATGTTTGTCTGTACTATACCAGAAGCATAAAAATAAATAACATCCTATTTCAGACAAATGTAGGTAATTAACATAATTGTGTGCTTTAACGAGATCTAAATTTCAGTAGTACATACGATTTTGTCTATCTCTTACGCTTTACCACAATGAAGGACTTCCGAGTCTATTCACCGAAAATTTAAGATATTGTAACTTAGTTACTCAATCCGTTACCTTTTTTCAATTTCCTTTTTATTTAATGCCTTTCGCTACAATATTACTGGCCTCAAAATAACACAAATTACACATATACTATTCTGATCCACTCTTGTTCACACTAACTTTTTGAACTAGCCATTACAAACTCACAAAGTTACGCTCTCTGTGCCTCCTTGGCAACGTGACGTCATACAGCGAGCGTTCAATTTGGGATACTTCCACTCGGAAGCTCGAAACAACGTACATTTCATTTGGAATGAAAATGTCTTCAATATATGTTAACTTAATCATTTTTGAGAAAATAAAAATGTTGGAAAACATACTTATGTAAAGGGTTATTTGCAATGGAGGAGTCTCTTTTTTTTTTTGGGGGGGGGGTGGATGTTCTTGCTGTTTAAATAAGTTTCGTATTTAACCGATTTTTCGTTTTTGAGTTACGCTGTTCGTAAATAGACATACGCTTTTTTTCTAAAACCTCTTTTTTTCAATTAACACTGAGGAATTAATTTCATTTACTTAATTGAAATTATTCTACATTCATTTAGAGGGTTGTTTTACTGAATCCTTAGCTATAATTGACATTCTAAATAATGAAGAATCTCCTGATATTCACACAAAAGGATGTGAAACATCTATAGAACGTGTGACTACCATAACCTCCCCCAACAGTCTTCCAAGTTCAATGTTGCATAGCTTATATGTAAGTACCCTTTGGTGGTGGAAAAATCTTCGGTCGTAATGGTCGAATAATTTTTAGATAAAGTAGGTCAAATTTTAAAATGTTACATGTTCTAGCCCCATAGTTATTTAGTAACAAAGGTGCATAGTTTCCATACAATGCAGAAAGCCTTAACATATACAATGAAGTAAGATTCCACACTCCCAAGCCATCGACTTAACCTCTTATGTGAACAGTTTTCTCTCTTTACACAATTATTCAGCATGCCCTGTTGACAGTTAATTATACAAAATACAAAGGTAATAAGTCAAATGTTTCTTACATAAGGATTATTAGAGGATTTTAACATCTGCAGAATTAATAACAGTTATTGAGAGGTTGTGACACATTCATTGCACACACCTCTGCACTGTTTGATAAATTGCATTACGTAAAGAAACACATGTAACATATGATCGACTGTCGAGTTTTAAAAACCCTGTCTTTTGTTTGTTGAAATATTACAGCATGGTCATCTAAGTATATTCCTTGCAATAAAATATCGGATTTTGTTTTTATACTTTGCGCAGTGCAGCAGCTATTGATATTCTGTGGAGGAACAACTACTTTTTCTACTCCATGGCATTGTCAACCAAAAGACAAAGTCTTGCGTGTTCTTTTATAATTCCAATGTAGTACAAGAGCTTTGTAAATCACTATAGCTAGGAAGTTCATGCATTTGCATGTTTTTTCATAGGGGTTAAAAATGTATGCTTTTACATTATGTGCACGAATTACGGAATTTTCAGTTATTTGGACATTATTTTATGGTGCATATAACTGCATATTTTCTTGATTTTTGATAAATGCATATTATTTCAATACTATAGCCCCTATATGGCATATTTTAATGGTTTTATGCTTTTTTTTATTTTTTCATCTGTATAATATTTTTCATATTGGTAGCATTTCTGAGACAATGGTTCTTTCTCATTGGTAGATAGATTTGTGTCCAGTACGAAGATAATTTTTGTTAAATCTCCTAAAAGAGTTAAGTTGTTTAGATCAACAGCACCTAATATCTGACTTCTTCCTGCACCAGTGTTAATCGATGGGGAACATGGATCGAAGCAGTTTTATATTATGCTGAGCACATAGAAATAGTCGAAGAGGTTGTTAATTCATTGTACTTGAAAGATGCTTCATCAATAGAAACTGTGCAAAATATTCTGTCAGGCACTGGTTTAAAACAGGATCTTGGTTTCATATCTGCACATTTTTCTTTCTTACCAACAGCCATAACGGCATTGGAAGCTGTAGGATTTCCTTTGCATGAATCACTGTCTTTGAAAAAACAATATACGATCTAAGTTCGGTTCCTGATAGCACAGGACAAAAAGTGAAAGAGAAAGTGAATTATGTAATTTCAAAAAATTCTGGTTATAAACAGATGTGCGGTATTCGAGACATCCTCAAAAGAAAACCAGGTGACCAAGAGATTTGACTCTCTCTCTCTCTCTCTCTCTCTCTCTCTCTGTGTGTGTGTGTGTGTGTGTGTGGTGTGTGTGTGCGTGTGTGTGAAGCAGTTGGCATAATTTAAGTATGCCCCGATAACATCTTGTGACGTGGAGAGAAGTTGTTCACGTTACAAAAGTGTTTTGCGAGACAACAGACGATGCTTAACAGTTGAAAATTTGTGCAGTGTTGGTTGTGAACTGCAATTTAGCAGTTAATACTAGCAGCGGGACTACTTCTGCTTCAACCTCTAAAGAATAAGGTAACTTTATTTATTATTTATACTAACTCGTCTTGTCTACTGCAAAGGGACATTAACTGTTTTAATTAAATAGTGAATATTTCTTGGCATATTTTCAAGTTTTTAAGAGCATATTTGCATGCATATTTCAGTGTTTTTAGGGCATGAACTTCCGAGCCCTATAAATCACTTAACATTTTAGTAGTTTATAAAATGAAATTAATAAGTCCCGTGTGCGTAAGAACAAATTGAGCTTTCATTAGTGATGAAAGAATTGTCAAGATCATTTGAGTGGTTTAGAAATTACCAAACATACATAACTAAATGCCTCTCTTTATTGTATTAGTATAGACTTTAATCAAAATATTTTGGGCAGTTTTTGAGAAAAGCAAAGAATTAGCGTGTTAAAGGTAGTTTGGTGTTGGGCCTCAAAGATTTTATGTTGGTTGAAATCTCCAAGAGTATTTGAGTGGAATACAATACTTCCACAATCTCCAGCGACAGTGTCCGACAATGGGATTTGAACCAGCGGATGCTAGGAGCAGCAATCTCAGTGTTCCTTTACTGTCGTGAAATAATTACCTTCCATTTATTGCCAAGTTATACAACCGCCGAGGTCATGAGAAGCGCGTGCACTTAATCATGCAGGACTTGAGGTCCAACCGACTGCATATTAATGTATTCAAGGTCGACGACTGCCAAACAAATGACGCATGCAATTTTACAAATACGAGTGACTAAGAAAAAACTAGTTATTCAGCTGTTGGAGCCGCAACAAATTACTTTAAACTGTTTCAATTAATTGTGTTACAGATACTGCCGACGTCAGTGTTAAGTTTGGGCCGGGCCCACATACTGCATCAAACCTGCCCTGGTCGGAAACGGTACTGCGCAGTACTGGGCTTAGGATGTCATACAGTGTCTTGTCAACTTCATAAATCTCTTGTACTGCATCCACATTGACATTTCCATATTCCCCTTGCACCTACAAGGATATACGCAATAACATAATTAATATGTGCTGGGAAAAACACAGCATACCAACTACATGGCGACAAGGAGAAGTGAAACCAATTTATAAAAAAGGAGAGCGAAATCAACCATCAAATTACAGAGGTATTACCCTTCTAAATAGTGCGTATAAATTATATACTAGAATAATAGCCAGAAGAATACAAAAAATAATTGAAAATAAATTAGGAGAAGAGCAGAACGGGTTCCGAAAAGGGAGATCTTGTACAGATGGAGCATTTGCTGTAAAACAAATCATAGAAAAAAGAAGAGAAAGAAATAAGGAGACACATCTATTATTTATAGATTCAGAAAACGCCTTTGATAGAGTAAATAGAGAATTACTATGGAATACCCTGGAAAACAAAGGTATCCCTAATCAAATAATAGAAACTGTTAAGAGCTTATACTATGAGACAAATGTGTGTATAGACCCCTTGCTAACTAGAAACGGCACAAAGTTTTTTAAAATAAATCAAGGAGTGAGACAAGGGTGTGCTTTATCACCTATTTTATTTAATATTTATATTGACGACATTCTAATTGAATGGAAAAAAACATTTTAATAAGGAAGGAATATTAATTGACAATAAGGGTAGAATAAATGCCCTGTTATTCGCAGATGATGTGTTACTAATGGCAGAATCTGAAAGAGATCTGCAAATGTTAGCTTATAAGTTCCAAGTGGTGGCCAATAGATATAACTGCAAAATATCAGTCAATAAATAAAAAACAATGGCATTCATAGGTAAATATGGAATAAGAACTAAAATTGTTTTGGAAAGTAAAATAGTGGAACAAGTAACACACTTTAAGTATTTGGGGTGCGATATTACATACAAAGAAGATAAAGACATAGAAAACAAAATATACAAATTCCAGGCCATATGTGGAACCATTAGAAGAACTTTAGGTCGGAAAACAAGAAAAGACTCTAAACTTAAATTGTATAAAACATTGGCTGTTCCTTCTTTGTTATATGGAAGTGAAAGTTGGATAATAAAAGCAAAGGATAGTAGTAGAATACAGGCAGCGGAAATGTTATTTCTGCGGAACGTAAAAGGATGCACAAGAGCAGATAGAGTAAGAAATGAGTCGATAAGAGAAGAACTAAATATTTATAAACTGGAAGACAAAATCAAAACAAATAACAAGAAATGGACAGAACATTTAATGAGGATGAGTGAAGAAAGGATACCTAAAAGGACCTTTTTATATAATCCAAGAGGAGCACGAGATGTTGGCCGACCTCGCAGGACTCCACTAATGACTTCGCCGGAACGGACTGCATAGCCTAAACCATGTAGAAGAAGAAGAAGAAGAAGAAGAAGATAATTATCTGAGTTAACATTTAAGACGATAGAGGAATAAGAGTTTGTAAGAATAGTACAAGAATAGAGAAAGTCAAGTGAGTGCAACACATCACATTTTTATGTGTAAATATGCTTGAATTTGCATCAAAAGTCTCATAATTTGACTATTACAATGTTGTGTTTTATATTTAGTTGTGGGATATACATGCAGTCATTTTGATACCAGACAGATGACCCAAGGTATATAGTCACCTTTCTGTATCAGCTATTTTGTTTCCTTTATTGTTGTACATTAAATATCGAATCGTAACTGTGCTTGAGAGCGCCAGATGGGATTGGCCAGCGCTTGTTTAGTATCAACAAAAAGCAATCACTTGAGGAGGCGAGAGGATTAGAAGGACAGTATATAAGTAGGTAAGTATCCAGCCGTTCTTATCACTGGTCGAAGCGGTGCCAACTGAAAGATGCCACTAAATCAACAAAGAGGTTTCTCCTCCGTTTCTTCAGAGAAAATATTGGAATTCTGTGGAGTACAAATCATTCTCAACGACATTTCCCTCTCTCTCTCTCTTTCTGCCGTTTCAATTCCATTGCCTTGAAGGTTTTTTTATCGTGACTGCTGGAAAATTAAATACGGCGTGGCTGAATCTTGGCTACTGGCTTGGTGATTGTCCTATCAGACACGGCTTTACTTTCCCTACTACTTCAGAAATATGTCTTCCACCCAAAATTATGATATCGAGGTTTCGTTACAAATACCTCTTTTCAAGAGCCTTAATTCCAAAATAGAAACCATTTTTACTTTCGTTACTATTTTCCTAAGAACTGTTTTGAAGAGCAAAATATATGTCCGTTGAAATCTGGACATAGAATTTTTGGATGGAATACAAACACTTCCCCTACTTACTGTATGTAGTAGAGGAAGTTTTTAAAGCAGACAATGTATCTCGATTCTTTCTGTGTATTTAGCCATTTCCGAGATACCTACTCAAAGTCTCACATTTTACCTATTGTGTCACGTAAAGAAATTTATAAATTTAAATTGCGATTTGTATTAAGAAGTAGTTAAAAAAATAAGGTTTTCAAGAACGAGTAGGAAAAAGCATGTGAGTGCAACACATTAGAGTTTTAATATTATGTGTCTGTTTGGTGAACGTTCGGTGGTAGTGCCTACACGGTAAGGAATATTTCTCTTTTTTATTACCTGTTACAACACAAAAGAAATGAATCGTTTGAGGAACGAGGGAAAAAGCATATTATTTCGATGATTTTCTTTCAAACGAAACTTTCAGTACCTCTCCCTATTATAATTGTTTTTTATCTTGCTGCTCATTTTCCTTTTATTCCTTTTACTATGTAAAGTACTTCATTAGGGCTTTTTATGTTTATTTTCTTCACAGAGCTCAATTAAATCTCCCTTCATTTTTTGCTGGTCCAGTACTTTTTCTAATCGAGAGCTTTTATTTTCTTTAAGATTTCCTGTAATTTTTACTTTCTCTACCATGTACATAGGTACAAGAGGTGTTGCATTCCACTCAAAAAGTGCTACAGATATTCCAGTGTAAACACACGTTTTGATTCCCCTGAATTCAAAAAATGTATTTTTACTTCCTCTGCTACGTAGGCACACATGAATACCCCACCAAAAAAAGCATTTTAGTAATCCGTGCGTGCGTGTGTGTGTGTGTGTGTGTGTGTGTGTGTGTGTGTGTGTGTGTGTGTGTGTGTGTGTGTGTGTGTGTGTGTGTGTCTGTGTCTCCATCTGCCTTTGAACAGCATAACCCAAAACGAAAAGTCAGTTAAAAATCAAAGTTGGTATTTAAGTTTAATGATTTTCAAGGATGGGACACGAAGATTTTGAAGAAAATTTCTTCACCCTAAATTACACTTTGCATGGTAAATTTTTCGAAAATGTTAATCTTCTCAAAAATGGCCGTAACGATTTTCATTAAATATCGATGTTAAAGATATTTTTATGACAAATGGAATGTATGTTTTGAATTTTCTAGCTAGAGCCCACGTAGTCCTATTTACTCTGGATGACTTTTGCATAAGTGATAAACTGTAAGAGGTAGACCAAAAGTTACTATACAAAAAATGTAGATCTCGCTAAAACACACAATTTATGTCTGAATAAATATTTTTGTAGAGTGAAGCATTTCCTTGTTATTTCTGTGAGTTCTGGAAAACAAATTTTCGTCAAATGTAAGATCATTATTCATTTTTTATACGTTTGCCGTACAAAGACAACGGTTTTTGAAAGCTTTAAAAGATTTGACTGTTGCTCATAGCCTACTGCATTCCCATATTCCCCTTGTAGGTACAAGGAAATAAGCAATAAGATAATTTGTACAAATGTTTATCTCAACTAACACGAAGAAGATATAGGAATAAGAGTTTGTAAGAATGGTTAGTACAAGAGTAGAGAAAGTCATGTGAGTGCAACACATCAGATTTTTAAAATATTTACTTACATAAATTTTTTACGCCCTGGCCATGCAAAGAGAATGGAATTTCAATGCCGCCACATAGCGACCACAACATAAAGTTAATGTTTTCTCTTAAACCCGTTCTACCTACAAGGAAATGTGTAATAAAACCGTCTCCACAAAGGTGGGTCTCTATTAATATGAACTAAATAAAGGAATTAACTTTTTGAAGAATAGTTTACAAGAATGAGTAGAGAAAGTCTAGTGAGAGCACACATCGGATTTTTTTCTTTTGTTTTTAGTCATGCATGCTCATGTTTCATTTAGATGTTCAAAGATACGAGTATTCTCTATCGGTTTCCAATATTCCCTTTACAGAATCTGGATCCAGCATGCTGGACTGAGAAAATGTAATTATTGACTTTGTATAACTCAACCACTATAAAATGGAAATTGTTAATAATTTGTCACATAAAAGTAAAAACCTCAAATATCTGTTGCATTCAGAGACTTTGTTCACCAACTTTTCTAGAAACAAGGTTTATTTTTCTATGTAGGTATAAACTCAAACTGTAGAGGTTGCTGTAGAGGATCGCAATATGGTGACGTTGACTTTCGGAGAAACACCTGAATAGCAGCAGCACTTCACAAAATGAATAAAGAATTCAAGATATCAAACCAATAATAACGGATATCTAGGACACGGCTGATCCCACAGCAAATTTTATTTGACTTAAATATGTGTGCTTTAAAGAGATCTATATTTTTTGTACAGTAACATTTTGTGTAAGTTACTATTTATAGCTACAGGTGCAAAAATGATGCTGAACGAGGACGAATGCATGGGCCATTCCCGGAAAATTCAAGATATGTATGTTATTTGTCATGAAAATATGTTGTGACAAGAGCAGTGGTTTTTGTCACTTTATTTCCTTTAAAACTGAAACACAATTCACAACTCGTGACCTTCCAACTCACAACTGCCCTGTTCTATCGCTACAGAAGCAGCGCTCAACTATACTTTGTTCAGTCTTGTGAGACAGTGGGAGGGGCAGGTAGACAGCAGCTTGCTCGTACTGCAGGTCACTTATGCGTGCTGGCACACTGCAATAGGAAAATGCGCTGTTTCAACATTTGCGTCGCTTTCACTTCTGTAGCATTGTTTACAAATTGCGTCACCCTAAACTACCCTTTACATGGAAAACTATTCGAAAATGTTGACTTTCTTGAAAATGGCTCTAACAGTTTTGACTAAAATGCTATATGTTTGAGATATGTTTATGAGATGTGTATCTTGAATTTTCTGGCCATAGCCCATGTAGTCCTGTTTACTCTGGATGCCTTTTGTATAACTGGTACGCCGAAAGAGATAGACCAAATCTTACTCATGTAAATCTTGCTAAAATACACAATTTATGTCTGAATAATTGTTTTTGTAGAGGAAATAGTCCTTGCTATTTGTGTCAGTTTCGGAAAACTTATACTTCTGTCAAATGGAACATCGTTATTCATTTTTATGTTAACCGTGCAAAGAGAACAGAATTTCAATGCTTTAAAAGAGTTGATTATCGCTCAAAACCTACTTACTGTATTCCAATATTCCCTTTGTGCCTATAAGGAAATAAACAATAAGATGATTTCTGCAAATGTTTATCTCAACTAACACGAAGAAGACATGGGAATAAGAGTTTGTAAGAATGGATAGTACAAGAGTAGAGAAAGTCATGTGAGTGCAACACATCAGATTTTTAAAAATCTCTTTCAAAACATATATTTCCATGACATCTCCATATCGAATTTTTAGGAGGAATACAATACTTCCATTGCTTTAACTGCGTAGAGGAGATAGTAAAAGTACTGTGAAAGCTAATTTAGTCGGGGGGGGGGGGGGATTTTCTTGAAAGTCTTCTTGTCGCAATCTTGGAAGGTGGTGAACTGAAATACCTACTAGATGTGACCAGACATCCCCTTTTAAAAGAAATGTGCATACATCATATACATTCGACATTTTTCCTATAAATGCCGTTTATTTGCCATAGTATTGTAATAAATCAGAGCTGTCAATGTTACCACCTTGTTTTCTTGACAGCATGAAGCGGTATGACAGTTTGTATGCGATACATATTTGCACAATTCCACGTATCGAGGAGTAAACATGACTTCACTCGCTTCCTATGCAAAACTGCAAGCAAATAAAACATTTGACGGTTACGACTTTCTGGGAATGTTTCTGTTTGGCAGATGCATCAACTGCTAATAATTCCACGAACAGCTTGAGGCAATTTCGTGTAGAACTAGCAGAGAGACAAAAACTTGCGACTGTTTATGCGGCGTTGAGACATCAGACACAGTGTTCCTTGCCTCGAATCCCAGCAGATACAGTTTGTTTAAACAATTTTGTACTACATGGCTCAGTTGGTTAGACGCTGGTCTACTGATCCCAAGGTCGCCCGTTCAAATCCGGCCCGACCCATGGTTTTGCTCCGTGTCAGTACATTTACGGACATGCAAAAACTGCTGGACAAAATTCCAGCACACCGGCGACCCTTATTGACAGTGCTGTTAAACAACAACATAATTTTTTTTATAACTTTGACTACGCGAGAGCTCGGTTGACTTGGGTTTGTGTCACGCTACCTGTATATTATGTTCGCCGCCAGGGGCGTGGTGTTCAGTCCGAGCTTTCCTAGCTAGTAGCTTGTCCGGGTCGCGCCTGAAGTGACTCCTTGACTGGTAAGATCTCTTTCTTGGGACTTCACGCAGTTACTTTGGGCTTTCTGACTCCTCTGCGGACGTGCTCATTACTGTTGAAATTTAATACTTTGTTTCTCAAAGTTACCAGAGCCAAAGGGAGCACAGTTTCAGCGTTACTACCATCTGTATTAATTTAACTTTAGGGTTTGTACCATTTTACTGTTCTGGAGGATTCTATTGTTCTTATGTGTAAAATTTGTTATTTCTTACACCTTTAACGATAGATTGGCTTCTCCATCTGGATGTGATACGTATCTAAGACACCACGAGCGAAAGGCAGTGGTTCAACTGGTAACTGTTATAGGTAACCGTTAACGCACTGTAACTACGAAAGTTACAACCATTAGCAATGTAACTGAAATTTCATCGTTACTGGTAACTGTTATACGTGATGTGACCGTTAATGCAGACCTGAGGCATTCGCGCGATACCTTGAGGGACCTTCATTTTTTTATCTGCTAAACATAGTTATTAGTAGACTTCGGACATGCATTTAGGATAGGTGCATTTGTAGTATACCGACTGGTACGTTGTTTACAAGCGAGCACTTAGGGCGAACGATAGGCAGTGCTTGGGGAGAGGGAGGTAGCACATAACCATTTTCCAGCCAAAGTGCAATGAAACAGCAGCCGCGTCCGAAGTCTAGTTATCAGTCAAGGTGGTGAGCAGGCTGTGCTCTCCGAGCACCAATTGCCCAGCAGCTATAACCAGGCCCTGGATGTTTATAACCTAAAAATGGTAGAAATATGCAAGCACTTATGACCGAGAAAACAAAAACAAATTGGAAAATATGACGAGAAATATATGTTTAAAATCTACTTTAAAACTGTAGCACACTCAATAATAAATAAAAAATGTTAATTTTGCTGTTGCATTTTGAATTTATTTAATTGGTCAATCCAGAGGTCCAAGGGCAATCAGAAAGAAGAATTACAATAGCAAATTATATACAGCTTACCCTCCAAATTCGCGGAAACACAGATTTCCAAGAAAGATAATTGTAAGAAATGTTACAGACAAGAACTAGGATATGTAAAAAATCGGCCTTAGGGACCCTAAAGTCCCTACTTAGTCCCAGATATTGTAGACTGTGCTGCCACTCGCCAGACAAAATTGCCCTTGACCCACTTTGCTGTCAGTATCTTGAAATAAACAAACTGGCAATGTAGATGTATTTCTGGTTAGACTGCAAGACGAGTGTTACCACCCCTAAGATATATTAAGTCCCTCATTGTACTCGGTACGGGGGTGACGTCACCCCTCGTTTAGCAAAGCAAACAGTTCCCAGTGTAAATTTGCGTTTAGCTATACCACGCTGCCTTCCCATTTTCCGCAGTTATAATAAAATAGCCTTTTACAAAGAGCAGGGGACGAGGAGGTATATGAAAGTATAATAAGATTCTCTACAAACCAACTCCCATTGTGGTATAAAAATTAATAGCTAACTTTCTCTTTTAGCTTGGCGTTGCGGAGCGAAAAATGACATTCCATTGTCTCAGTAGGGGGTTGGAATTGCTGTGCTTCCCTGACACATTATGACAAATGCTTTCCAGAAAAAACAGGCAGGAGATCGCGTATCAATATGCCAACAGCAACATAACATTAAATATTGAAGCAAACAAAGATTTAGGGAAGTCATAAACAGACATTGCAGTTTTATGCACTAAAAGTAGCCAAAACGTGTATATATTAAGGCCGCTAAAATATTTAAAATACACTAATAATACGTTTTACTTTCCCTACTATGTACAGAGAAAGCCTCACGTGGTAACATGTGAGGCTCGCATTCGGAAGGTCGTGGGTTCGATTCTCCGACACATGAGTTTTTTCGGAGGGTTTCCCGGATCACAGGTGAATGCTGGTAAGGATAATTATATTCTCCGAATTTTCCTTCCCTCCGTTTCATATCACCTTACTTTCAATCCAGTCTTTCAAGGTCGGAAGTGTTGGCGATGGACGAGTTAGCGCTGCTGTGTGAGGGATTTGCACACTGTAACTGCTGTTCTTGAATGATGGGTGGCCTTGTAATTGCATTGGTGACTGCTTGGCTAAACCTAGTGTCGAGACGAATGACCAGCACGTTGGGGACCCTCACATCGGCTAGCTCCTCGCCCAGGTTCCTTCACGCCCGCAGTTCATTCCATTCCTTGTTTCCAGGGGTCTGACATACGATAACCTGCATCAGTTAAGTGTGGAATCCCCTCCGTATATACCTACTCCACCTCTTCACTTTTAGAATAAATGGAGAAAGCAAGGTGTTTGTTTTTCCTCCATTTATATGCCGCCTCTAAGGTCTAAGATCATATCGACGCGTTTTCATCATCTGATTACTCTCCCCATATATAGATCCTACCCCCCCCCCCCTAAGACTTGCCACCCCGTGTCTAAGGTCAGACACTTGTCGGGGAGCAGACGAACCTATGGACCGGCGAACGGCCTAACCGCTCGGCCACGGTGCCAATCAACGGCTTTTCCTTTGAAACAATTGCTCACCGGCAATGGTGTTCACTGGTTTACTATTTGTGCTACTTTAGATTTGTTTACTTTAGGTTTTCTTTGTAAACAAATTCACACGCACACACACATACTAGGGAGAGCGGCGAATAATCCTGACTAAACAAAAATTACCATTCATTCAGCGGGGAATCGAACCCGTTACTTTTATATTCGGAAGCTAACATGCTAACCACTAGTCCACCGAAGCAGTCAAAAGTATTAGATTCCACCCAAAAATTCGTCATCGAGGCGACTAACTGAATAAAATAATAAAATCGAAAATGTAGATTTTTGTAGTTACAATGTACATTCTTCTTTAGACATCGGTCGTTGTGAGCGTATGGCAGTTCAGCGATGGGCCACTAGGAGTCCAAATTTCAACCAGGAAAAGGTCACTTACGGGTGTCAATCCATAAGGGAGGACCTTCGAAAAACCTCGATGGTGGCTCTGGAGGTCTAGCTTACCAGCCTCCAGGCTACTACTGGATACATTGAGACATCTCACAACTCGTCTGGGAGTCATTGTACAGATGACCCAATCTCCCACGGGTATCAGGAACCACTGCCCCACCACCTCCAACCCAATCCGCACAACTCTGTTAGGAAGGGGCTTGCACTTTTAATAGTCAGAAGTCCACAAATACTAGGAGTCTGCAGGGTCGCACCACGGCAGATGAAGGGGCAGTATGAGTGTGACACCGCGACCCAACGCGGATTTTTTGTACCTACATCCTCAGAAGCAATGGAAGAGGACCTATAAGGATATATAAAGACGGAGGGACACTGCAAGGAGGGTTCCTTTGCAGTGCCATTCGAAATTCTACTTTTTTATCCGGTTCGCGTCTACTTATTTCGCTTCCACAGGAATGGCAACACTGTGGCAGGCCGAGAGGAACTTCCGAACAAGCAAGTATCCAAGACTGTGTCCTACACTAACAGACCTAAACATGAAAAGTAAAGGGAAATGAAAGGCGATTCGTCGTAGAAGAGAAACTACCACAGGAATCGAACTTGCCAATCGCTTGGTTGCCTGTGTGGCTTAAATGTTTTCTTACAGGTAATCGAAATTCTTTTTATCTTCCCAGTGTGTACCTATTCTCCTTATCTTGTATATACATTAAAGCAAAGCCGACTTGCATATTTTTTGCCTCTACCGAATGAAGAATGACAAGATTTAATTAGTGGCAAGCAGTAAACTGAAGTTGGGCTGTGCGTGACGTCAGAAAAAAGATTCGTGCGCGAAAACTTAACAACCGGTTAATGAAGTAAATAGCTTCTCAAATTATCGTTATTACAACTTATATCGCCAAAATTTTCCATCACGACATTCTTAAATATTCTTTGAAATGTCTTATCTTTTACTCTCAGTGGTATAACTTGTGAGTTTATCTAAACTCAGAAGTTCCTTCATTATAGAGTGCTTGAATAAGTATTTACGAAATGCTATACATTTTTTCCCCTTCAGCTAATCAGTAACTACCAGCACTAAAAATCTCTCCGCAGTTAACAGCACACTAATCTTGTTAATCAACACAAACATGTGTAGAAATGGTTTCATTACATACTTCCTTGTAGGTACAATGGTAATAGGTAAGCTTAAGTGATAGACAAATATTTCAAGAGCTGGTGAATATGTGATTGCTTGGAAATTGCGATCCTTTTGCATTGCCTAGAGAAAACTAACGAATAACAATTCCCATTGTAGAAATGTTTAAGTATTTGAAAATTCAAACCAACAACGACGAGTATCTTGGAAATGGATTACTGCTCAAAAGAAGTATTATTTGACAAACTGTGTGTTAACAAGATCTCATTTTTGTGCCGTTGTGTATCTTTTACGCTTTACCAATTATACACTCAGAATAAAGATTTCACTAGCTCAAGATAAAAAGTTTATGCACCATGAAAATGCCTTTAATACATGGCATTTTAGCAAAATTATTAATCATTTCTGAGAAACTTTAGAACTTTTCGAAACACTAATGTAAAAGAAAGTTTGTGGTGAAATCAAATATCTGGTTTCTATTTAACCGATATTTTGTTTTTGCGTGAAGCTGGTGTGTGAAGTGGTGCGCACGCACATACTCGCATGTCATATTGTGACTCCCGGTTCGGCCCAAAACTGGCTGTCGGGTCCGGGCTGCTTGACGCCACATGCTGGGGCGGTGAGCGGGCAAAGGCGTTCAAGGTCACGCTGCTCGTACAACTTTGTGTGTAAGTGACCAACAACAATGGAAGCGGCTGCACGAAATGAGCTTTCTCCAGAATCTTCGAGAAAAATTCAGCCGCATCATCGGCGGCACGTTTGTGGAGTTTGAGAAAGATCCATGTGACCTCAAACCCATTATTTAAGTAGGCGAGGAACAACAGTGAGTGAGTTTACGATTACAGACTTGAGTCGATCAGTATGTCAATGAGTGAGAGACAGATGTGCGTGTGTGTGTCGTCGCGAAATATACGTCGGTCGTCGCGAAGATTCTAACGGGCGTGGAGTGATTGCATGTCGTAGTGAGCGTGAAGCAAGAAGTGAAGCAAGACACTGAAAGCAACTAAGTAAGGTTACGAGAAGTCTTTCTGTTACATGGTGTCAGGAGTGGGATTCGTCGACTTGTCATTTTGTTACAATATTATTTGTTTTGGTTCAGAAGCCTCAGAAATGCATTTCCGGTGAAGTCTTGGAAGAGAAGAATTATCTTTTGTCTTAAAAGAACAAGCGTTTGCAAGAATAGTGTGTTAAAGAATGGGTAGATGAAGACATGTGGATGTAGGTAATACATAAGATATTTACATAAACTATTTAAAATATTCACCCAGTTCTACCTAACCATTTGCGCAGCGAATATGAGCTTTTATGTAAAGAAATGTATTTGTTTCTTGGAACGTGGTGTGAGGTATATTTTACATAGTTTTGGTGCGTTCTGTGTGAACCCAGCTGTATTACACGTTCGTCAAAAAGTGCGCTGAACAAAGGCGAGTGTTTTCACACCATCACTCAAAAATATTGATGTACTTGAAGTTGTAATGCAGCACAAGACTTTTACTCTCGGAGAGGAGAGGAGAGGAGAGGCGGAGAGGAGAGTAACAAAGCTCTGCAGCAGAAGATGAAGCGCAGTTTTGTTATGGATTAAAGGGGAGTTCATCGGTTTGACCCAGAAAGGAAACATGAACAAAGCGAGCCAGAGTTTCCGATGTCGAAGAAATTCCAAGCTTCAGTTTTATGCAAGGCGGACTACAAAAGCGAGTGCTGCGTCTCGGTTAAAGAGGGCGCATGTTGAGGAGAAGAACAAGGACAGCGAGATTTCGTTCATTTCTGTACCCTGTGTAGCAGCTCAGGGTAAAACCACCACGCTTTCAAATCTTTGGAATGCTATACCATAGAAATTAGAATGTATAAATAAGCGATTATTTCTGTTTCTTTATGAGGTATAATCAGAAAAACACTCACTGATAATTCTTTCTTACGGACCCGTGGCTCTAAAACACACTTTACTTCATTTTGTAATTTATTAAGAAATTAAAAATGTTTTAGTGAGCCCTTGTGCCGGGAGAGCCAATAAACTAAGAACCAACCGCGCTGTTTTTTCTGTTGGCGTTATCGGCGCTCGTTGCCGTCTACCGCTATCTTAGAATGGCGCGGATGCAACCATACATTTGTAAAACTACTTTTAAAGCCTTTACCTTCCAAATTTATTGCTTTAACTTCATCAGTTTAGTACCTCTTCGTACAGAGCCATAATAAATAGCTGCTTCTTGTGAAAGACACCTATAAAAAACTCCATCCAGCCTTAGATCCGCTCCTTGTATCCTTCCGCGATAACCTGATGTTCATATCACCTGCGACTAATACAAACGAATGCCACGTGGACTGATGCTTCGTGTTTATGTTGCAACAGAACAATATTTACTCGGCAGTTTCAGGAATAGAGTTACATTCAAGTAATCTTTACCAGGGTTATCATATATATTGAAAACTCACAGATAATTGCCAATATTTAAGGTACTATATTTTGTGGTGCGCCATGGTTTCGGCGTATTGCGGGCTAGTAGTTGACGCCTTGTGTTTACATCAAGTGCGGATCTAAGAGTGGAGCGATTATAAGTGATTTTTGGGGGAAGTCTCCAAACGATGACCGATGATGCATTCTTGTACGGCATGGAAATCTTCCTGAAAATCGTGACTAAGTTAGCACATACAAATCATAAATAAATGCACACTGAGCCCTAATATACTTTGTGATTAAATGCAGGACTAGAGTTAGCAGATCACCGGAAATTCCTCTAGATGCGCTGCATGTTTACCATTTGTCCGGCGTCCAGGGGGAATTTTTAAAATAGTCTATACTGTCCAACATGTTAAATAACAAGCAATGATCGATAGAAAATGAACTGGAAACTGGGAAAATAGAAATGAATAATTGGTTATTATCGGCAACTGCAAATCTTTATGGCAAATTGGCTACACCAATCAAAGAGCATACTTATGCATTAGTAACAAGCTTGGCTTCGGTTTCACACAACAAACATTCTATGAGGAGATAAGTTATAACATAAAATAAACTGTCACACACACAAAAGTTAATAGCGGCAGATAGCTGACCACTACTAGTTTCTTTCTGGGCGCAAATAGTTTTATATCACCGGCTTTTCAGCACAGTGTGTTTAACAGTACAACACAGCAAGCCCGAATTGGATGTTGTGTTGACTAGCTTCTCCTATCACCCGCCATTATATTTTGTGTCAGCCATAGATGGAATCGGTGCTAGTTTAGAGCCATCACCTCGAAAACCGCTAAACGATGTATGCATCTCTGCTTTAGGCATCAACCCAGTGGTTGAGAATAAATAGTTACATTGTTTTTAAGTCTACGTAATGGTAAAATGTTGGCATTACTATTGGACTTTGCACTTTTTAAAGTTTTATTTAAAAGGTAGATATAGGTTTTGAGCTGGAATGTTAACGTTTATCTAATAGATTTTATATTTCTTGTTTCAGGTACGTGAAAGATAAGTTGAACTGCATTCATTGGGTGCTAATCAGGTAGGTAATTACTGTTTTATAGTGGAAGAAAGTAAATCCAACCTCTCCTTTTACACAAACTCTGGACATCCTGATGTCACTCGTTTAGCAGTGACTATTGAGTCCTTGGGGTTTTTAAACATTGAATTCAAACACTCATTCATACTTCCAGACTTTGGAGAGGATAAGGAATAATCCTGATTGAAGAAAAATTCCCTACACCCCCTCCCTGCCAGTCTTTTTTCAGTTTCGCTTCTTGTAATTATTGTTTTGTTGCAATGTCTTGAGTTTCTTGTTTCGCCAGTTTGTCAGCAAGTTCGTTTATGTAGCACCTTTGATCCAGGAAATATTTATTCCCCACTGTTCTTTTTCTAGCTTTGCCATTTCCTTCCTTATTTGTTCTATTAAGACGTTGTGGTTAGTATAGTTTCTAAGAGTCTAGCGTCATTTGACTGTCGGTATATATAGCTATGGCCTTTTGTTCTCTTCTTGTAGGTAAAAGTGCTTTCACGATTACCACTTGTTCGGTTGGATTACTGGAGCATTTTGGGTTCAGCATCATCTTGCAGGCAATATGGATAGATTTAACTATCACCAGTAAGACAATGGCCATAAGCATATAGCAGAAATTGTTGTGTGGTTGTTACACCATACTCTCCTGGTTCTCAAGCTTCCAGCACAGAACATAGGCGTCAATCAAATCGAACATCTTTGTAGATGTATTGCTTTTCTAATTACCTCTCAAACAAGGCAGAAAATGTTAGACCGGTTTCATTTCCTTCTGTTCAATGGATTCGTGTAGATCATTTTGGACCTGTCCCCTGCATTCCTAAAGTTTCTCTTGATGAAGCATATTTTCAAAATATTCGCACCTCTTTTCTAATTTCCTTCACGTCAGCTCGTTACCAACACACGGTTTGTGATATACACAGTTGAATGCTTTTTCCACATATTAAACTTAGCCGTTGATGATTGGAAAACTCTCTTTTGGATTTTAACACCTTGCTGACATGTATTTCGTGAAGATCGTTAAAAATCCAATCTGTTAGATTTACATTACCCTTCGTCCCATTATCCACATTTTTATGTGTTTTTAGCAAACTATGTTTACAAAAATTTATTTTTATATATCTTACTTGTGTTAATAGAAGCTACAAGAGATATGCTGACTTTCAAGTCTCATAGTCTTTGCATGACATTACGAGAAACAAAAGAATAGCGACCTTGTACTTTAAAAATCTGATGTGTTGCACTCGCATGACTTTTTCTACTCTTGTACTAACCATTATTATCGTATTGCTTATTTCCTTGTAGGTGCAACGGGAATATGGGAATACAGTAGGCTTTGAGAGATAGTCAAATCTATTAAAGCTTTGAGATTCCGTTCTTTGCATAGCTAACATATAAGAAATTAATAACGATGTTTGCTTTGACGAAAGTTTGTTTTCCAAAACTCGCACAAATATCAAGGAATATCTCCGAAATGGTTCACTGTACAAATAAAATATTTGGACATAGATTGGATGTTTTAGCAAAGTCTACATTTTTGCATAGGAAGATTCGGTCTATCTCTTACGGTTTAGCAGTTGTACAAAATGCTGATTAGGACTACGGTGGTACCTATAAATACAAAGTTCCACCCTTTATCTAGTTTGTACGTACGTACTGCATTTTGTAAACTCTTAGAACAATTTATTGATTTTCTTTGGTGTGAAAGATTAGTTTTAAATATCAAAATATTGTGTAATGATGCATTATGTTTGTAAGTTATGCAATGACCAGTGTTTACGGCATAGCCTGTAAATCGACGGGACTGTGTAAGTAATCAATTTGCAGGTTGAGAAGACTCACTCGGTATATATTAATCAATCAGTATATTTAGAGCTAATTTTGAGGAAATGAAAAATGAATAAAAATATTCTATAAAAAGGGGTAGTTTAGGGAAGGGGGATTTCGTTCACTTTGAAGTACATTGGGAATGCCCGCCCACACGGGCAGCAACTAATGAACACAAATCAAAGGACTATGTAGAATCCCCACTACGCCAGAAAAAGAAGCCCAGTGATCCGTCAATACTCTCAATACTCATAACGTACGAGGAAGCAAAAAAGCAGAACAAAGGGAAATTCATGATCACCTACAACTGTAATGTAAAGACAGCGAAGACACAATACCTAAACACAAACGACCTTAGCAAAGCAAACTAGAACACGGTACACATTGTAAATTATTTACTGAAAAAAATAAATAAACAAAATAAAAAGGCTATGTTATGCAAAATAAGAAAAGACAATATATTGTGACAAATAACAAGAGTTCAATTACTTTTTCCTGTCACTTTATTTTCTTCCAAACTGAAGCACAATACACAGTTCTTTTGCGTGGTGAGAACGGTTTTTCATACAATGCTAATATGCGCAGTCTACGTCCTTCATTCATGTTGCCCAGTGTCATTAACCCTCCTTGTGCTTTCCTAGCCAACTCATAAGTTCAAAAGTATGCATTTGGTTACGTCGCAAAAGACGTTTCACCCGAAACCCGAATGACCGCCACTGCGGCACACGTCGCCTGTATGTTTACTTGCCAGATAGAAGGTAACAGGGAGGGTGATTTCACAGTGTATTTAACTATACAACACCATAAACACCGCAAGGATTGGAAAGGCTCTGATTGGAGGTTGTGTTGACTCACCCGCCATTAAATTTTGTCAGCCATAGGTTATTAAGTGACAGTGAAAATAAGCGAAGTGACAGTTTAATATATAGAATAAAACGCTATTTAATTTGCACCATATAACGAACGTGCCTGAAGTGCCATGTTATGCGTGCGCGCGTGTGTAAAAGACACCTTGACACACGACGACCCGACACGGATATTTTGCGGATTGCCACCCCTCACCCTCCAGGACTAATGGATGAGACGGTGAGACCCTAGGCTAGTCAGAGAACTAAGCCAGCGACGCCCAGAAGCGCACAACGGTTACAGATGTTGACATCTGTCGCACAACGGAAGTGTTTCCTCTACGCAGGGAGAGGGCGACGAGGGGACCCTAGCGGCCTGAGCAGTAACTACCAGGAGAGCCAGCGAAGGCTATTGAGAGCGCAAGCACTTGTGCCATCTGTCTGCATCCGGTGGAACGTACGTCGCTACTAACCAAACTTGAAAGAAAACAGAGAAATGAAGGAAAAGTAATCTGTGGAGATGAAAATCCCCCTAGTAGTAAGGGGAAGCCACGGAAACACCCGTCAGAGTGGCCGGTTGACGGGGATCGAAGCCGTGAATGCGAGTTGCACCACTTCGCTCGGTACTGTTTGGCGTACATGTGCTACGTGATTTATGATGAAGTAAAGGTGTCACACTTTCGTGTGCTAATTCACTGTACGTACATGGATATACATATATCACAGTTTTTTTGTGGTGGGGAAAAAGGCTACTTACGCCCTAACCGCATGCATGCATGCGAGTGTAAGACTCCTACCCTGGCTTCGAACCCGGGCAGCCTACTCACTAAAAAAACCCCACCGGAAGTCTTGAGGTCAAGGCCTCTATGCTGCAGTACCGCATAAAGCACCTGCGCATTCTGTGGTGAGAGATGGAAGCTGCCTGCCAGTGGCAGTAACAGCGACTATTACTGATGTGCCGGAGGGCAAACATGACATAAGCCCTGAGTGCCCCCTGGTAGTAACTAATGGTGATGTGTATGATAGTTGATGGTGTTCTTTTTGTGTTTCAGCCATTTGGCATCGTTAGGTGTAGATGGATGTGAGGGATGAGTGAATGAGCATGTTTTGTTTTAAAAATCCACCCGAAGGTTTCGTTTCTTGTCCTTAGCGTATTTTTTTTTTAATTATTATTATTATTATTATTATTATTATTATTATTATTATTATTATTATTATTTTTTTAATTTATATTGCGTCCTATAATCTATGCTAGTAGTATTTTAAGAAATGCTTATATAACTAGGTGCAGTTATGGTGATATTTATAAGATTTACAACTTGTAGAGATAACTTCTACTGTGTCATTTAATCTTAGTTACTAGGGTGTGATTAAGCCGGAGGCTTCGTCATTAATCGTGTACCTGATCTTGCCTGGTCGTATAAGTGCACACATGGCGGGCTGTCTGCCTGAAGTGCAGGAGCGAGCCTGTGCCACTACCGGGGAGGCCCTCGTCTCCCGGGGTCCGCCTTGGCTAGGTAGCACAAGGACTTCTGAGGGCTTGAGTGTAAGTGTATGTTTTTATAGTGTTGTGTGTTTGTTGTGTGCTTCCCTTCATCCCCTAACCAGTAATTTCATGGTACTAAATTATTCAGGTATTCCTGTATGTTGAGTTCGGGTTCGCCTATACTTATAGTGCGATCGAACAATGATAGAGGGCGGAGGTGTTTGTCGCGAGTCATATCATACTCCCCGAGCATTCGTATTTGCTCATTGTGGTTCTTATTCTTTTTGGCGTATAGGTTGCATGCCAGGTGTTTAATAAACTGCTCGATTGTGAGCATTTTCAGCTCTTCATGTAACTGGTACGTCGGAGCCTCTGGCGGTAGTTTAGCAATAATTCGCAGTATTCTATTTTGGATCGTTTGGAGGCGTTTTATGTGCATTTTTGCCGCATATCCCCATACCGGGGCGGCGTAAGTTAAGATGGGTCGGATCAGCGTCTTATAGAGCGTAAGTCCCATGCGTAGCTTAAGGCTGCTGTTAAGATTTATCAGCGGGTACAGTCTGTTGAGTTGGCCATTGGCCTTTGCTCTGGCTGAGTTAATATGCTCTCTCCATGTGAGATATTCGTCCATCTTAACCCCTAGGTACGTGACGGATGTCTCCCACCCGATAGGTTCCTGATTTAGGGTGAGGGGTGGGAGGGCTCGCCTCCTTTGCCTGTGTAATTTTCGCCTGGTAAAAATGATTGCTTGGCTTTTTCTTGCATTTAGTTTTAACCGCCATTTCGTGAACCAGGGCTCCAATGTGTTTAGAGCATTCTGGAGCCGCAGGTGTATGATGCGTGGCTGAGTAGATTGCGTGGCCAGTGCCGTGTCGTCCGCGTATATGTATTTATCTACTCGTACTAGTGGTGGTAGATCATTGATATATATATTAAATAGTGTAGGTCCGAGTAAACTTCCTTGTGGGACTCCCGCGTTTATGGGGTGCAATGAGGATTCGGTATTCTCAATTGAGATTCTGAAACTCCTTCCACTGAGGTAATCTTTTATTAGGGCGACCATTGAATCTTGTACCCCTATGTGAATGAGTTTGTGGAGTAATCCTGCATGCCACACTTTATCGAAAGCGCGTTCTATGTCCAATAGGACCACGCCTGTCGATCGTTTAGTGTTAAATCCCCTGGTGATACTTTCGGTAAGCCTAAGTATCTGTAGGGTTGTAGAGTGATTGGCCCTGAAGCCGTACTGGTCGTCAGTTATCACGTTGTTTTTGATTAGGAATGAGTTGAGGCGTTTAAGTATTATTTTCTCTAGCAGTTTACTTAGTGTGCTTAAGAGGCTAATTGGCCTGTGATTAGTAGGAATGGACCTATCTTTATGTTGCTTAGGAAACATAAGGATTCGTGCTTCCTTCCAGCGCTTTGGGAATTTTCCGTGTTCTATCACAGTTAACAGACAGGTCGTATACTAGATAAGCGTTAGTACCTCAAAGTAAATATTGCAAAACTTTCACAAATAGCACATTTCCTGTAGTTTGTAACGTTGACAATTACACCCGTCTTTTATCATGATTTATTTGTTTAATTTTTTATGGACTTCGTATGCTGTTGAACTTTAGCTCTCTTTTTATAGTAAGTAAAATTCACCGTCTGTGTGTGTGTGTGTGTGTGTGTGTGTGTGTGTGTGTGTGTGTGTGTGTGTGTGTGTGTGTGTGTGTGTGTGTGTGTGTGTGTGTGAGTGTGAATAGCGTAACTCAAAAACGAAAAGTTCGTTAAAAACCAATCTTGATATTTCAGTTTAATATCTTTCAAGGATGCGACACGAGGATTTTGAACAAAATTCCTCTACCGTAAACAACGGCTACATGGTAAATCTTTCCAAAATTTTGGTTTTCTCAAAAATAGCTCTAACGATTTTGATTAAAATACCATATGTTTAAGACATTTTTATGGCAAATTAAACGTATATTTTGAATTTTGTAGCTATAGCCCTTGTAGTCCTGTTTACTCTTACTGACTTTTGTATAACTGTTGAACCGTAGGGGATAGACCAAATCTTACTGTACCAAAAATGTAGATGCATTTGGTGGAGTGAACCATTTTGGAAATACTCGTTATATGTGTGAGTTTTGCAGTACTTTAAACTTTACTCAAACGGAAGGTCGTTAATCAATTTTGTATATGTCTCGTGCAAAGAGAATGGAATTTAAAAGCTTTAAAAGATTTGACTATCGCTCAAAGCCAAATGTATTCCCATATCTTCCTTGCACTTTCAAGAAAATTAGCAGTAAGATAATTTCTTTCATGTTTATCTCGACTAACATGAAGAAGATAAAGGAGTAATAGCTTGAAAAAATAATTAAAGGATTCAAATTGAAATGTGTGTATAAAGAGACCTGGAAAGTATGAACAACGGTTCAGAAGTAGAACGTTCGTGTTAATTACAGAGTCAAAAACTATGTGCTTTTTACTAATCGAGGAAGAAAAAGACTAACTTACAATTGTGGGCTGTAATGTTGTTCAACGCTTTCTCAAGAGCTGTTGGAGATTTTGTGTTCAAAGTGACCACTATCGGTCGCTTTACAGCAGCGATAGTTAAGTTTGTAAATAGTACTGGGGGGGGGGGGGCGAATCAGATGCGAAAATGTGGCTCTGTGAAAATGTATGTGTACAGCAGAGATGATTGTTTTGGACCAAGCATGCTCTTAGTCAGGATAGCAAGCTGACTTGCTCATGTCTGGTTATTATTCTGTAATGTTTATGTCTGAAGGTTTATTTGCATGTTCTTGTAAGTGAAGCCGCCGCCCTAGTTTTTGTTCCCAGTTTATCTGGAATTGCATGCCCCCAGGGTATATATACCATACTCTGGGTCACTGAAGTCGTTCCTAGAACTGAACTACAGACTCACAGTGACGTCATGATCGTCATGCCTAAAATAGGCCTGTGTGTTTGGTTATGCCATTAACGAGAGATTTAGTCACCAGTCACGAGGCGAAAAATACTTCCCTGGGGGAAAATCTAGACACTTCTAAAGCAGCAGTTAATAATAATTCCATTCCAACATTTGGCTACTTCTGTTTCCTTTTCATCTTTCAGGTCTGTTTCTAGGTTTCATGGGGTGTAGCGGTGCTGGATAGATGGTGTAGATGCTTGCTCAAAGGAAAGAATGTTCTTTATGAACGCTAGAGGGCTGTGTGGTCAAGGATATTTGAGCCTGGAGCTGTTTGGGACTTCCGTGCGACTTTAAACTCTGTGATCTGTAGCCTCCTGTTGTTCCTTCACCTCATCTCCTCCTGAAGACGTTATCCACAATATAACAATGTAGGTCGCAGTGCACGAGGTGTTCCTCTCCGTTGTATAACCTTTATCTAGAGTAGGTTCAAATATTTTACCACCAGCATCCTCCAAATCCAAAAAATCCTTGAATGTCTCAAAGACAAAACATGTGACCATTGTTAATTTTCTCAAAAAATGCCTAACGATTTTGATTAATATACCACACAAATAGGCCTTTTGAATCATCCTTTGCATTTGCATACATACTTGCAAATACAAATGGAAGTGGTAATTCAAGAGACAGCAGCCTATTTGTGTGTCCAACAGACGATAACATATGGGACAGAGACTATCAATAAACTTACCTACTAGTTAGAAATTCAATTTATGTAAACCACGCTGCAACACAACGTGGGGTATAGAAATGTTCTGTTGTAGGGTGCACATTCATTTTTCACCTATAACCTATATCTCGATTGACGTGCAGTAGATCTATAAAGATGATGTCACAGGCTATATTCAGACAATTCATTTGTCTTGAACATATATTAAGTATATGAAATTGTAATTAAAATCGTTAGTACCATTTTTGACGAGTAACAAAATTTCAAAAATGTTTCATGTAAAGCATAGTTTTGAGTGGGAGGATTTTCTTGCAAATGTTCCTATCGTATCCTTGGAAGATATTTAAGTTCCAATCGGACATTTAGTTTTGAGTTATGCTGTTCACAAACTCGCGCGCACGGACCTTTTTCCGAAAATGTTTCGTTTTGGTTCCAGGGGACCTCAAAACTTGTATTTCCACTGAAACCTCAACATCGAATTTTTAGGTTATTACCTATAGGTACACGGTAGAGAAAGTACAAATTAGAAAACACCCTTGTGCAGATATTTTTTTTATTTTCTAAAAAATTGCCGTAATTATTTTGATTAAAATACCATATATGTAAGATGTTTTCATAAAACATGAAATCTATATCCTGAGTTTTCTGGGAACTGGATAACCATAAGAGACAGAAAAAATGTTACTGCACAAAAAATCTAGATCTTGTTAAGGTACACAATTTGTCAACTCTTCTATGGCGATAATAATTTCGGACATGTTCTTGTTATTGTTCTGAATTTTCAGATGCTGTTATTTTTTTTTCAACTGGTGGTGAAGTAACATGGATTTTAAAGTTATCGTTTAGCAACTCGCTTTTTTAACAAGAAGTAGATAGAATGGTATGTAGAAGAGTGAGTGGAAAAAGTCATGTACATTCATACATTAAAGTTTTGTTATATATGGTGTTTTCATAGCGATAAATTACATTGATTATTAAACTCAAATGTTATTCCCTTGAAATTTCGTACGTTAACAAAATATCCGTCACAACGTAATAATTTGATAAAAAGGGAGGGCGTTATTCGGGGTTTAGAATCCACATAAATGTTTCCTTTGGGTAAATTAACTGCATCGTGTAGCGACTTCAAAGGCCTGATTAACTTAGCTAACGGCGTATAAAATTATCCTAAGAAGTAGTAAGTTTACAACCGGATTCAATAACACTAGGTTCCTTTACCTTGTAGAGGTTGGTACTACTTAAGCAAACATAAACACACTAAATCATTACCAAAGTTTACTTTGCACTTAACACAATGTCAGCCGCATTCTGCAAACTCACGACATCTGAACTTCAAGTTGAAGCAAAACAGATGAACGATTATGTCTATGTTTCAGGTAAATAGGAGTGTAATGCCAAGGACCTAGAGTTCTTACTTTTTTCAGTGTACATGTGTAATTAACGGCATCGTCTACAGAGTCAATGGACTCCGCGATCCCAGGTTCCATTCCCATCGCTGTCGTGCGTGCGTGGGCGTGGCAGGCTGAGGGCAGCCCGAGGTGTGTGGGCTTAACCACTGAAATGACGGGGTATGGGGTTTGTAGAGTGGCTGGGCGTTACTGAGGTTGGGGTAGTGAAAGGAGGTAGCAAGACTTGCTCCTCAACGGCTGCCGGTCAAGGTACAACTGCCCTTTAACAAGTTGGTGTTATAATGGGGATTGACTTTAATTTTTGAAACCCAAGCACCTCTTGACAGGATTGTATAGGAAGTCAGCTTTGTTGCTAGTGAAGTTGCTCATACATTACCAAAGTGCCCACATACCATACGGAATCGCAGACCAGGCTGAGCTTGGGATTTTCAGGTTTTTTTTTTTTTTTTTTTTTTTTTTTTCCCCTCTCCCGTAAGGCCAATACTAGAGTGTTTTCTCTTCTACTATGATTTCCTTTCCTTCACCTCTCTTTTATTTTATTTTCATATTTCAGATGTGCTTCTAGGTTTCTTGGCGTGAGGCGGTGTCGGCAGATGGTGCGGATGCTTCCTCCAGCGAAAGGGTATTATTTCCTGTGTATACTAGAGGGCTGCTTGGGTGGAGCCCCAGTAGTGGAACCCATCGAGTCAGAAACTGTTAGGGACCTCCGCGCGTCTCTGTGATCTCTAACCTCCTGTATTTCTTTCACTACATTCTTTCTTCCTAAGGCGTGATGCCAGCAATACCACGCCCTCGTCCTCGTTATAATAAGCAGCCTTTGATACATCTATACCACGGATGCCAATCTGTGACTCGTGGTACCATTTTCCTACTTTCCCCCTCCGCCAGCATGTGTTGCGTGTGGTCGTACTTTACATTAGTACTGCTGACTCTATACTTTGTACTAACATTATTTAGAGAGAACATTGCTTTGTATATGTAAGTTAATCCGAAAACCCACAGAAACAATGGTTATAATTATTTCATCATTACAAATCGCAATTCGTTCTGACGGACATGGCGCTATAAGACACTTCTAATTTTATTTCATCGACTCTAAAAGATTAAAGCATTCACTAAGACCTGTACTTGAATACGAACACACTAGACTTATAGTTAAGAATGCATAGAGTAGTAGAAATGGTTGTTGTTACTCCACATAATATAAATAGTTGCATAAAAACAAAAGCTGGTTACATTTTACAGCAAGGAATATATATATATATATGGATGATCATGATGTAATGTAAAAAGACAATCGATCTTGAGCTGTGTTTATTTCTTTAATTGCCATTTATTAACTGCTGAAGAATCGTAAGTATTGATATAGTGTCAGAACCTCTGAGTAATCTTTTATTCTAATGTTTAAATGTATTCACTCAAGTTTCTGGTTGCCCAAATTGTTTAATAACCACAATGTAAGGAAGTTTTGTTTTATATCCTTTGTACGAGTACGTACGTTGCGAAAACATTCGTTATATCGTAAATGTATACGGAGAGAAGGCAGCTAAAATTAGAAATCACATAACCCATGTTTTGTAATAACTCAGAAGATGGTCGTAGATTATGTGTATTTTCTGAAGAGGTTTACTTCATGGCCTGGGAATGCGGTATGTTATTTCATTGTATATAATGGGTTTACCATTATCCGTTTTTATGTTATGTAGTAGCTATGAGAAAACATGTATAAAGGTTGAACGTTTAATTGACCATTCCGAACGAGAATTCTGTTGTAGATAAATTATAACCTAATGTCTCTTTGCAGATTGTACTCCAGTTATATAACAAGGATAGTCTCATAATGTATATTCCTGCCACTCACGAGTATGTAACTCCAGAACTTAAAGCGAAAACTACTCGAGTGATACAGTGCGCGGAGCATGTATACCCGCAGTCCGCGGACCCCAGTGTACGGAACACATTGAATCTATATTAGTTTCTACATGACCGAATAGCACACGAGTTCTTGTCATCGACATCCACCACATAGCAGAGAATTTCTGATCATTGGCACTTTAAAACCTATTGTTTGGCTTGTTTTATTTCTTTGCTTTCATCAAAGGTATTGAGGCTTTCTAAATCCAAGAAAAAAATCTGATACTGCAAAATGAAAACTCTAATAAATACCAAACTTGGTATTTAATTTCACTATCTTCCAATGATGCAGCATGTAGATTTTAAAAAAATCTTCGCAGTGCAAACTACCCTTTACAGAGAAAGGTTTTATATTCTCAAAAATGGCTGTAAACATTTTTTTTTAAAATACTATATGCTCAATATATTTACATGGCATAAAAATGCATATCTTAAATTTTTTGGGATTAAGTCTATAGTGTTCTTCATTCTGAATGACTTTGCATACTTGGTAAACCGTGTAAAAGCCTGCTACACAGAAAATGTTCTCATTAAAGCACTTAATTTATGTCATATAAGGTTTCTTGTGACGTTAACAATTTCCAAATGTATCAAATAGATATCGTTGAACCATACTATTTATGTAAAATATTATTTCAAGACAGTGTTTCTTTTTAATTTTTACTTACTCTACTACATATAGTAAGTACATAGAAGTATTGTATTCCACCCAAGAATTCGATGTCGAGATTTCAACAGAAATATGTATTTTCAGGCCCCCTGTATTTTTTTTTTTTAAAAAAAGGCAGCATAACTCAATAACGAAAAGTCGGTTAAAAACCAAAGTTGGTATTTAAGCTTAATATCTTTCAAGGATGCGACACGAAGATTTTGAAGAAAATTCCTTCACCCTAAGCTACACTTTACATGGAACATTTTTCGGAAATTTTTATTTTCTTAGAAATGGCTCTAACGATTCTCATTAAAATGCCATATGTTTAAGATATTTTTATGACAGATGAAATGTATATCTTGAATTTTCTGCTTATAGCCCCTGTAGTATTTACTCTGGATGACTTTTGCATAACTGGTAAACCGTAAGATATAGACCAAATCTTACTATACAAAAGATGTAGAGGTTGCTAAAACACACGGTTTAATTGTAAATAAATTTTTTTGTGGAATGAGCCATTTCGGAGATATTCCTTATTATTTGTGTGTGTTTTGGAAAACATACTTCCGCCAAATGGAACATCGTTGTTCGTTTTTTATGTTAACCGTGCAAAGAGAATGGAATTTGAAAGTTTGACTATCGCTCAGTCTCTGTATTTTCATGCTCTCTTGTACCTAGAAGGAAATAAGCAATAAGATAAGTTGTACAAATGTTTATCTCAACTAACACTAACTTTAAATTCGAGTGATAATTCACCTTTTTTGTGATCTTACAAGAACATAGCCATCGCATAGCGAGCCACATTTAAAACATCTGATGGCTGCGTTAATGACAGTCTACTCATACCTACAATGAATTGTGTAATGAAAATTTATGTGCATTAAGAAGTAGACAGTAGGGGAGCCTTTAGTAGAGTGAGCAGTGAAATACTTATTGTTGATATTTTGTAATGCGATGCTGTTGCCAGTGCCACTAATGATGACCCAGGTCGACGTGCTGACTTGTGACATTTATGCACCCCACTACAAAGATCAAAGTGGGAAACCGCCCCTGGGGATCGCGAAACAATGTAGGCTGCCAGAGAGAGCGAACTCGACTACACAGCTTCAACATATCCGGCTGGCTGCTTCTCTCTATTCTTTACTGTCCCACAAATATGTGGCTTAGGATCATATCATCATCTGGTCTAGAAATAACATCTCATTACAGACCCAACACAAAAATATCTGATGTGTTACAAACACAACACTTTCTCTGCCAATTCTTCAACTATTCTTTAAAAATGCTTATTTTTGTATCTAATTTATGTTAAATGCGATAAAAGTTTGGCTTTATTACATATTTCCTTATAAGTACAATGCAGTAATCTTAAGCGATTGTCAAATCTATTAAGAGCTGGTTGCTGTCTGTTGACTTTGAAATTCTGACCTCTTTGCATGATTACAAGGAAAAACAAATACCGACTTACCACTTGAGCAAAATTAAATATTCGAAGATCAAACCATAACAAGGATTATCTCCAGAAAAATATTTCTTGACATAAATTGTGTGCTTTAACAAGATCTAAATTTTTTTTTGTGAAGTGAGATTTTGTGCACCTCTTACGTTTTATCAGTTACACAAACGTCATAGAGAATGAAGAGGACACCCAAATTCTCAGTCTTTAATAAATTTGATGTAGCATATTTTTTCCATTCCTGTCTGTTTATCCAAATATCTTCTATTTCCCACTGCCTCATAGCCTCGTTGATTCCTTGTATCCATAACATTCATATCCATACGAGGCAAAAGGTATTGCTAAAATTTTGTAAAATTGTAATATTGTGTCTTTCCTTTGTTTTTTTTAGTAGTGTTCATTTGGTTGTTTGCACTTGATCGATTACGTTGTTTGTTATCGTAAAGGGAGCTTTCATTTAACTGCTATCATTTTTGTTTTGGAAGTAGAAATATTCAAATTATATCCTTCAGTTCATGCCTTTACATGCGAAGTTGACACCGTTTCCATTGTAATTCCTGATAACCCAATATGAAATTTAGAGACTTGTTAAGCCGATTCTCTTATGTTTATGTTTATGGCAAGATTGACAAGAATAATTTTGTGAAAAAATGAATATAATTATTTACTTGAATAAATAGCTAAATTGTGAAACAGAGACATTTAAACATTGCTTCAAAACAGCTGCAAATTGTGCCTCAACGAGGGCGAGATTAAATAAGAAAGAGAAGAATTTAACAGATTTAATTAATCCATCACAGGGTAACCCATATTGCCCAAACTCTTCACATACACACTAGAGGCGATCTTCAGAAAGCTGAGCTGGAAGAGGAAAGGGAAGAGTGGCCTCAAATTTAGCATCGTTAGCAAAATCCGCCACAGCGTTACAGGAAATGGTAGCAGAAATGAGCACTTAAAGCGCATTAGCGGGACTAAAAATTAACCCAAAAAGATCAGAGCAATGACAGACGACATAATGACAAACAATGACAAATATCTCTAAACATAGAGATGGTCTTGGCACAGGACTTCACGGAAGGGATTAGCCCAGTGGACACGACCAGCGAGGGACAAGAAAGAGTGGAAGATCTCAATTTTAAGTTTAAAACTAAACACTAACAGATCTTAGATACTGAAGTGTAGTGTAGCGAAGAAAACTGTGGAAAATGGCTTTAGAATAGACTATCACCAGCACACAACAACTAATATAAAGTGGGAAGACTCGAAGTCTGAGTTAGGCATACAGGCATAATAGTTCACCCCGTGTGTAAAACTGAGGTAACCCAACGGGAAGGAAGCCCTAGCCTGCAAAGAATTTAGTGGTTTTTCTAAGTCAAATTCTAATTAATCCAATATATGCTGGGTTTGAATCCCCGAGCTCGTGTTACCTCAAGATCACAGAGTACGATGGGTTGTTCCAAGATCTATATTTGACATGATTGCGTTTTACTTGATGATGGAAGAAATGTGCAGCAGCAGGGACATGCAGTGTGACCCTCTAGTTGTTTATTCAGAACTTGCTACACCAGGAAGGAACATGATAAGAGTTGTTATTACTTGTAAAGTTTTGCCTGCCTCTTACAGCTGCAGGCTGCTGTTCAACAGAAAGAAACTTTTCAGCAAAACGAGTAGAGAAAAGAAGTTTAAGAAATTGAAGCGAAGAAAGAGATGAATGTAAAGCAGGTTGTTAGGTTCCCATCGGCCCGGCTCCAAGTTTCAATAATACGCGCGCGCGGCAGTCTGATACAGTACTACCTACTTCATCTGTAGCGAGGTAATCTTGGACCTCAACGCCACGTGACTGGCTACTTTCTCGGCACTAGACTGGATTTATACACGAGAAATATAACAAAGTCTCATGACTCTATTTACCAATTATTCAACAGAGTAGTTGTAGAAATGATTTTATTACACATTTAATAGCTAGAATGTGAATAGGAAAATGCAGTAGGCTTAAGTAAGAGGAAGACAGCTTCAAGCAGTGCGACGTATTGGAACAAACAGCAAGCCTATTAGTTCGTGTGACGTCAGGCAAGAGCCGTGTATAGGTCGTGAGGTGAGACATGAACATGCGCATAGGGGAGGCTGCTTTCCTTCCCTCCCTCTCTGCAACGGCTGAGAGGGGGGGGGGGGGATAGACTCTCAGTTTGCCGCGAGTGAATAAACATACCACAACAGCGTGCAGCTAAAACAATTGAAGTTCACATAAAAGTAATTGTTGGCACATAGCCAACATAGTTATGACTTCTGGGCATACATGATTGCGCAACTTCCTCCACCATCAGCCTTTCAGGTGAACTGTTGCCACTGCGCAACTAGGGAATTGCTCTTGTCTTGTCTCACAACCTATAACACCATGTACTCTGCTTTCCTTCTGAAGGAAGTCATTTTTACGCCCAGAAACATCCTTGGCCCTCCGCTGAGTTTGGGCCCACGATCCCGCGAACCAGAGACTACCATATTACTCCTAGATCATGGAGGACGACCCCAAATTTAACTGGTTTTGTGAGCAGTGCTGAGTGACGAAACAACTTTACGGACGCAAATTGATACTATCAGTATAATTTAGGGTGTTATATGCAACTTTTACATAAATTGCGGTGTTCCTGTTGAGCATTTGTTTCTCTATGAACCTATAAACCTATATATTAATATCTCAACAACGTTACAGCCCAGATCTGAGGTCAGGAATTGCCTGGTTATTTATGACTAGTATGTACATTAATCTATCATCGTAAGTACTTGCACTTATCAAGTGCATATGCAGCAGCTATTTCAGTCTCTCTTGAGTCGTAAATCTTTACGTTATGTACACTTTAAGTGGCACGACCTCGCCAATTATTATTGCTCGTGTCTGCAGTCTCGGAGGAAAATACAACCTCATCCACTTACCAACATCGCATCTGCCAAGGTGCGGGGGTTGTTGGGCCATTTCTCATCAACGCAACCAAAAACGAATACCTTGATAATAAATATAGGTGTTCGCAAAAATCGATTCCTTGGATCCTTTCGCAACAGGTGCAAAGGTTTTCTGTAATCAGGCCACTGTTGGGGTTATGTGCCAGCTAGAAGTCTGGACATTTAAACGCAGCTGACTTTTTTACTTTCTCTACTGGTAAGCAGGGGAAGTATTGTATTCCACCCAAAAATTCGATGTCGAGATTTCACCGAAAATATATGTTTTGAGACCCCCTGAGTTTAAAAAAAAAAAAAAAAAAAAAAAAAAAAAAAAAAAAAAAAAAAAAAAAAAGCCTTTTTAGAAAAAGGTCCGTGTGTGTGTCTGTGGACAGCATAACTCAAAAACGAAAAGTAGGTTAAAAACCAAAGTTGGTATTTCAGTTTAATGTCTTTCAAGGATGTGACACGAAGATTTTGAAGAAAATAGCCCCACCCTAAACTACCCTTTACATGAAAAGTTTTACGAAAATTTTGATTTTCTTGAAAATGGTTCTAACGATTTTGATTAAAATGTCCTATGTTTAAGATATTCGTATGACAAATGAAATGTATATCTTAAATGTTCTGGCTATAGCCCCTGTAGTCGCATTTACTCTCGACGACTTTTGCATAACTGGTAAACCGTTAGAGATAGAGCAAATCATACTACACAAAAAATGTAGATCTTGCTAAAATACACAATTTATGTCTGAATAAATTTTCTTGTAAAGTGAACCATTGCGGAGTTGTGTGTGTGAGTTTCGGAAAACTTAAAACTTTCGTGAAATGGAACATCGTTGTTCATTTTTTTTATATGTTAAGTGTGCAAAGAGAACAGAATCTCAAAGCTTTAAAAGATTTGACTATCGCACTAAGCTTATTGTATTATAATATTCCCTTTGCACATACGAGGAAATAAGCAATAAGATAATTTGTACAATTTTTTATCTTAACACGGAGAAGATACAGGAATAAGAGTTTGTAAGAATGGTTAGTACAAGAGTAGAGAAAGTCATGTTAGTGCAACACATCAGATTTTTCTCAGAACTATATTTTATTTTCTCTACAGAAGGTATTGCATTCCACCCAAAAATTTGCTACCTGTATTTCCCTGGAAATGTCTCTTTTTGAGGTCCCGGAATCTAGAAAAAGAAATCTTGGAAAAATGTCCCTGTGTGCCCATATGCCTTTGAACGCCACAGTTCAAAAACCAGAGGTCGGTTAAATACCAGAGTTCGTATTGAAGAAAATTTCCCACTCCAAACTATCCTTTACTTAGAAATGTTTTCGAATAATGTTGTTTTCTAACAATGACTAATCAAACATATTTAGCGTTCTGAAGTGATTTTATCCAAAAGTGTTACTCCAGAACAAGATTAGCCGAAGATGAGTATGTTCATGTGTTGTGTAACGATGTTCAAGCATTACTGTAACCCTGTGATATTTGAGGTTAGAAATAATGCTTTTATTTATGTACGTTGGCAGTACTGCTTTGTGGTGTAATTTCGTCTGCAGATTAGTGTAATGTTGAGCATATTGAATTCTTGGAAGGTCAAACGAATTATAGCTTGTGTTAACGATAAAACAGAACTGTGCTTTTGTGCTCCAGATTTAGAAAAGAAATAGTGACAGAAACACTAACCAAACTTGTCATTTGTCGCAATATCTATATAGGCCACAGTGTGCGAGGTGCCTCCTTCGAAAACAACCTCTGTGGGTCGTCAGTTAACGAAAATTATATAGAATTATTCATCCAGGAAATACTGTGGTGGATTTGAAATTCAGTATTAACAACGGCTGGCGAGACAGTTCTAATGTAATGCAGCATCCAGTTTCTCTTGATAAATCTAATTGGTTTCGTGAAGGAGAAGAAAGTTAAAACTCTTAAATCGGCTTCTGGTACTTCTCAGATAAATTAAGCGGAAATATCGCAAACAGCGAGAGAAATAATTTCAATTATCGCGAAAGTTTTCCCTCCTGCTGCCGGCAGCCTTTCTTTTGTTTCGCCTGCAAGAAAAGGCATTAAACTTAGAAGTGGCAATAAAATGTTGTACAAACGATCTGTAGAAGTTCATTAACGGTTTTTCTGTGAAATATGATCAGCGTAATTTGCAGAGAAAGGAATTCTTTGTGTAACCCAAGAGGAGAGACGTCAAAAGGATTCCACTATAGCGAGGATTTAAATTTAAAATTAACTCGTATCAAGGAGAAACGTACCACTCCCGGAGATTCACTCAACTAAATCTTCTGATAACATTTTGAAGGGTCCTTCGGCCGAAAAATACTGTCTTAGTCACACGACATTTTTTCCTCACGCTTCTTCGGACTCAAGTTTATTCGTTTATCTATTTTTGCTTTCTCTTACCATGTAGATAGTAGGTAAAGAGGTGCATTGTGCTAAAAAATACAATATTGAGATCTCACCGGAAAAACACGTTTTGGGACTCCCTTAAAGCCTCCATAAAAACCTGTGAACAGCATACTCGTACGTCGGTCTGGGTGGCTGAGTTGGTTAGACACTGGCCTACTGATCCCAAGGTCGCGGGTTCAAATCCGGCCCAGACCGATGGTTTTTAGGTGTGTTTAAAAATGACAGCTCCATGTCAGTAGATTTACTGGCATGTAAAAGAACTCCTGTGGAACGAAGTTCCGGCACACCGGCGACGCTGATGTGATCAAGGCAATTGACAGCGTCGTTAAACAACAAAATATTATTTATTTATTTATTATTTAGCTACTCGTAACCTCAAAACAAATATTGGTTTGTAAGTTCAGTGGCTTCCAAGGATGTGGATTCTCCAGAAAGTGAAACCCATCCCAAACTATCCTTTATATGGGAAACCTTTCGAAAATTTTGATTCTCTCAAAAATTCCATCTTAACGATTTTTTAAAATAAAATTCCTTCAATGGACGTGAGGTTGGCTACGCATAAACCATACACTGTATCTGACTCTGAACTTTGCACCCGGTCAGAGGTCAACAAGTGCAGGTTCTAGGTGCACAAGACAATATAGAGACCTCCTCCTAATTACGTAATATATAGTTACGAAAGTATTGTTTCATCTTTAGTTAATGTGAGGCACAGCTTTGTTTGGCTGGTGAGTTGTTTTATAATCGACTTACATTGATCGGCAATGTAACACTGCAA
The DNA here is from genome assembly GCA_030765045.1 of Tenodera sinensis. Taxonomy (NCBI): domain Eukaryota; kingdom Metazoa; phylum Arthropoda; class Insecta; order Mantodea; family Mantidae; genus Tenodera; species Tenodera sinensis. The sequence goes on from CM060961.1 coordinate 191,378,083, forward strand.
ATAGTGAACAGATTGAAACTTTTATTGGAAAACGCTATCATCAGAATTAGTGTCATCCTTTCTAAACAAAACTCACGCATACCCAGGGAAAGAAATCTCATAGCTTTATCGACGGCAAAGGACTGAATAACCATGACTTCGAAGTATTCTTAGACTGCGTGAAGCATTGTTGCTTCAAACTATTATCAACGTGTGACCTACAAAACTCTAATTCGGATTCAAAATCGTTGCATTGTTGAATGGCGGATCGTGCTACAGATACCACACCAACGTGTAGCAAAATAAATAATTTTTTCACGTTCTCCTTTGTATGGATGACCAGTCTATTACGTTTGACCTTTAACAATGACACCTATTCGAAGTACTTCCTTTAAGGTGCCTGTGACAGGATATATAAACTGGTTGAAGAACTTTAGAGTAGAATATGTAGCAAAATAATTATGCAAAACTATGTTTGGTATTCAAGCAATTTTTCGTTTTTACTGCCTCTACTAGTAAAGAAGTATCGTCTATGTCTGTGTGTCAGTCTGTGGACAGCATAACTCAAAATCGAAAAGTCGGTTAAAAACCAAATATGGTATTTAAGTTTAATGTCTTTCAAGGATGCGACACGAAGATTTTGAAGAAAATAGCCCCACCCTAAACTATCCTTTACATGGACAATTTTAAAAAAAATTTGATTTTCTTGAAAATGGTTCTAACGATTTTGATTAAAGTGCCATATGTTTGAGACATTTTTAACAAATGAACTGTATATTTTGAATTTTCTGGCTATATAGTTCTGTTTAGTCTGGATGACTTTTGAATAACTCCTAAACCGTAAGAGATAGACAAAATCTTACTCTACAAAAAGGTAGATCTTGCCAAAATACACATTTTTTGTCTAAATAATTTGTTGTTTGTAGAGTGAACCATTTGGGAGATATTCCTTGCTATGTGTGTCAGTTTCGGAAAACAAGATTTTCGCGAAATGGAACATCGTTGTTCATTTTTTTATATGTTAAGCGTGCAAAGAGAACGGATTCTCAGAGCTTTAAAAGATTTTACTATCACACAAAGCCTACTGTATTCTAATATTCTCCTTGTACCTACAAGGAAATAAGCAATAAGATAATTTGTACAAATGTTTATCTCAAACACTAAGATAAAGGAATGAGGGTTTGTAAGAATGGTTAGTACAAGAGTAGAGAAAGTCATGTGAGTGCAACACATCAGATTTTTTTACTTTTGCTATTCACATACATACACATTTTACTATTTCTCTCTCTATCAAGATAAATGTGTAACTCTTCAGAATATTGATATAGATAACATGATGTTCCCACTTTAAGCTGTTAGATACAGAAATCACATCCAACCACAAATCTCTTTCTGTTGCATTAATTCACGAAACTCGACCGCATCTCTAGTTCCTTTGTATTTTTCTTTCCCCATCTCGACTGCCGGCATTGATTTCACATTTTCCAAATTTCTTTTATGTGCCGTTTTCTCCCCATGCTCTTCTAAAGGGTTGGCAACATTGTAAAGGAGTTGATAAGGGTAAGAAATACGGTATAAGTATACCTAAATGATGTATTACTTTGGCTTCTTTACAGTAAGATGTTATTTGTGGTTGCGTATTGCTTCTGCATGTGCTTATAATTTCTTAAGACAAAGTACGAACTTTCAGCACCCGTGACTTCAGTTAGGCAATTTTATTGAAGTGTAAAATAAATACAGAATTTGATAGGTATATTAAACGGTTGTTAAGAATATATGCCACTATGTTAAATCTATGAAATTCATGACCCATCATTTCAGAAACTATTTAGGATAGGCAAATTGTTGTACGTTGTAGACATAGGTTTTCTAAGTTCAGTAATATAGTTTATACAGTAAGTTTGTTTATTTTAAGGAAGATTTTGTAGGAATATCTTTTGATGAAAATGTGTCATCAATTAACATTTTTACCTTCTCTACCACATACATAGTAGAAGATAAGGTATTGTGTTCCACCCAAAAATTCGATATCGAAGTTTCACCGCAAATACACATTTTGAGACTCCGTGAATCCAATAGGTATAAATAAAAAAGATAAAATATGTGCGTGTTCTCTTTCCATTTTTATTTCACTCTTTATTTACAGCATATTCTGTTAGAGTTATTTATAATAGACGAATTAAAATAATAATCAAAATAATGGACACACGCAAGTAAAGTAAAATGGAATTACAATTGAAATCCTGCGTGAATTGTACAGCATACTGGCTAAATTCCTCACTGCGATATACAGCGTGTTTAAAAATGAAACAGCCGATTTCAGTTTTGTATTACGGAAAAAGTATCAAAGATAGATACACATTGCGCATGTTACTGGATACACAAAGCTTCAAAGTTTTATATAAGCACTATAAACTCAACATGGGCACCATTTGTTTCACGAGAAACATGTGAGAAATGACGGCGGAACGTGTATTATGCCTGAAAAATGGATTGAGATCTTATAAATTCCAGCGCACAAAATGCTTTTTCCTGTGGTGCAATTGCTATAAATAAACAACAGCTGCAACCAAACTTTGACCAGCTATGCCGCTATACAGTGTGTTTCTATCCTTGATAGCTTTTCCTTATTACAAAATTAATACAATTCATTATATTCTCAGAAACTGTAAAAGATGAGTTATAGTATTTGTTGCGCATAACCGTATTAATTTGTGCCAAATAAAAATATTGACTTGATTATATAATTATATGATAGGTTTTCTGTTTTCAATCTCTGTCGGTAGGAATTAAAACAAAAGTTGCATATAGTCATATGTTATCATCTGTCGCACGCATCCTTGGGAGATTGTGAACTCTAATACTAAGTTTGGTATTTAAAACTGACTTTGCGGTTTTGAGCTGTCATTCATAGGCACACGCGGATCTTTTTCAGCTTTTTTTTTTTTTTTTTTTTTTTGTGACGTCTCAAAAGTCCTCCCCCCCCCCCCTCCCACAAACGTACCACAGAGCCATTTCGCTCGGTATATGTAAATTCTAAACAGTAGTTTAATTTTGAAGAAGCCATTGTGTGGCAAATCCCAGTTGGCATGTGGATAAGACGGTTTTGGATCAATCATTTGAAGGATTGGAGATTCCGCTTGGTTTGTGCACAATGTTATCCCGGTTAAGACCTCTGAGGAGGAGGAGGATGCTGCTGCTGCAGTAAATCCCAGATGCTCTGTCTTCCTTAAGCCCATTATGTACACACGCTGAGAGCCGTTAACGCTTTAGTCAAGGAAAGCAACGTCGGATACGACGCTTCGCTTCGCATCAAAATGTTCACCTTTATCTGTTTCGAGCAGCCTGAGGTAAATAGTAAATCAATTACATCGTTTCATTCACTCCTGGGCCGTAAATACTCCTATATAAACCTATTTATTTACACATCAACTACAGAAAACGATAACGACATCGTAAAGTACGTTTAGACTCAGTTTCGGGTGCGTTCGAAAAACTTGTCTTACATTCTGGTATGTATTACTTTCTGTATTGCATACGAGTAGTAAATAGAGGAAGTATTGTATTCCACTCAAAAAGTTCGCTGCCGGTTTTTCACTGTAAATATATGTTTTTAGACTCACAGAATAAAACAAATAGATGTTTATGTATAAAGAGCATAACACAAAACCGAAAAGTCGGCTAAGGAGATACGTAAACATGTGAAAATGGTAAAAATTACTGTTTTCATTTGGGCGGCCTGAAAGTTTTATGTTCATAATCGTTAAAGAGATAACCAGTTACTGTCTGTGTTACTTCAGGAAATGTTATTGACTATGACACACCAAAATTTAATGGCGGCTGATAGACCACTACTATTGTCTTTCCTGTTGTGAAAATGCATTTTGTGGATGCAAATTATATTTGTATCACCGGTTTTACACTAGTTTAAAATGGGAATTGTGTAATTAAGGTAACGAAAGCTTTACAGCGAGTATATAACACTGCAAGGCGTGGAAAGCCTCTGGTTTGATATCGTGTTGAGACACCCACCATTAAATTTTGTGTCAGCCATAGTTTTTTTTTTTTTTTTTTTTTTTTTTTTTTTTTTTTTTTTTTTTTTTTACTTTGGGAATAACTAGTTACTGTCTTTCCTACTTTATTAATTATTATTGGCTAACTAGTATGTATTTGTCACCTTAATAACAGTTAACGGAATAACTCAGCGGTGCTCAACCGCAGGCAAGTAAGGGGATGTTGAAATCACCTCCTTCCACCCGCTGGGACAGAATTACACATTTATCCGTGGTTACTGAGTTCCAGTGGCGCCACATTCTTACGTACAGTAAATCAAAAGCGTACACATTCATTTTCTACTCCTGATTAATCCACGATGTTACTGATGCTTTTTTTTAACGCTTCAGGGTCTTCAATATTTGGTGCAAAAGATAAAGTGCACAGTCTCAAAAGATAAGCACGCTGATTGTCACTTATCTTGCTGCCATAATGTAGTTCATTTTATAAAATGTTTGTTCGCAGATATAACTGGAGCCAAAGACTGCCATTAAACTAGATGTAAACAAACGTAACCTCGGATACTCACAGCAGCAGGGCAGAGACCTAAATAATTGCCACGCTTCTTTCTCACAACATTTTACGGTCGTGGAATTCAGCAATGCAAGTAGTTTCATATTGTGTAGCTCGTGAGAAGCCTCACTAAATGGAAACTTCAAAAGTGCAAAATAATTGGATTTTGGTTTTAAATTTTTTTAGGTGTTCAAATTGTGAAGAGAATATGTCGTGGAATTGCTTCAAAAGTTGGTTGTATTTTCCCAGTAGAATGACGTTTATCTTAAATACGGAACTTAACCTAGGGAAATAGTATACATTTTTAAATACCGGTCCCACAAATGAAGCACTTAACCTTATCAAACAAAATATTCGCCCTCTAATTGAATTGCGTGTACTACTTTATGTACTCCGCGCCATCCGCCTCTGACTACTAGGTCTGGTCCTCCTTGTCTTGGTCAGTGGAGGGGGGGGTGAAATAACGTGTGCTCGCTTGTTGAGCATCCCTGGGTTAACTACATAATGACTTGGTTACTGTAGAAACCATTAATGGGTAACTAGTTTTAGTATTAGTATAGATAAGCGACATATTTACTGTTATGCTTTTGTTACTCTCTCGTATACATATGTCTTAGTATCATGTGATTTGTCATTATTATCATTAACTATTATTAAACCGTATGAGAGGGAACCTGACCCCGAAGAGAAGTTTTCGAACAGCTGTAGAGAAAGTAAAAAAGACAGCACACAGCTGAACACAAATCAATAGACGGCACAGGAAGTGAACAAGTATTGGAAGTGAATTAAACAAAGGCCGGTGGTGCACATACAGAATAAATAAATTATGTAAATTGATGGTGACCCCATTCTCTTGATGGTTAACTAAAGACAGGCTGTGGCAGTACCGAGGTCGATGCTATTGACGGCCATTAAACCTCGCCCAATAAATCGTAATAAAGGCGCATCAAGCCAACAACTGTGCGGTTCACAGTAAACACGCGCGCCGACCGACCGACTGACAGATCTATCTGCTGTTTTCACAGTTCTCTACAATACTGCATGACCTCGCGTTATTCCATTATATACATATTAAGACACTTATTTCTCTCGCCCCCTCCCATTTAACATTAGGTTTCTCTCGACTTGTAGGCCGCAGCTCCCACGACACTGCTAGATGAATCCAGGTAGCGCTGTTTCTCTCCTAGATAATGCTAACTATATGAAACAATGTTATATTTACCAATTGGAAATATCGTCCTGGCACCTGTTGGACACTAGAATATGAGATAGCCCCTATCTTCTGGGATACAAAGTTTCTTTTGAATAACAAGGCCCAACGAGCTATAAGTTTTGTATTTATTAGGAACGGTACAGTTTCAAGCTGACAGTTCACACCAAACAAAACATAATGCAATAAACACACTTTCAGTAGTTTATACTGTGATAACTATACATAACGTTATTTCAAATAACGTGGGGTAGGCTATCGCACATTATTGTTTAAGGTTCCAGGCGAACTGGAAAGTCATGAAATGTCAGGAAAATTGCAGAAAAGAAAAGGGGTATTTAAAAAATTGGCTTGTTTCAGAACAATTAGTTTCCCAAATTTTCACATTTCTGGTTATTCATTCTGATTAAAAAAAATTAAATTATTTTGTTGTTTAACGACACTGTCAATTGTCAGGATCACTTCATTGTCGCCGGTGTACAGGAATTTCGTCCCGCAGGAGTTATTTTATATGCAAGTAAATCTACTGACATAGAGTTGTCGTTTTTAAGCACACTTAAAAACAGTTAGTCTGGGCCGGATTTGAACCCGCGATCTTGGGATCAGTAGGTCAGCATCTAACCAACTGAGCCACCCATACCGACAATTCATTTTGATGATGAACTACTACACATTCAAGAGAATTACCACAATGCTTGTTTCTTAAAAACCCCTGCCAACCCTTGAAATGTTTAGTTACACGTTAAATCCGAGGAGTTGGTATATGCGTACTGTCTCACAAGTTATACGGATAAGGCTGTTCACTTATTTGTTACTGAAGTTTCGAGTTGATTTATTTTATTAGACTTTGTTCCGATTTGCTGCCTCTCCGCGCTTTTTAGAGTTAGGAGCAAGTGGAAGCAAAAAAGAAAAAAAGAGCAACAGTGGCTGGGTTCATTACTTAACCCTTTCAGACCCGAATTATTTTGCTACTTATGCCGTTCTTCCTCTAATTCGAAACCGGTTTGGATTAGGTGGTCTGGGACACCTTCAGCTTGCTGGCTTGGATAGCCATGATCGTTAAGGCAACACGTAGTGCACTGGCCATGCACTCAAAGCCTGAGGTCGTGAGTTCAAGTCTCGGCAACCGCAGTCAAATGTGCATGTGGTAAAGGACGGGGAGGGCCCACGTAAAATAATCGGTGTGATGGCACGCGTGGATGATGACGGGGTATCATTTATAGCAGAAAAAACCGTTAAAAGTATTACAAGTAGGCAAAAAATACCTATGTCCATTATAATGGACACCGGGACTGAAAGGGTTAATACAGAGTTTGTAGAATACCTCGGTGACGTAACACTGAAGCTTATTGTATAGAACTTGCATAAGGTTTGATGTTGAGTCAAAATTTGTTTTCAAACAACACAACTAGATTATATCACTTCCCAGTGCTAAATATATTGCCTTGTATTTAATGTGAAATTGTGTTAAAATATGTGAAACAGTTATGTAGGCACTTAAAGCAATGGTTTTGAAATCTCGTTCTCTTTGCATGACGGTAAAGAACTGACTTCCTATTTGAGAACAGTATAACTATTTTGAAATGGAAGCCAAAAACAAAGAATATCTTGAAAATGGTTAACTCTACAAAAACTGTATTTGACATAGATTGTGTCCTTTAACGAGATATTTGTATGTTTTGTGCACTAATATGTCTTATGGTTTACTAATTATGCGAACGTTATTTAAAATGAAGAGGACATATCTTAAATGTAGGGTATTATAATCAAAACCTATCTAAAGGGTAGTTTGGGATGCGGGAACTTTCCTGGAAAACTTCTTTCTGTCGCATCCTTGGACGATACTAAACTTAAATACCAATTTTGCTTTTTTTGACTAAATTATATTATTCTCACACACACACACACACACACACACACACACACACACACACACACACACACACACACACACACACACACACACACACACACACTTTTCCTATAGATGACTGTGTCCAGAGGAGCTCAAAATCTGTATTTGCGGTGAAATGTCGACATTGAATTTTTGGTAAAATACCAAACTTCCTCTGCCTAGTAAATAGTATAAACGTATGTTCTTTTCTGAGCGCACCCCTTATGTATGAAGCAATCACATATATACCATTAATGCTCTAGAGAAGGGAGAAATAATTGGGTGGTTTAATTTTTTACAACTGAATTTCCCAGAGGGTGGTGCATGCGACTGAACATAAGCCCTTAAGCATGCACACAGCGTCTATTTAATGCAATACCGGGGAATAATGAGGTTCATCTATGAAATATCTGGGGAAAGCATCATTCCCTTGGGGAAGCATCAACATTTATCTCTCATTAAACAGGTTTTTTTTACGACACACATCAGAAATATATTCCGCTAAATATATATTCTCTTTTATTTCACATTAATGTATAGTAATACTATAAAGAGAAAAAGAGTCGTATGTGGGGGGGGGGGGGGGGGGTGGGGGGAGGTCTGTGAAACCACTCAACCGATTTGGATTATTCCTTCAATAAAAAATACTTCCTGAGGGACCTAGGTCATGTAGTATTTTCAATAATTTAAAATTGAAATGAGCTTACAAATGGACGCCAAATGCGTTTGGTAGAAAATGAAGAAGGGGCTTAAAAACTAAAAATTAGAGTGAGAGGGGTAGAAATAACCACTGTTTTGCAAACTATTGTTTTCGACGATAGTGTGTTTTTAGCCACTTCTTGCACCCCGTGCGTTTTGTATTTTTACCTCATGTGCTAATAAAATATATTTAATCCTACAGATGTTACTGTCCCAATTTTAACTTTTTCGGCGATGTAAATGGCCGCGCTGAGCTAATGGGATAGTGCTCGCATATGCCAGCGCCTGTGTTGTGTCCGACCAGCGTGTACTTCGAGGCAACTACTGCCTTCAGATGTAAACAAAACGCTCGACCAGTGCGTTTACCGTATCGCTGAGGTGGCCACTATCTTGGGCAAATCGTCATAATCATCATCCACTGCGAGCTAAAGCAATAGTAATTGCTTTTAATACACAAATGTCTTCTTCATTTTCCTAAAACATTTGCATTCTTTTGTAGATTGCCAGGCTAAAGCTACCCCCGCCCCCCTCCGCACACTCACCAATGGTTATACCTGGCGCATGAATTTGTCCCTATCCTCCTACTCACGTTTAGTATTGCCTGGCTATACGTACCCTCCATCCGAATGTACCCGCCCTTCAACCGTTAGGTGACATCTCCACGTGGCGTTGTCACATTTCTCTTAGAAATTAAACTTTTCATGACATAATTACCAGAAAAGTCAAGATACGAGTATAACCTAGAAACGAGTGTTCGTGTACGTCACTGGAATCTGCCTGTCCCTCCGGCTGAAGGAGTGGAGTGGGATATAGCCGATAATTACGTAACGTTCTCCAAAGAGAAGGTTGAACATCCCTGTTCCAAAACTTTGACTACTATAGATGTATTTTTTGCTAAATAACACTGCATTTGAGGGTTAAGTTTTGGAACACCCAGCGATCGTAAAATGTGATGTTAAGAGACGTAAACCTTTTGGTGAAGAAAAGACAAGATTACTAAAGATTGTATAAAAAGTGAATGCTTTTCAGTTCAACGGTTGCAGCTAGGCCTAGGCAAAAGGGACAGTAAGGAAAGGTAAAATTATGATCTGTATTGCACATAGTGCAACATTTTTTGAACTCAGCTCGCTAAAGCAAAACAAAAGCTAAATAAATGAGACTTCAGATTAATAAAAACTCCTTCTGTTCTAGAAAGCTTCATAAATGTTTCCACAGGAGTGATCATAGAATGTTTAGTTGGAATGCTGCCACACTTCCTCTACTTGCTATAAATACACTTATCACAACACTCTTTATCAATAATGTCAGATATGACATACTAGTAAAATTGGCTGAGGGCAAGTTGACAGGTTGCCGCAGCACGCACGTTGCCCTGGGGAATACGCCGTCTGGGGTTGGTTCCGTCCGTCCTTCCTTCCTTCACGACAACTGTAATTGCCACTTGACTTACAGCTTAGCACTGTTACACTCAGCTCGACGTAATGCTATTTCTACACGACATCGTTTTATTGGTCCACACATCCATGGAACAACAGTTACCTACTATATGGAAGATCACTGTTTATTCTGTAGTCTGAGTGGAGGAAGAAATTTCAATGTCCTGCGTTTTTTGAAGCTACCATTGTCACCAATGGTTCGAGAGGTCTGGGATTCAAATCCCATGGGTCGAACAAACTATCGGATTTTTAGTGGTAAAACCCAAAGATCCAACTTAAGGGAACACCGAAGTGATATTTTAGCCTGTTTGGTCAGAAAAATGAATTTTTGGATTTTTACTGCAAACCTTAAACAATATGTCTGCGAAGTTTTAATCTCTTAGGGAGGGGGCAACACATATTTTGTGGTGCGCCTCTGCCTTCCATTAAGCTCATTTTTTTTCGAAAACCAGAATTTTAATACTTTCTCATCTTCAAAATCTATCTTCTCCCACAGAAATCTTGCTAGAGATCTAAATTTTTTTCCCAATATAATTCAGAATACCGGTAATAAGGTGTAGTATTGGGAAAAATCAGTTATTTTGTTCAACATCTGTTGGAGGAGATAAATTTTGACTATACCAAATCAAATTGATCTAAATTAATATATAAAAAATGTGATTAGATATAAAAATGAAATTTGGTACACACATTTCTTCGGTTGCTAATAATGCCTGTGCAAAAAATTAAGTCTCTAACTTAAATATTTTACAAAATCACCTTTCTCACTTCGGTGTAGATACCTTAAGTCTAAAACCATAGTAGAAATGAAAATAGGTGGTAATAGCAAATGCTCTGCATCTACCCTCGGATGATGAAAGTACCCTAGTGTCATCTGCCCTGGATACACTCGTGGTATTTGAAACATATTTCACTCAAAATCACTAGAGGCTTTTGGGGAAAATAAAATTTTTCGTACATTTTTGTGCGTAAAGGGTAGTTTGTGATGGTAAATTTTCTTTCTTGGAAGATTCTGTCCTTAAATACCAAGTTTGGTCCGACATTTTTGTTTTTGGTTTATGCTGTTAACCCCCAACACAAACACACACACACGCACATGCACAAAAGCTTTTTCAGAATGTGCCCTTTTTGGTTCAGAGAGTTACAAAGCATGTCTGGTGAAATCTCGATATTGAAATTTTGGATGGAATACAATACTTCTATTGTAGTTACGTAATAGAGAAAATCTGATGTGTTGCACTCACATGACTTTCTCTACTAACCATTCTTACAAACTCTTATTCCTATATCTTCTTCGTGTTACTTAAGATAAACATTTGTACAAATTATCTTATTGTTTAATTTCTTGTAGGTGCAAAGGGAATATTAGAATACGGTAGACTTTGTGCAATAGCCAACTCTTTTAAAGCTCTGATATTCCGTTCTTTTTCCACGCTTAACATATAAAGAAATAAACAACGATGTTCCATTTCACGAAAGCTTCAAGTTTTCCGAAAGTCACATACATAACAAGGAATATCTCCAAAATGGTTCACCCTATAAGAAAATTTATTTTGACATAAATTATGTATTTTAGGAAGATCTACATTTTTTGTATAGTATATTTGGTCTATCTCTAACGGTTTACCAGTTATGCAAAAGTCGTCCAGAGTAAATACGACTACAGGGGCTATAGCCAGAAAATTCAAGATATACATTTCATTTGTCATAAAAATATCTCAAACATATAACAATTTAATCAAAATCGTTAGAACCATTTTCAAGAAAATCAAAATGTTTAAAAAATTTTCCATGTAAAGGGTAGTTTAGCGTGGGGCTGTTTTCTTCCAAATCTTCGTGTCGCATCCTTGAAAGACATTAAACTTAAATACCAACTTAGGTTTTTAACCGACTTTCCGTTTTTGAGTTATGCTGTCCACACACACACACACGGACCTTTTTCTCAAATTGCTGTTTTTGGATTCAGGGGGTCTCAAAACAGATACTTCCCGTGAAACCGCGACATCAGATTTTTGGGTGTAATACAATACTTCCCCTACTTACTAGTAGGGAAAGTAGAAGTAATGGGGAAGATAATGTAGGAGTATTATGTATTTGAAATTGAGGAGGTGCAGGAAGGAGGGATTGTTGGTGTTGTGGCAGACTGTACAGGAAGAATGTGCCGTACAAATACGTGTACATAAAGCAAACATACCTGTGTGAGAGGCAAGCTAGTTGTATGTATGTATGTACGGAGATGATGAAGCGTGTTGTTGGCATGGCAAGGAGAGTTGACCTCATACAGGTTTATCTCCACCTGCACTGCCCTGCTCCCAGGTGTCAATAACATTAACGTAATTAAACTTAACAACCTCATATTACATAGGTATATACCTACCAGTTTATTACTCAGTATATTAACTATCCTTACGAAACATTTAACTTATTCTACCACATACACAGTTCTGAAAATTTTACTTCCCTAAAATGAGCATTAACGCTCCATGGATGAATTATTTTGCTACTCTGTTTCTAACGGTCTGAATTTAATCCCAGCGATTGCAATCAAATATGACTGTAGTAAAGGATGGAGGGGGGGGGGGTGTTGGTGACGTGAAATAACTAGTGATGTTACACGGGGATGAATGAGTTACATTAGACTACAATTACATGGATTTTTAATTTTTGAAGAAAACTAAAATAAAAAAAAAATACGGAAGTAAATTTATACATTTATGATATTGTGACGCCGGGCGCGGCACAAATTAAGGGATCGTCGGGGCCAGGCTGCGTCACGCCACATGCCACCAGGCGGGCAAAAGAGTTCAAGGTGAAGCTGCTTCATAAAAAATATATTTTGTTGTTTAACGACGCTGTCAATTGCCAGGATCACATCAGCGTCGCCGGTGTGGCGGAATTTCGTCCCGCAGGAGTTCTTTCACATGCCAGTAAATCTACTGACATGGAGCTGTCGTTTTTAAGCACACTTAAAAACCATCGACCGGGGCGGGTTTGAACCCGCGACCTTGGGATCACTAGGCCAGCGTCTAACCAACTGAGGTGAAGCTGCCTCGTATAACTGTCCTATATAATTGATTAACAACAATGAAACGGCTCACAAAAGGGCCTTTCTTCAGAACTTTCGAGAAAGATCTGGCCACATGAACGCCGGCGTGTGTGTGGAAGCCGAGATAGGTCCGCGTGATATCATCCTCTCTATATAAGAAGGCGAGAAAACTGCTGAGTGTCTGTTGCAGTTACAGACATGAACCGCCCAGTGTGCCATTGAGTGTGAGACAGCTGTGCGTGTGTGTTGTGATAGATACGTCACTCGTAAAGAAGATCTAACGAGCGTCGAATCACTGTGTTAACAACGAGAAGAAAACTGTAAGACTAAAGTGATATAAAAGCAACCGAAGGATTTTGTCACAATACAAATAGCTATCAATATCTTTATTATATTGTTGAATGCCAATATAATATGAAAATAACAAAAACACTGTTATAGTATTCTAAAACTTTGACTAAACATCTTTGTTCCAAAATGACACCACTATGTATTACAGCGTTAAACATTAAAGCATCAATAAATTCAAATAAATGCATGCATTTTGCAACAAGAACTATCAGAATCATTCTTCTAAGGTGTAACAGATGTCAAAAACAATTTAGTGTATTCGGTCCCTGGCATGGTTTGAATTTAATACTTCGTAGGATATCCTTTATCCCTGATTATTATGTGATTTCATATTCGAAATTATTTTCCTAGTGAAGGCAGGCGCAATTTTAGCCCATTCTTGTAGCAGTTATGTTTTTTAAGATGATCTATAAGGGGAATGGGAGAATTTGTAATTCTTGTATTCAGCTCATTCCGTAAATACTGTATTGGATTAAGTTGGGGACCCCGTGGGAACAATATATTGTATTTGGGCAGTTGCATTACCAATTCCCTAACAACGTATGTGTGGGGTCACTATCTTCTCTCTTTATTTTACGTCACTTAACTACAGTCATATCGCGACGATCTGTTAGGAGATACCTCGCACATCGATGTGTGGCAGACAGCCTTCAAGGTGTCAGACCAGTAGCATACCACCTTGCTTCGTGACGACTCCACAGAGGAATCAGTGCAGGGCAACTGTACTAGATGCCACAGTATTTGATATTAACATTTATTTTTCATTTGTACTATTGTTTTACACTTGAGGTGCAACTTTAGGTAGCGGTATTAAATATTCGAACCGGTGTTTACCTTGACGAATGAAGGAAACCACAAAAAAAAAAAAGCATATTGGTCAGCCCACGGGATCTGAATTCTGAACCTCCTGAAATCCAGTCACAGACGTTACTGCTTGAGTCATTCCGCTGGGTGCGTAATTAGCATTTGAACGTGTTTTGTATCCCTAATTTTCCTGCACATTGGTGAAGATTTTCTCTGAGAATGTTATATTGATGTTTGTCCACGCTGTTCTCAATGAAAACCAAATTTCGCACTCCACCTGCAGATACACACCCCCATACCATCACCCTTTGTGTTTTGCTGCAGCATGTAAATTCCTTCTGTTCAATTCTGTACTGTGCTTGCGCCAAACACGATTCCTCCCCGGATACATAAAACGGACCTTCGTGAATAAAAATTATTCCAACATTCTTAATCCCTTTTAGCCAACTTCGATCTATATGTTCTGTTAATTTATATTTATATAAGGCTTTTTCTGGCTGCCCTTCCATTGTAGCCTGCCTTCCTTCCTAATAACCCTTCTGTTTCTGGTTCTACGTCTTTATAACCGTTAGCCTCAGACAAATAAAAAGGAATATCTCCAAAATGGTTCACTCTACAAAAAATGTATTTACACATAAATTGTGTGTTTTAGCAAAATGTACATTTTTGTACAGTATGATTTTGTCTATCCCTTACAGTTTACCAGTTATACAAAAGTCTTCCAGAGTAAATAAGACTACAGAGGCTATAGCCAGAAAATTCAAGATATAGATTTCATTTGTCATAAAAAATATCTCAAACATATGGCATTTTAATGAAAATCGTTAGAGGCATTTTCAACTTTCGAAAAATTTATATGTAAAGGGTAGTTAAGGGTGGAGCAATTTTCTTCAAAATCTTCGTGTCGCATCCTTGAAAGATATGAAACTTAAATACCATCTTTGGTTTTTAACCGACTTTTCGTGTTTGAGTTATGCTCTCCACAGACTGACACAGACACACACTCGGACCTTTTTCTAATTTTTTTTTATTCAGGGAGCCTCAAAATATTTCCGGTGAAATCTCGACATCGTATTTTTGGGTGGAATACAATACTTCCTATACTTTACTATACGTAGCGTAAATTTGCAAATATTCGCGCTTTTCTCAAATATAGTCATTTTTCCCCTTCTGATTATGCAAAGAGACTGGCATTTCAAAGGAAATACACAGCAACTGGCTCTTAAAATATTTCACTTTTGCTTAAGCCCACCGTATTCTCTTATTCCCATTTTAAATATGTAATAAACTCAAATATCTACGAATATTTACCTCTACTAGCATTAATTATACAGGTGAATAAGCTTTTGTAGCGATATTTGTGCAAGCATATGTAGAGATAATTAGACGAGTGTGAAAGTCTTTTTCTAATACACAAGTTTATTTTCCCGTTAGTTTAAATCACAGGTCTGTGACGTAGGAACTATAAATGTTTTTTATTTATCATAGAGACATATTTGTTTTAAATTTATATCGAAAACAGTGCACTGTGCAGTTTTTGTGCACTGTTTAAACACGTTTACTAATTACTCGTAAATTAATTAACAAGTACTCTTGTGGTTGGTTTCATTTATAAAATCATGTTTGCAAGGTTTCAGATAGTCTTTTTGGTTGTGTGCTTTGCTCGTTAGCAAAATCTGTATAAATTTACAGCTACTTTGTATTTGTTCATTTGTAATACTTCAGTTGGGACCCAGCCCTAGCTCTTTTACCGAGCCAGAACCACACAGAATTACAATAAAACAAGAAAAAGGATCATTTGACTGGGTTTTTACATATCGCAGCGGTGATCCATACAGGTTTACAAGTGTTCTTCATCTCGACGCGAGGTTCGCCTGTCTTCCAGGTTTCGACTGGTGTCCCTCCCCTAGAACAGACGACCGCAACGCCACAAGCCTGAAAACGGGATGGAAATGACCTGAAATGAATTAAATGAAAGGAAATTCGGGGATGTGTAAATATATTTCCCAAAGGAAAACCATAACGGGGTCTTAACGAAATCTAAGGCAATTTGATAATGCTTTGTGAGACCCAAATGGCCCGTTGTCTAGAAATTACATCGTATACCTCAACATTTTTATTCCAAAACCAGTTATTAACAGTCGTTAGTGGTCATTCCGTACAAGTGTCTTCTGATGCATCAGGTAGAAGAAAAGACTTCGCACAAATGTCTCTCCGTAGAAGTGTCACTCCACACAGGTGTTCCAATCCTGTCACAGTCACCCTTCATTGCCTAGTCTCTCATTACCAGTTATACTTTTGTAATGCGGAAGAGTTTCCACAGAAATTTAGCCCTCCTTGCTTGGCTGGTTCTTGTTGGTACAAGTGGGTGTTAGGAAATACCTTTGCAATCCAGAATTTAAATAGCAAATTTCAATAGTAAAGGATTTGAGATTAGGTAGTTAGAGATTACCAACTGTCCTATAGAATATAGTGCCATCTCTTTCTGTTTTCTATGTTTCAACTTAGACCTCGCACACGATATTCAGCTGTTAGGAGGGAAGGCTATAAAGTAGAAAAGGGAAGGGTTTCAATTGTGACATATTGGTGTGGACCATGTGTGAGGCCCTTAATGAGGCGCTCCGGGCCGACCTTTGACCCTCCTCTCATCAGAACGAGTTAATCACGGCGGTTCTTGCATCGTTGACCAGCTCGTTTTAAGAACAGGTTAGTTAGTGCATGGCAGGGAAATAAGTCATTAAGGTTTCGTCTTTTGTTTGCTCGAGGTTTCGCTTTGAGTGATAAAACAGTGCTCGTATGTTGGGATTCAGCACGTCTTCTTTCGTGGTTGTCGTCTGCTGTTCGGCTCAGTTTGGTTTGTCCTCAAAGGCGACGCAATAATCAGGCTCTCTGCTAATGTGGTGGAGTTAATGAAGCAGATGTTAAGACCCTCTGTCGTCTCCTCGGGTCTTGAAGGCCTAATCCTTTTCCAGAAAGCTGTCTGATGTCACCAGTCCTCATTAATCACGTGACAGTAAATCTGGCTCTGCTATCCTACACACCCAGGTTGGATTAAATGTTCGTCAGGCTTGCAATAGCCACATTTTGTCAAATATACAAGCATAGAACATACATATCCTTATACTCTAAATATGCTACGATCAATGTTTCAAAACTACTTCAAATTGTATTTAAGTGGGGTTTAATCAGCCAGACATTTCACAAAAGTTTAGCGTTGCTCAAATATTCTAGTATTAATGATCGTCGTTTGTCGTCAGTCAATCTTTGCTTTTTCCTTGCACGCGTAATGCAACAACAAACGAGCCTCTTCTCTCCCTCTTTCCGTCACGCCGGACACAGGATTTTCCTCCTCCGGTCATGCACTAACTGTTGAACACAGGACTCGTCTTCTCTTCCGGTAGTTTACTATCGAACAGAGGACTTCTCTTCTCTCTTGCGGTAGTTCATTAGCTTTCGAACGAAGGACTCCCTTCTTCGGTAGTTCACTAACTGTCGAATACGATGCTTCCCTCTTGCAGTAGTTCAATAACTGTCGAACACAGGACTTCACTTCTCTCCTAAGGTTGTTAACTGTCGACTTCTCTTATCCTTTGCGGTTATCAACTAACTGTCGAACACAAAACTTCTTATCTCCCTGTGGTCATTCACTAACTATCGAACGCAGGACTTATCTTCTCCCTGCGGCCATTAACTAACTTTCCAACACAGGACTAATCTTCTCCCTGCGGTCATTAACTAATTGTCGAACACAAGACTTCTCTTCTCCCCTGCGGTCATTAACTAATTGTCGAACACAGGACTTCTCTTCTGCGGTCAAGTAACTGTCGAACAGAGGACTTTCCTTCTCTCCTGCGGTCGCTCGCAGAACTCCCTGAGAAGCATTATTGCTGTGCGTGAGAACAAAAACCTGGTAACGCGAGAGAATACGCCCCTCTTATATACGCAAGGCTATTCCGTTAGTCTTCCAGCTACTTCAGGTGTTTCTCCAGTCTCCCTTCAATCATGCCCCGTATAGCACAGTCGGACAAGCGTGCTTCCGCCTTAGCATAACTACAAAACGAATATCCGGTTTAATTATTCTTATTTAGTTCAGCCTTTTTTCCGAATGCGACACAAGATTTGCTACAAAATTACCCAAGCTGCCGTTTAGATAACAAATTTTAATTTTCTCAAAATGGCTGTAAAGATTTGATTAAAATTCCATATTGTTAAGATATTGCCATGACAAATGAAATGTATATATTAAATTTCCTGGCAATAGCTTCTGAAGTCTTCTTTATTCTGGATGAGTTTTGTATAACTGGTAAACCGTAAGAGATACAAAATTTTAACACACAAAAATCTGATGTGTTGCACTCACATGACTTTCTCTACTGTTGTAGTAAACATTCTTACAAACTCTTATTCCTATATCATCTTCGTGTTAGTTGAGATAAACATTTGCAGTAATTATGTGACTGTTTATTTCCTTGTAGGTGCAAGGGGAATATTAGAATACAGTAGGCTTTGAGCGATAGTCATACCTTTTAGAGCTTTCAAATTCCGTTCTCTTTGCACGGTTAACATATAAAAAATGAATAACGATGTTCCACTAGACAGAAATATAAGTTCTGCAAAACTGACGCAAATAACAAGGAATATCTCCGAAATGGTTAACACTACAAGAAAATTTATTGAGACATAAATTGTGTATTTTAGCAAGATCTACATTTTTTGTATAGTAAGATTTGCTCTATCTCTTACGGTTTACCAGTTATGCAAAAGTCGTTCACAGTAAATACGGGTACAGGGACTATAGTCAGAAAATTGAAGATATACATTTCATTTGTCATAAAAATATCTCAAACATACGACATTTTAATCAAAACCGTTAGAGCCATTTTCTTGAAAGGCTGAAGCAATTTTCTTCAGAATCTTCGTGTCGCATCCTTGAAAGACACTAAACATAAATACCAACTTTGGAATTTAACCGACTTTTCGTTTTTTGAGTTAGATATTGCTACAGAGGAACAATTTTTAAGGCCTGCGAGTATACCTACCCGCTGCAGTACTATGTATTTTCTGTTTGGCAGGTGAGATTTCTGTTTGTTTCCAACTTGTATTTTCTGGGTGTATTATGTTCCAGCAGAACAACTGAATGGAAATTTTTGTGGCAAGATGGAATTTGTAATTGAAATATACAACTCCAATGTTGCATGGCAACCTGACGCGGTGGAACTAATCTGTTCTGGCAGCGGCAATATCCGCGGTCATACAAACCAAACTTCTGTTTCTCGAGATAGCGAGCACAACTTGCATATTTTATTACCTTCTCTCTTTCTCAAAACTTCTTTCCACCTAAATTTCTCTCTTTGTGTTTTCACGAACAAAAGGCTTTCAAAATGGACTTCAAATCTATATGTTGATAATATAAAGAGAAAATTTGTGTTAGAGAAGACAAACAGATGTTTTAAGGTGTTTTACGAGGGCAATGCGGAAAGTAAGTTATTATACAAAAATGTAGATCTCGCTTAAACACACAATTTATGTCCAAATCAATTTTTGTAGAGTGAACCATTTTGGAGAGATTGCTTATTATTTGTGTGAGTTTTGGAGAACTTATACTTCTGTCAAATGGAACTTAGCTGTTCATTTTTATATTTTAACCGTGCAAAGAGAACGGAATTTGAGTGCTTTAAAAGATCTGACTATCGCACAAAGTCTACTCTATTCTAATATTCCCGTTGCACCTACAAGGAAATAAACAATAAGATAATTTCTGCGAATGTTTACGTGTATTAACACGAAGATACAGGAATGAGGATTTGTAAGAATTGTTAGTACAAGAGTAGAGAAAGTCATGTGTACTTTACGTTAATAGGATAGAAATATATATGGGTACATTCAGCTCCAAAACTTTTCCGATGGGCGAGAGGTGCCGAGGGGAAACGAAGGAGAATTTCCTTATCGAGTAGGTGAGCCTGCCCTGGGAGCGAGTTACTGCACATGTTTATTTACATTCGCAGCAGTCGTCTAAGGTGAAGCAGGCGCGGTAGTTTCTGTTGAGGAAACAAATGAAATAGTTTGTTCTATACTTAATAATTCTGTCCAAACAAAAGAAATCTGCTCATCCTTTCCCCAGCTGTTTAAACAAATTAGTATTGTCATTTTGTGGTAGTGCTGTTTTAGAAACATTGTTAAAATGTTTATAAAAATATAACGAATATAATAAATGTTTCTATAGTGGTGGTGGCGGCGGTGGCGGCGGCGGAGGCGGTGGCGGCGGCGGCGGCGGCGGTGGTGGTGGTAGTAATAATAATAGTGATGATAATAATAATATATAACTATAACAGTGGACTATTTGACGAAAAATCCGATAGTAAAAGACGTTTATTTATTTTGCATATATAGTTTGTCCATTGACAAATTGTTCTTTTTGTTTATATTGTTGTTGTTATCATAAACATGTGATATTATGTCTCTCTTTGTGTGTGTGTGTGTGTGTGTGTGTGTGTGTGTGTGTGTGTGTGTGTGTGTGTGTGTGTGTGTGTGTATGTGTGTGAACGTTGGCTAATATCGTATAAGACATCGTTTATAATAATATGTAATGTTTATTGTGCCTCTGTTCCCGAAAATATTTTTGCAGACGAAACTATGTAACATTCCTATCTTCAGTGATCTAGAACCCATTATTAATCATCTTCGCTGTTTTACACTAAAGTGTAAAACTCACGAGACATCAAACTCACGAGACAGCTAAACAACTTGTGACGGCTCTGGCCTGGACTGACTACTCGATAACCTGTACCCCTTCCGTCTCCACGGCAAGTTCCGCGTGCGTCTGAAAACATTTGGAAGCGACTGTACATGCTTTTGTTACATCTTTTCATGTAGATACGATGGAAATAGAGGAATAGTAGGCTTAAGCGTGTTAAGAGTAGTCGTTATGTGATAGGGGGAGCGGAATGTTGAAAAGAAAAGGCAATGACTTCGCGTTTGAGAAAGTATAACTATTGGAAAATTCAAACCAATATCAATGAATATTTTGTTAAGACACAAAAATCGTCTTAGATATAAATGGTATGCCGTTACCAGATCTATGTGTAACCAAATCCAGTATAGGCCGTGTTTTTTGGCTTCGACTGCTGTTTTTCCATATTAGGCTTGGTTTGTTTTCCTCTTTGCTCGTTCTTTGGTTGGAGCTCGCAGAGAATATCCGTTTTATATCTTGTGCAGTGTGACGTATGAGTCCCACTGGCCAATTACGTCCAGCGAGGTCATCCTTCAAGTCCTGGTTCGCCCCCATCTCTCTGTGTCAACAGACTGTTACGAAAATTTGTACCTCACTGCATCGCCTGGGCTCGAACAAAGAAACAATCCAGGGAACCAGCCGGTAAGGAAATAGAGATCCGCAAACCAGGAACGCATATAGCGTTCATTGTTTGCAATGTTCTGAAAACCGGGCATTTAAAAATTAAAATATTTAACACCACACAAATAGTTTCACTTCCTTGTGGTTCTTATGCTATAGAAACTGCTGTAGTCCATTTCTATGGTAATTAATTTCTATGCACGAAGTTTCCTCTTGCTTATGCTAGTTACGTGTTAGGAACTGTTACTGTGTTGTCCTTGTAAATCATCAAGAACACTTTTCTTGTCTTCAGATGTGGGGACAAGGTCTATTAGAGCGACATTTCTCGAGTTTTTAGGAAATATACATACCAGTGCTGGTTTTCGAAATTAGTAAATATCTCCAATGTTAATTTTTAATTTATTTGTGACATAATTATTATGTTGCTGTTTTAGCACAAGTTTTAAATGCCTTTTTAGTACTCGAGACCAACAAAAATTAACAGAAAACAGGATATTTACACGTTTAGCGGAAATTACGTCTAAGTATTTTTTATTTTCTTTTGCAGGTATGCGCATCTGATACTTTAACGGTGAAGTTGGCATCCATGTGAAGTGAGTAGCCCAAACCTTTGATAGCTACTTTTTTTTTTTTTTTTTAATTTACAGCGTGTATCTTACTGGTCGTGAGAAATGCAGTAACCCAAAGGTTTTGTTGTGTTATTGTTTATAATACTTAAGTTACCATTCTGATGTTTCTTGGTATATCATTGCTTAAGCATTACACTGAAATTATTAATTTCTGGAACTTGAACTAATTTTTTCGACTTAAGTATATCATATTCCCGTGAATAAAATGTTCTAAGAAAATAATTTTCAAGTTTATATCTTTCTTACACAAGCTTATTCTTCTATCTACTTCACGTTAATCAAGAAATATAAAAATGGTCTACTTTTGTGTTTTACATTTCCCTGTAGGTACATTGAAAACAGAAAATACAGTAACCTTGAGCGGTAGTTAACTGGTCGCTGTGTTATGGTTTTGACATTTCATTCTTTCTGCATTATCAGGAAGGGAAAAAACGAATGACTTCTGATCTTAGACTAGACTAGACTGCATATCAGTAACATGTTAGAAATGGTTATACACACACACACACACACACACACACACACACACACACACACACAGACACACAGACACACAGACACACACAGACACACAGACACACACACACACACACACATATCGTGTGCCTTAACAAGGTCTACATCCTTTTATGTTGAAAATTCTCTCCTTCTCTCTCTCTTAAGGTTTACGAGTTATTAAGCCATTCAGAATGAAGAGCACTTTATAAGCTATTTCCATAAAATTTAGGACATGTTTTCATTTTATTGTCATGAAAATAGCTTAGTTATATCGTACTTTAAACAAAATTGTTAACTATTTTTGAGAAAAATACAATTTTAAAAAAATGTTCATCTAAAGGGTTGTTCTGGATAGGGGGTTTTCTTGCAAATCTATTATGATGGAAAACCTTAATCGACGTTTTGGTTTTTGAGTTAAGGCTGTTCATGCAGAGAGAGAGAGAAAAGTTGTATTTCAGGTAATGATTTTTGGGTGCAATGCAATAATTTCTCTATCTACGTGGTAGAAATTAGAAATTGCATAATGGGAAACATTTTAATGTACTGGAAATGAAAGTAAATGGGTGTCTATATGAAAGTTTCTAGTTTTGAAATTTCGTGTGCTGTTATTCGACACGTGCCTCGTTAGGCCAGTTAAAACACACGCGCGCACACACGCACACATACACTTGCATCGTGTTTCTCCAGTGTGTGAGAACTAGTTCATGTGCAATTGTTAAAAAGGTTATGTTATTGAAAATCCTGTACCGTGCACTCTCTTAGGTGGGGGATATTTGAGAGAACTGCAGAGGTTTTGAGATGAATATCGGTTTTCGTTACAAAGTGTTAAATGCAGTGTCAGGTGTAACGTCGCTATGGGGAAGGTCTTTATTAAAAACCCTGTTGTAGGGTTTCTCGTGAACTTGGATATCACCATATGGCGAGTGTTATACAATTCCCTTGGGTATTGATTTCTCACAGACTACCATTATGTTTTGAACCGCAATTATTGCCTGGTAAAATTAAGCATTTTATAAAAAAATCATATTGAGATACATGACTAATTGCAATAAATAATTTTGATATATGTTAAAACCAAAGATAGGTAAGAAACATGAGTTAAAAATCTGCCAGGGAGTAAGAACGCATTAGCAAAACAAATTACGGATTGAGACATAGATAGATAGATAGATAGACAGACAGACAGACAGACAGACAGACAGACAGACAGACAGACAGACAGACAGACAGACAGACAGACAGACAGACAGACAGACAGACAGACAGACAGACAGACAGACAGACAGACAGATAGATAGATAGATAGATAGATAGATAGATAGATAGATAGATAGATAGATAGATAGATAGATAGATAGATAGATAGATAGATAGATAGATAGATAGATAGATAGATAGATAGAGAGGTATTTTTTAGAGGTTGCGTGTGTCGTAATGTTGCGCAGTAGTTCATGGTCGAGTCCACTTGTCTATTGCAAGATAAAAGGGGTGTCTGGTTAGTATCTCTTCGACTTCCAGCCTACTAGCCAGCTGGCTGCTGGTGGAAACTTACCCCCACCATCGCTATGCGTGATGCTCGGATATGCGCGAGTGACAAGGTCACGCGCCACCTCTAAAAAATATCACTGTAGATAGATAGATAGACAGACAGACAGACAGACAGACAGACAGAGCATGTGTAGCCCTATAAGGCCAGGCCCTGAAAAGTAGCTGGTAATGTCATATTTGCAAAGTCATTTCAGATATGTGTGAAAATTGTCGCAGATATGTTCATGATCTTTGTATTGGTATAAAAAGGCAAGATAAGATTAATAATTTTCGGTGTTGAGAATGTGACTAGGCTTAGGTTAACAATTGTCATTTTCAGTGATTGTCAATCATTGTGAGATTTGGTAGACAATCAGTCCTTTTATTTGATAGCCATACCTCGTTAAGTAATTCTTTCATCCCCAAAACAAGCACAGATTTGTGAAAGATGTACAGCTCTTCTCTTACGATTCACGACTGTTTCTATTTTCAACAGCTATGAATGAGGTAAACCATTATACCTGTTGAAGCGGATATAACTTGTGCTGTGGAATTTTTCATACGATGAGAATTTAATATCGCTCGCTGTGGTCAGCCATTTTATTAATTATTTGTACATTTCGCAGGTTGGTTAACATGTGTTTTAACGTTATTCTGGCCGGAGGTAAACGCGAGTTTAATGGGGCGACGTCGCCCCTACACAGAGTGAGCGGTAACTGCATAATAATGTGCACCAGCATTACAGAGACATGTGCTTCACATGTCGGATATTAAATATAAGTGCGTGGCTTCCCACTGCTTCTGCTAATGTCATTCAAAATTTAGCTTTCTCTCTACCTTTTTGACGGCCTATTTCTTAACATGATTATGTATGCTGAAAGGCGTTACAGTACAAAAAAATCTGGTATTGCACTCACATGACTTTCTCTACTCTTGTACTAACCATTCTTACAAACCCTTATTCCCATATGTCCTTGTTAGTTGAAATAAACATTTGCAAAAATTATCGTAATTCTTATTTCCTTGTAGGTGCAAGAGAATATGCGAATACAGTAGGCTTTGAGCGATAGTCAAATCTTTTAAAGCTTTGAGATCTCGTTCTCTTTGTAGGGTAAGATATAAAATAAGAATAACGATGTTCCATTTAACGAAAGTTTGTTTTCCGAAACTGACACAAATAAGAAGGAATATCTCCGAAATGCTTCATTCCACAAAACATTCATTTGGACATAACCTGCGTGTTTTAGCAAGATCTACATTTTTGTACAGTAAGATTTGGTCTATCTTTTGCGGCTTACACACACACACACACACACACACACACACACACACACACACACACACACACACACACACACACACAAAGCATTCTATTCTCAAACTGTTCTTTTTTAATCAGGTGGCCTCCAAACATATTTCGATATCGAATTTTTGGGTCAAATACAATACTTCCCCTACTCTATACGTGGTAGACAGAATAAAAATGTTTTGTAAGGATGGTGAGTAGAGAAGCCCATGTGAATGTAACATGTCAGGGTGTTTTAATGCTAAAAGGGGGTATTTTTTCCAGGACCGCACAAATTCATTTCGTTGAGTGCTGGAATATTAAATTCCAGGCATGCACTGCTCAGATTTTCATGCCACGAATTGCGCCCGGGATCATTTGGCTGGCAAGCGTGACTTCCGGGACAATGAAAAACCGTCCCAACCTTATACATACATACCATATATGATAAACAGATCGGATCAGTTGTATATGACTCGCTCTTTTTCTATCCGCTATCTCTTATTACATACCTCCTTTACTGCGCACTTAAAAGTAAGTAGAGGTGGTTTGTGTGGCATCCAAAAATTCCATATCGAGATTTATCTTTAAATACACACTTTGAAATTATCTGGATTTTATTGTGGAGATAACATTTAGGACAGAACCCTATTCCTTGTTGTTGGTTTGATTTTTTCCTGCTCATGCAAAGAATATGGAATTTCAAAGCCACCACATCCGAACTAGCTCTTACAAGGCATGCGCGCAAACATATACACACAAATGCAGAGTCTTTTTTCCTTTAAAAATGCTTTTTTTTATTCAGAGTGCCTCAAAACGTGTATTAAGGAAACACAGCCATTTTAAATTCTTTTTAAGGGTTAAATGCTTTAAATGACCAGTAAGCCATGTACAATATAATGTTTTTCTGTTAAAAAAGACAAAATGCTATTTTTTTCTCATGTCACTCTAACTATACACTCGCAATACTGACCTTAAGGGCGGGTTAAGGTCGGCATTCAGAGGAAGGAACTCGAAGATTTTTCAAGAAAGCGTTAAATGTGTTCTTCTGTCGTGTCATGGTGGCCTAGTGTATAGAGTAAGGATGTATTGTGTCCCAGAGGTCGCTAACGGCGTTGCCTGGCATTTATTATCTTGATCACCAGGTCTTTAAATTCAACAGTTTTCTCAGAGGAGCTTTGCGCAAACACGCCTTATATTCGCCGCACAATATTTTATAATATACTTAGGTATCTTATCTCTATTTCTGGAGAGACCCACAAAAACAACCATTTTTGTATACATTAGCCCTTAAGAAATACATAAAATTGACAGAGACCATTTATTGCTTTTAACGCCAACCTAAAATTTAATATCTGTATTCCAGCAGAAATTTTGAAACTAAGTCAACATTTTTAGGAGGAAAAAAATAACGTTTGTTGCGAAATAAACGACACGAAAGTATACTTTACATGTGCACGTACGCCTATTTATTTTTAATTTCAACATACTTGCGCTGAGGTAATATTGAACCAAGTCTACAGTCAATGTATCCCCGCGACCCTGCGGCAACTTCTTCGGCACCTGTGTCGTGCGGGATAGCCTAGCTCTCAGGTGTTTGTTTAGTAGCGTGTTATATGTTTGCGTTAGAAGCCGGGTTAAATAATTTCATTAATTTATGTTTATAGCGAAATAGTTGAAGGTTAAATTGAAGTAGAGATTATGACTCCCTATCTGGGCGGTCTACTTACATGAAGAACGCTGAATAATGTTATCCGTTACCATGACAACGATGTCTACTTCCCACGGCGGCCTGCCCACTCGGTAAATTTACATAATGAAATTGACTTTAATTCTACGTCTTTTTATTTGTGTGCATATTATCAGCTACTAATGATTGGGTATAAAACTTATTAGATCTCTTCCAGTGTCTAGCAATATTATATCGTATTTTTAACAACTTCATATATTCGTCTTATTCTATATGAAGCTCAGACTATCGATGTTAAGAAGTGTTTTCAGACAAAAGTGCGTGTCTGTATCCGTGAGTCTGTGAGAAGCATAACTAAAAAACGAAAAGTTCGTAATTACCGAAATTGTTATTAAATTTCAGCATCCTACAAGAATACGCACAGATTTTTCAAGCAACCCCAACAACCGTTGACATGGAAAATTGTTTCCATATATTCATAACAATTTCAAGTTTCAACCAATCATTTGCAAAAAAAATTATCAAATTTCATTATCACTTCCTCTGCTTTTGTTATGTTGTGATTAGGTTAGAGATTCTAGGTGCACTGTCCTACGCAACAGCTTACGTAATTTGACAAACAGAGCCCCTAGATTCAAATATCAAAAATGGCTGACTCTCGCTTCGCTGAAGCACCTAATGATGAAATAGATTAATTCGAAGGGGGAAACCGGACACAGAATACAACAGGAAATATATTGGGAATCAGTTTGACATTCCGTAATTCGTGAAATAATGTTAACAAATGCTACTCGTAATAGTGAAATTTTCTAGATAAATTGACACTCCTGGCATTATTCCTAATAATTTTGCTGGCGCTAAGTGCGACAAAATTATTACAAATATGAAAACCTCGAATGGTACTTGTTTACAGTATTTCACGAAGTAATTAATAATTCACTTATTTAATACTAATTAATATTAACAGTGACATAATATTAACAGTGACAGCTTACAATAACATTCTTACAGTTTAAGTAAGATTTATTTTCACAGTTGGCAACGCAGCTAATCCAGTACGCTGAGAGAAGAACAAGAATAATTTTAGTGCTGAACCCAGCGAAATGAGGACTTAGATGTATGATGAATATAAAAAAAAGTTTAGGTTGGGGGAACCGCAAGGAGGAGGTGATATGACCAAAGCTATAATATCACGACCAAAAGGTCGGGATGAGTGGAATATACAGTTAAAAGCCATCCATGTGAATTTAACGTATCAGATTTTTCACGTATGTGTATGTGCAAGTTGAGTTGCTGTCATGGCAACGGGAAGCTGGAAGAAAGAGCGACCGCATGACACTTTGACCCAAGCAGAAATCGAACTGTTATATCCCATGCAAGCAATTTTGCACGAAGCGCTTTGCCACTGGGTAAACAGAGTCTGGATTGTGAAAAGAACGACGAGGGGTAAACCTGACAACATATTCATGTCGGGGCGTGACACAAAGGGAGGTTTTGATGCGTACACGCATGCGCACTGCTGACCGCCGCTTCTTGCTACGTGACGTGTAACCGTTTCCACAAACAGAACAATCTCAACAAGAGAACTTTTTTGCACGTTTTCTGCGTTTGTTTCTCCAGAAATCTCTCGAGTATGCTACACTTTTAATATCTTAAAAGTTACCAAGTAAAACTGTTATTTGCAACATTCTGTATTCTTCAGTCGGATACGTTTCAAAGACGAAAAAAATCTCCGTCTCTGCAGTTATTATTTTAGACGTGACTTAGAAATCCACAATGTGAACTGCGATAGAAATTTCTTTCGTTAAGATGAAGGCGAGAACTGCTGTAGAAAAAGGTTCGTATTTGTAACACTCGCACAATTTTCTCTACCTATTATTCAACAATGATTGCAAAGATTAATTATTATTGTTATTCTATGTACTTCACCTTAACCGATAACAAGAAATATCTCGGAAATGGTTAAATCTACAGTAATAACATATTTGGCATAAATTGTGTGCTTTAACGAAATCTACATTGTTTTGCGGCAAGATTTTGTATATCACTTTCGTCTGTCATTTATACAAAAGTAATTCATAGACTTCAGAAAGCTATTCCAAGAAAATTCAAATTTCTCATGAAAAGAGGTTAAATATATGGTATTTTAAATAAAATGCTGAGGCATTTTTTATAAAATCAAAGTTTTTGATGCTTGCTATATGTAGTAGTGAAACTAAAACGTGTAACAAAAAATAGAAAACTACAAATATATAAGATAGTAATTCAAGGTATACTTATCGGTGGTGCAGAAGTATGGCAAATCTCTGACAAGAAACAAAACAATATTTTATCTGCAGAAATTGATGATGTAAGGCCAGCAGTAATATCAAGAAAAAAAATTTGATGTGTTGCTCTCACATGACTTTCTCTACTCTTGTACTAACCATACTTACAAACTTTTATTTCATCTTGTTCGTGTTAGTTCAGATAAACATTTGTGCAAATTATATTATTTCCTTATACGTACAAGGGGAACATTAGAATACAGTAGGCTTTGAGCGATTGTCAAATCCTTTAAAGCTTTGAGATTCCTATCTCTTTGCACCCTTAACATATAAAAAATGAATAAGGATGTTCCATTTCACAGAAGTGTTTTCCAAAACTCACACAAATAACAAGGAATATCTCCGAAATGGTTCACTCTACAAAACATTATTTAGATCTACATGTTTTGTATAGTAAAATTCGTTCTATCTCTTACGGTTTACCACTTATTCAAAAGTCATCCAGAGTAAACTGGACTACATAGGCTATAGCAGAAAATTCAAGATAAACATTTCATTTGCCATAAAAAAATATCTCAAACATTGTTATTTTAGTCAAAATCGTTAGAGGCATTTTCAAGAAAATCAAAATTTTCGAAAAATTTTCAATGTAAAGGGTAGTTTAGGGTAGCGCAAGTTTTTTCGAAATGTTCGTGTCGCATCTTTGAAAGACATTACACTTAAATACTAACTCCAAACATTCGATGTCGAGATTTCATCGGAAATATATCTTTTGAAGCCCCTTGAATCCAAAAAAGAAAAATATTTTTAGAAAAAGGTCCGCGTGCGCTTGTATGCCTGTAAACAGCATAACTCAAAAACGATGGGTTAAAAACCAAAGTTGGTATTTAAGTTGAATATCTTTCAGGGATGCGGCACGAAGCTTTAGAAGAAAATTCCTCCAACCTAAAGTACCCTTTGCATGGCCAATTCTTCGAAAATTTTGATTTTCTCGAACATGGCTCTAACGATTTTGATTAAAATGTTATATGTTTAAGATATTTTTATGAAAAATGAAGTGTATATTTTGAATCTTCTGGCTATATCCCAGCTAGTCCCGTTTACTCCTAATGACTTTTGGATAACTGGTAAACCGTAAGAGATAGACTAAATCTTACTGTAGAAAAATGTAGATCTCCTTAAAACACACAAATCATTTTTGTGGAGTGAACCATTGCGGAGATTTTGCTTGTTATTTGTGTGAGTTTTCCTATACTAACACTTTTCTCAAATGGGAAGTTGTTATTCGTTTTTTATCTGTTCGCCGTGCCAAGTGAACGGAATCTCAAAGCCTTCATATAGCGACCAGCTTTGAAAGATTTGACTATCGCTCAAAGCCTACTGTATTCCTATATTCTTACACCTACAAGAAAATTAGATTATTTCTTTCAAGGTTTATCTCGACTAACATTAAGAAGACGGAGGAATAAGAGTTTCTAAGAATAGTTAGTAAAGGAAATAGAGAAAGTCATGTGAGTATAACATATCAGTTCTATTTTCTCTGCTACGTGCTTGTAGTAAGTAGATAAAGTATTGCATTCACCAAAAATATGGTTTTGATATTCTCCCTCAAAAAATGCAGCGTTTTTAAGAAAAGTGTATATGTGCGCGTGTGTGCGCATGTGTGTGTGTGCGCGCGTGTCACTCAAAAACAATGTACCTTAAATAGAGAGGGGGCCTGAACTGGGGACCTTCCCAGTGTGAGCCTCATTCGTGACAGCCGAGTCATTTCATTCAATAGATACATTGCCTTAATAAGCAAAACGACAGCACAGTTTCACTTCATATTGAATTTCTCGCTCTAAGACGTAAGAAGGTTTAATATAAAAGCAAATTGAACAATTTTCTAGAGGATATTTTACAGTGGCATGCCAACAGCTGTTCTCCTAGCGGGGATATATGAAACCACTGGTTTATTACTGTCCCCATTTGACTGCTGTTCCCTGTCTTGGCGCCTGCACGTCTGGATTTGGTGTCGGGGTGAAAAGTGACCCGCCGTTTCCAATTATCTGCGGACTCGGAGATGTCCAGGCTCTAAATAGGATGTTCCTCGTTAACAGAAGGAGCGGAGGGTGGGAGCTTGCTTGGCTGGAGAAAATGTATCAGTAATTAAAATGGCTCAGACCGCCCAGAAAACTGCTGCGATTCTCCAGTCTCCTAATGTACTACTCTGTTGTTTTATGTCCCAAAATGTTCATCAAGTACTGATTTACGCCATATAAACACATGCTTCCATAAGATTTCCATCCCGAAAGATATTCGATTGTCAGGAAGAATTGATATTGAATTTCGAATGTTTGCTATCACTTAAATGTTGTGTTAGTTGTGAACGTACTGCTTCGCCCCGTGGCTGACAATACGGGATCTTACCCATCACAACTGAAAACACCCTTAAATTCCGCAGCATACTGTTGCACGCGGTAACTTGGACTACCTTTTATTCTGGGCATGTTTTATTATCTGTGAATTCAAAACTGTCGATATTTTACTTCCCAACACAACAACGAAATTTAATGCCGGCTGGTTTAACACAAAATCCAATCATAGATTGCGACGCCTTACAGTATTGTGTATCACGCGATAGTATCACCAGCTAGATGCGCAGTAGGCTTCCGTGATAATGACGTCAGCTGGTGTAGAAGTCACTAGCCAGCTAGCCGCTTGCTCTGACTGAAATGACAATGTTTATGAGGACTAGTGATAGTACAGCTCGCGGAATTGTTTTAGAACGCTGAAATATTTTGTGTAAGTCACCTGCGTTCAGTAGCAGCGTATTTTATGGAATCAAAATGTAATCAAGACGTAATAGAGAGTTGTTTCTCTCAAATCAGGGGTCTTTGAAAGTGACGATAAAGGGGCAGAAGAAGAAGTAAGGGAAGAAGAAAGGAATTTAGATAAGAGATCAGCAGGTTTATGATTTCTTTTCCTGTGTTAACCATCTCATTGAAGAACCAGATCACATGCAAGAAACAAACAGTAACACAGGCACAACTTCCCAAAATGTGCAACTTTTAAAAATGTTGGCACGCTGTGAATAAATAAATAAAACCAAAACATGCATTTCCACTGAAATGGTGTCGAATTTTTGGGTGGAATGTAATATTTCCTCTACTTGCTCTTAAGTTCTGTATTGGCCCGAACTTAAGCGGCACATTGTATCACATTTTACCCTCGAAAAATAGGGTGCGGTTTATATCAGCTGCCTTGTCTGTTTATATACTCTTGCCGAAGAAAAAAATACAAGATTTTACTCATTTGCAAGAATACAACTAGCGTTTGTAACCGAAACTGTCGAAGAGGGTTTTATTGCCCAACAGGGCAAACTATTCCCTGTTATGCAGGTCTACCAATATTGTTTCATTAGTTTATAGTTCTGTCAGCTGGATTCTGATAACTATCAGTGCCGGTAACACTCCCATGATTTTCTTTATGTATGCTGCTAAGAAAGCTTAATTTACTTATAGCGACATGAACGACCATTAAGGGGGAAAAGCATCAACAAGCCAAGAACTTCGGCTCAGTTACGATGTATGTTTCAATCTTACAGCTGTGGTTGGTACCGTGTTGTATCTTATGTTAGAACAAATGTTTACGGTACATACATCATACGTGTGACTACAAGTAAATTTCTGGGAATTTTTCGTGTGCGGCTAATTTGCGGTGCTGACTTTTTATAGGGCCAATACAGTACGTAGTAGAGAAAGTCATGTACATATGTATGTTATTGTTCTTTTGAAACAGTGTGTAACAGCTCGCAGAGGCATAAAGAATAAAGTTGTTCATGGGAGAAGAGCCCAGCTGAGCCTTACGTAATAATTGCTTGGAGGCACGCGAGACAATCGATTAGCTTTCATACCTCATTCTGTTACATAACCTGGTCTCCGACGTGATTTATATTGGATATATGAGCTCTTAGCGATCAAGTGTCTCAGAATCTGCAGCTCTATCACCGTTAATCCTATCTACTCTACACACACGGTTTGTTGCTCTCACCAGAGTGTGGCTGCAAGGAATGTATTCAGAAAAGGAGAAAATATAACTTACCTGCATTCATAGATCTCGAAAAAGCATTTGACAAAGTCGTTGGGCGAAAATTGTGGGAGATAATGTAGAAGTGTGGATTCTCCCGCATTTGATAAAATCCATAAAAACTGTATATAAAGCTATCTGTTTTAGGGTGTTATGTCGGGTTCTAAAAGATTATGCACAACTAACCAAGTGGTGAGACAAGGGTACGTATTATCCCCTGCACTTTTAACGTTTATGTAGACGGCATCTTACAGAAGAGAATCATCAGAAAACAACTTCTGGTTTCGTTAGATATGCAAATAATATAATTTTTAATAGTTCTGTTCCTAAAACAAAGACCTTGCCATTCCTATAAGAATTAAAATAGTTTCAGAAGGAAATATTTTAGAATAGATTACGCGTTTTAGCTATTTGAGACGTGAACTGACCTTGGACAATAATATAGATGTACAATAAAATGACTAAATACCAGTTTATATGTGGATTTAAAAATAACAAGGGTCGACACCCATTTGAAATGCTATAAAGTTCTGACGGTACCGGCAGTGAATCTTTGGCTGTAAAACCGAAAGCATATAAGAAATGCTACAGAGATGAAACTCTTAGGGTAAACAAGATTCGATAAATATAAGAATTTTAGAAGTACGAGAACGATTAAATGTATTTGCAACGCAGGACAAAATAATTATAGAATATAGGAAAAATAAGGAAACACATATACATACAATGGGAAGCTCAGGCAGAAGACATCCAGGAAGACCCAGACTGCTATGGACTGAGGCCGGAACAAGCCGATTGGCCTAATCCCTGTAAGACAGAAGAAAGAATGTATTCAACATCAACATAAGCGTTTTCTGAGAAAGATTACGACTAGACTTTCAACATTAGTATGCCAGCAGTGCTAGTACAAGAGCGTATGTTTTTTAAAAGGCCCAGCCTTGGCTTTTAAGTATACGTAAAAGCTACATCCCCATCAATAGTTTTACCAGCATGTAAAAGAGTTCCTGCGGGACGAAATTCCGGCATACCGGCGGCGCAGATATGATTCTGGCTGTTGACAGCGTTAATTACAAAGTATTTGTTTATTTTTCTATGTGTGAGTATGTGCGTGCGCGTAATTGTGCATCTATATGTCTGAGCAGAATAACTCAAAAAAGTAGGTTTATAGAAAAAAAGAATCCGCCCATGCCAATGTATCTTCAACATGGAAAATTTATCAACAATTTTTATTTTTTTCAAAAATGGCTGAATGATTGTGATAAAGATATTTTTATCATTCTGAATGACTTTTGTATTACTCATAATATTTCAGAAACATGCAATAACATAGAGAGGTAGTTTTAGATGTTACGCCCCATCACCAATACGCATGACGTCATTCGAGCCGATCCTAGCAAGGTCATCCGCCACGTCTAAAAATACCTTTGTACCTACTGCATAAAAAAATTTAGATCTTGTCAATGCACACAATTTGTATTTTTTTCTTCCTTTTTTACTTTTTCTGATATATCTGATATATCCTTGATAGTAGTTTGCATTTTTAAAGCCATCACATTGTGAGCAGCTCATAAAACATTTCACTATCGCTCAAATCTCGTGTATTCCCTGTTCCCATTGTAGCTTTACGAAATAGTAATAAAACCATTTCTACAATCGTTTATTTTGATCAGGCATGGGGAAGAGGGGTGACAGCAGTGCAATCTAGTATTTATCCTCTTCACTTATTGACACAATTTGAAGGACTGACCGGTTCTCTGAGGTAGACAGGCAATAACGGGAGGCGTGACCTGGTAGCTAGTCGCTGTGAGACAGTGTACGGAGATAAAACTACGATGTATGGGAAGTGACACATTGAGTCACTTCGCCCCATCTATGACTTAGATTAACATGAAGTAGATAGAAGAATATTGTAAGAATGAGTAGAGAATGTTATGTGAGTGCCACTCATCAGGTCAAAATATTACACTTGTGTGCAAGCATTCCTTTTTCTTTTTTATTGTTCCATTTATTATATCCCGCCTTTAACTGCAGAGGTCATATCGGCGGCCTTGCCTATTGACAAACGGTGTTGCACGTTTAACGGTGTTTTTTTTTTTTTTTTTTTTTTTTCCCCTCCTTTCTTGATTTTTGTGGCTTTTACAATTTGAATTCATACTCAGGAAAGGATGAAGAATAATCTTGGCTGGAGAAAAATTCCTAACGCCCTGCTGGGAATCGAACCCGGGACCCCTAGCACAGCAGCCAGGTGCTCTACCAACTGCGCCACGGGGTCAGCCAAGACAAGGTATTAAAGAATACAGCATTTAACAAATTGCTGAGATCGGAAGCGTAGTTTTGAGATATCTTGGAACAAAAATGTTGTACTCTATGTGGATATTTTTTGCGTGTAGCGGTTTTCAGCAGGTTTCCAATTTAGTGAGTTAATAACTGGTGCACAGGTGCAGGTGAAACTTTGATACAACACCTGCACACCGTTTCTTTCTTGTTGGATGTACACTAATTGCTATAGCTTACATAACAACTTTGGAAAACTAGCTTCACCTAACAAAAAACTGTTATCTTGCTGAGTTTTATGTTCCTGCAACACGTTTCTTCCTCAAGTTGGCAGTAGATATATTCTCTTAATAATTTAGTGGCTCTAAGGATTAAGAGTTCTTCCCTTACCAACAAAAAGGTCCAGGGCTCTGTTTCATAATACAGTCAACCGGTTAGAACGGCATCGAAGGGACCGATGGTTTACGGTCGTTATCGTAGCTCATAGTCACATAAACCAGTTTGTTTTATAGCTACCATATTTGTTTAAACATTTGTCAATGTTGTATAAGCTTTTGTGTGTTAACGTGATGCTCTACTGCCTGTGAGAATAATCAGTGGAAACTGTCAATCGCCAAACCTCACGAATCTTTTCATCCACGGCATTGACCTAATGTTCTGTGATCATAGATAGCGATTCATTATCCACATTGTCCAATCCGGCCTTGAAAGCTTCCATCCACTTACGCGTTGCTGTCACTCATCGCATTAGGGCCATACAATTCACTTATCTGTCGATGAATGTCCTCTGCTGAAACTTTCGTTGCTGTCAAAACCGTATCACAGACAGCATTTGACGGTCGGCGAGCCCAACGATGGTTTTAAATATTTTGAACCGACACTGTGAACAGCACGCTGCTAATGCAAATGGCGTCGTTTTACGCGCAAGGCATACCGGTAATAGGTGCGCATGCGCATCTCAATGTTCGCGCGAAATTCGATGAGCTACACCGATTTGGACCTTACTTTCCGAATTACCCTCATATTTGCTTCAATTGTGAACTTATTTTATTTATTACAAATTTTCAGTTTGTTTTGTACGTCTAAGTAGGCGTGGCACAGAAGGCTAACTGAAGGGACCACGTCGGTCTGGGTGGCTCTGTTGGTTAGACGCTGCCTTACTGATCCAAGGTCGCGGATTCAAATCTGGAATCGCTTTTACTTCTGGCCCTCTATTTACTCGAAACACAATAACATATTGTATGCAGGTGTACTGATCTTGAATTTGCAATATATGCCCGTTACTTTACAAAGATTGCTATTGCTTTTCCAAAAGAGGTGAGCGAATGGCTGCCATGCCCTCTCCGCACTAAAGGAAGCATATGACAAATTTCACTCTCACACCATCTCTGCATGAACGCCTGCGAATTAGGTGATCCCACAGGTTCCACTGAAGGTGGCCATTTACTTCTGTGAAAAATGCCACATCATGTCCAGAAGCATATCTCAGAATCGACCTCCATTTGTTTCTGTACTACATACAGGATCTTCCTTATTTTATCTCTCCCAAAGAAAAAGATTTTCAGATTTCACCGGAAATACGTGTTTTATGATACCCTGAAAAAAATTAGAAACATTCTGTACTACATTCGCACGATTTTCTCTGCACACTCTCCTACTAAGCCTCATTTTCTTGTCTGTTTCTTGTTAATTCGTATAAACATATGCAGAAATGCATTTATTACAAATTTCATCGACGTGTAGAAAGCGATGGTTAGAGTTTTAAAAGTGTGTGGGTATGTAGCGGCTTTGAAATCCATTCTCTTTGTATGAAAGATAAAGAAAAAGAAAACTAAGAATAAATTGTTTGCTTTATCGAGATATACATGTTTTGTGACTATTTTTATGGCTTGCCAGTTCTGCAAGAGTAATTCGGAATAAAGAGGGCTTCATAGGATTTCCCCGAAAAATTATTTAAAAGTCTGATGTGTTGCACTCACAAGACTTTTTCTACTACTGCTTTACCAGTTATGTTAGTCATCCAGAGTAAACAGGACTACATGGGCTATGGCCAGAAAATTCAAAATATGCATTTCATTTCTCATAAAAATATCATAAAAAATTTAATTAAAATCGTTTGAGCCATTTTCGGGAAAAACAAAATTTTCGAAAATGTTTCCATGTAAAGGGTAGTTTAGGGCGGAGGAATGTTCTTCAACATCTTCGTGTCGCATCCTTGAACAATATTAAACTTAATACCAGCTTTGGTTTTTAACGGGGGGGATTCAGGGGCCTCAAAACATATTTCCGGTGATATCTCGACATCGAATTTTTGTGTGAAATACAATACTACCTCTACCAACTATACGCAGTACAGAAAGTAAACATTCTTAATGAAACCACATTACTGGGATACTTTTCACAGCTGATAATTGTGCATGTTTTCTTACAGACACATTCGAGAAAATGTTGTGGCAGTGATGACTTCAGTGCTGCTTTATTGCCATGGTAATTACGTCATTCATTTTCTGGCTCTGGTGCCAGGAATAGGGCAATTTCGCACCATTTATGCCGTCATAATAAGGCGTCTTATTGCATAAGAAATATAATGGCACCTTTGGCAGTACAAAAGGGTATGAAGTATGTAACACCTACTGAAGTCGTGGGAATAAATAGAACTAGCTCCAGAACTTGAACTTCTCGATTGAATATGGAGCGCTATTGCTGCTCCAGGTAAAGAAAGTGCAACTGCTTTATACTTACAGCTTTGACATTACGTTCATGTAGTTCTGAAGCTGATAGCGCCTGTCGGGTTCCTTTTCTATTTCCTGTCTTGCCGTTTTCGTTCGCGTGATTCTTCAGTGACTCACTTCTGCAATGTTGCAGCGCTATGTTGCTGAGGAAACCACACCAAGCAACACAACCATACCATTTCATTTCATTTTGCGTAATTTAGACATTAAAAATCTGATGTGTTACACTCACATGACTTTCTCTGCTCTTATACTAAGTATCGTTACAAACTCTTATTCCTATATCTTATTCGTGTTAGTTGAGATAAACATTTGCAGAAATTATATTATTGCTTATTTCCTTGTAGGTGCGAAAGTAATATGGAAATACTTGAGCGATAGTCAAAGCTTTTAAAGCTTTGAGATCCGCTTCTCTTTGCAGGTCTAAGATATAAAAAATGAATAACGATCTTCCATTTGAAGAAAGTCTACTATTCCAAAACTCACACAAACAAGAAGGAATATCTCTGCAAAAAACATATTTGGATGTTGTGTGTTTTAGGCAGATCTACGTTCTTTGTATACTAAGATTTTGTGTTTCTCTTACGGTTTATCAGTTATGCAAATGTCATGCAGAGAAAACGGAATTACATGGGGTATAGCTAGAAAATTCAAAATATACATTTCATTTGCCATAAAAATATCTTAAAATGTGGCATTGTAATCAAAATCGTTAGCAATTTTTGGAGAAAATACAAATTTTCATGTGATGGGTAGTGTAGATTGGAGCAATTTTCTTCAAAATCTTCGTGTCGCATCCTTGAAATATATTAAACTTAAATACCAACTTTGATTTTTAACCGACTTTTCTATTTTGAGTTATGTGCCCATGGACACACACACACACACACACACACACACACACACACACACACACACACACACACACACGGATAAATATTTCCTCCTTGTACATATTCTTACAAGTGCTTATACTTCATGCTAATCAAGATTAACTCCAAATGTAGCGACAAGTCGGTGACCTAGTTGCCGAGAGCCCTTAACCACTCCAACTCTACCGACAAGTTACCAGAGTTGGAATATTGTCACACACACATTTCCTAGTAAACAAATCGACAGCATGAGCAGATTAACACTTCAAGCACCCTTATGGTAAGCAGATGGTACTCTGTCCATCCTCGTCATTTGTTCAGCAACACCATACCCCACGAAACCTACAAAAACAAATTAAACTTGAGAAGGAAACAAAATATAATGGGTGATCCAAAAGACTCCGAACCGGCTGCGCTGTGTTCTGTCTATACGCATCCTCGGCGCTCGTCGCCGACCACCTCTGTCATAGAACAGCGCGGATGAAACCATTCAACTGTTTTAAAACTATTTTTAAAGGCTTTACTTACAAATGTTATTAAAGGAGATGCTGTAACTGCCCACCGTATTCCTATACTTCCATTGTACCTACAAGAAAATCAGCAATAAGATAATTGATAACATAACCCAAGGCCAGAGCCGGAGGTCGACGAGAACTGAACCTTGGACCTCGAGCTGCACACATTACTGCAGAGCCACTTCTCTCGGTAATGAAAGTGACACTTTTCTGGTATGAGAAATGAGAACTAATGTGACAAATAATTGAACCACTCGGAAACAAGAGAAACAAAATCGCCGAGCGTTTTAATGAAGCCACAATAACTCACGAGGCATATCGTTCGTTCTTTTGCAGTAAATCTTGTTAGCAGCGGACAAAAACAGCCATCTATTTGCTGGCAGGTGAATTATACTAGGTTACCAGGCGTGTCTGATATTGATACATGTTCTAGACTATTTATTTCCTAGCTGCGAAAAATGGGAATGGGCTGATCATAAGATACCCAAGCACGATAGGTATCTGCACCGCCTCAAATGCCACATTCTGAAAAAAATATTGCACAAACTAATTGCGCTTAGCTTTTTTGTCGATTTTTACTTTCTCTGCACATACGAGTAGGTATTGCAAAAATTCCATGCCGAGATTTAATTGAAAATTCAATCTTAAGGTCCCTAAATAAAGGAAAAGACATTATTATACAAAGATGTTTTAAGCCTACTGTATTCTCCTATTCGCATTATATCTAGATGGAAATAAACAATAAGACAAAAAAATGCTAATGAAACATTACGTGCCCTCATGCTTGCACTTTACAATCTGCAATTCAAATGTTAGATAACTGGAACGGGTCACTTTTTTCTGTCCCAAAAATACATGTCATATATTTAAATTATTACGAACTCCAAGGATTTTATGACTTCAAATTTGTCACTAAATCTCTAAAACTCTGCTTATCTTCTACGTCAAACACAGCTGTTTATTTACGCCTTCTCAACTACCCAGGGTGGCAAGTTCAAAGCATCCTCTGCACTGTTTACA
Organism: Tenodera sinensis; assembly: GCA_030765045.1. NCBI lineage: Eukaryota > Metazoa > Arthropoda > Insecta > Mantodea > Mantidae > Tenodera > Tenodera sinensis. The sequence goes on from CM060961.1 coordinate 191,418,796, forward strand.
CTTTCCGACAATCGATGTCCCCGCCTGTACATATAGAGATAAATCCAGCGGGCGGGGTTGGTTTAATGACCCGGAAATACGCCAACCTATATTATTACAGTCGATTTTTTATAGAGTATTCTGTGTGCCGCTGATAGAAGCTCTTTTGTTTTAGTTATGTCTTTGTTTGCCAACAGCTGTTTCAGCGTTTATAAAAGCAGGTCTTCTGTTTATGAGGCTTGTGATTTACTAGAGACAGTTTCTTTTCGATTATTGCCGTTTTATTTTCTTTTGGTGATGTTTTCTTTGATTTTGTTTTCTGCCTACTTCGTGCCAGTGCCTTTATCTGATGAGCGATGTAAAAGTTGGAAGATTTTTATCTGATTTCCCAAGATCATTTCGGTTGGATGCGTTTTATTCTTTTCAGAAGAACTGTTTCTTAGTTTACTTTGTTCCCGTCTTCACCAAGATCAACTCTTTGAGACTAGAAGACTTCGAGTAAATTCTCATCGCGTTTCCTGTAAGTTATGATAACGTTGTTTAAGTGTTATTATTCCACGATTAGCTGTTTAAACTCCAATAACGAATTAATTATTGATTAATATAATTTACCTCCCACGTCTTTTGTGAAATTATTGTAGAATAACTTAGAGGGTTCATAGTAAATCGTCCTCATAATTGTAATTTTTGCAGATGAAAAGAACTAATATTCAAACAAAAGGATATGAAACATCGGCAGAACGTCTAACTTCCTTCAGTCTTCAATGACCATTTAGCCATCCAGATTATTGTTTGTCTAATTAAGTACACACACACAAACACACACACACACACGCACACACACACACGCACACACACACACACACACACACACACACACACACACACACTAAACCACGAACACCCATGCCCGAGGCGCGATTCGAACTTGCTACCCTCTGCATTGGCTATAAGTACTCTATGATGGTAGAAAAATCCTCGTTCGGAACAATCGGTTATATTTGAAACTGTTATTATTCTTTGTGGTCCAGTAGTTATTTAACAAATGAAAGCTACATAATTTTCACATGATTCAAAATTCCTTAACACATACGCACAACAGAATTAGATTTCGTACTAAAGACATATCTAACGGAGAAGGCAGAATTTAAAAAGCGACGATAGATTCTGTTTGTTGAAGTGTTACATCATGGTCACTTAAACACGTGACGCGACATTGGTTTTGTACTCAGTGGACTGCACCTGACGTTTATATTCTGTGGAATGAAAAGTATTTACTACTCCTTGGTATTCTCAAAAGTCAAAACCTTCTTCACAAGCATCCTCTTTTACAGATCCAATGTGTACGTATTCAAATACAAGAGTTTTGTAAACATTTTAAATCTTCTAATTTCAACAAATGAACTAAGAATTTCATTGCTCAAATGTCTTGAGCTAGTTACCTTAGCTGCACTGACTTATCTAAATTCAAACGTCTAGAAATGACTTCTTCTATGGACAAATTTTTAATTTTGCTTCTAAATTACGCATTGATTTGACACACGGAAATAATTTATTGCAATTATGTGTCTCTCTCCCTATCATTTCTGTATAAATGTTACCAGTCGATAATTCCGGCAACAGGCTGATGCTTTGAAGCTTCTAGAACGCGAAGAGATAGAAAATCATAAGGAAAAAGAAGCTAAAATGCGGAGGGTGCAACACTTTACTGAAATTCTCGGATAATTTATTGGAAAATATGTAAAAGGGTTGTGAGTCTCGCATGAACGAGCAGAAAGCCCCGCTGGTTATGAGCTTCACAGTCCAGTGTTCATTTCTCCCCGGCCACCTGCACAAAGAGAAGGTTTATACCTACCTACCTCGGAATATTCACGGTTCGTGAGCATCTGCTTCTGCCACTTCAGGGCGAACTTTAATCTTCTTGTATGACCCACATCCCACCGCAATTTTATTTACGTACAAGTGACGTAATGCATTTAACTGCACGTACAAGTGTTGAGGCAAGTGGTACAACTGTTCTACACAAGCAAAGACATGAAAAGTCTTCAGCACCGAAGAAGGGTTCGATCCCAGATCAGCACACCTTCCAGTCCCTTTCAAACCATCACAAGTGATTGTTGAACAAAATACCTGCCAATTAGAGCAAGTATTGTGTTCTACCTTAAAGTCCGTTGGAGAGATTTCTCTGGAAATACACGTTTTGAGATACCTTGAGTCGTGCGCCCCACAAAAGCACTTTTACGCTCTGTACTGCATATACTAAGTACAGGAAGTATTGCATTTCACCCAGTATTTTCATATTGAGCATTCCCCAGAAATATGTTTTGAGAGTCCCCAAATAAAAAAAAAAAAAATAGAAAAAGATCTTTGTCTATGTATAAGAGGGAGAGAGAATCTGTGTGAAAAAAAGGAAATACGGCTAATGACCACACTTGTTAAAGTTAAACATCTTTCAAACATCCTAAACTAATCATTATATGAACTTTTTTTTCCAAAATTTTTAATTTATCACAATTTTGATTAAATTATTCTTTGTTATACTTTCATCTATATGTTGGATTTTTGGGAATAGTCTCTAAAGCTTCGTTATGGTAAACCGTTACTGGTAACCACAATCTTACTGCATAAAAAATATAGTTCTCCTTAAAGCACACAATTTGCCCTTTTTTTTTCTGGAGTTAACCACTGCCAAGATATTCCTTATTATTGGCTTTAATTTTCAAACACTTACACTTTTCTCAAATGGGAAGCCTTTAATCGCCCCCCTCCCACTACCTTCTGATCATTCTTACATAATGTATCTATCGCTTTAGCCTAGTGTAGTCTCCTATTCCCATTGTATCTACAAACAAATAGGTAATAAAATCATCACCATATCATCAATAACAGGGTTTGAGCCTTTTAGGCTTGTTCCTGTCTCATATATCAACAGTTCGATCCATCTTTTTCTATATTTCTTTTTCCTGTAATTTTATACCCCATAATTAATCTGGGGATGTGGTAATTACATGGCCCCTTCAATTAATCCCATATTGGTGATTTTTTCTGTTAAATTGAAGATCTTTAACTCCTGACCTATTTCTTTACTTCTGTCTCTTAAACTATAGTCTTAATCGCATCTCTGCCGCCCCCAATGGGACCGCCATTATTTTATTTTTTCTGTCCTGTGTTTTTAGGTTCATTTTTATAGTACCACACAACTGATTAAATGTATTAATATTATTTCTTATATCTTCATCTTACAGATATGACACATTGCAGCCTAAGTACTCAAAAGTTTATTTTTTGTAATATTTTTCTTGTAATACTGCAATATAATTAAAGCATCTCTACAAAATATGAAACAGAGGCGGGCAGAATAGTGTCTGCTCCGAATCCACTGTGCACGCAGCCCGCGTAACATTCTAGCTTGTTGGAGGAGTGGAGTTTCTTCGCTTCTTAAACTCTTGACAGTGGTGGCTTGATACACTTAACGATCAGCACAGAGGAAAGCGGTGGCCATACTTTTACTGTATGAAATCGGATTTATACTCATTAATTATCATCATCCAAACACATGAGAACACGTTCAGACACCGACGTAATATCTGTAAGAGCAATATGCAGTTGCACCGAGAGGGGGGTGTGTATGTTGTGTCGCATAGTTACACGGCCAAACGTTCACGAATCACATGGATTCATGAATCCGCTTTTGCCCAGCTCTGATCTAGGAGAACAAGCGTTTGTAAGTATACTTTGTTTCAACATGGATAGAGTAAAGGTTATAACGCATCATTTTATGTCAATATGAAGTCCTAGGTTTGTACATCTGCATATTATGGAAGTTATGAGTTCACAAAGTTATGCATATTAAGGGGACTATCAAGAGTGTAACATTTCTACCCCTATTTCATGATAACGTGATGTGTCTTAAGGCAGTATTCCTTGTGGAACCGATGAAGGTAGCTCGTCTATATGTATTGTTATATAAACACCGAGGTAGGTACCCAAAATTAAACATTTCACATCGGCGCTTTGTTCGTTCGCACGTGATCATTAGTGGAAACAGAAGACAAACGGAGCCGCGCTTCCTGATTCCCAATAACGGACGCGCAAGAAACAACAGGTTCAGCAATTGTTTTCGGTTGCCAGGCAACAGCAACTCGCTACGTCACTAGAAAACAAAAGAATCAATTGCGGTCCACAGGCCTTATCTCTGTTGTCGCATTAGTTGTTTCAACAAAAGCAGAAGGGAAGGATAAAAGCTCCACCCACCCACCCACCCACCGTACCGCCCATTTTCACTGACCACGCAGCAGCCAGCCTTTGCATTAATCACAGAATTCCGGATGTTGCTGTACAATAACGTTTTTCCAGCTCAAAAGGAATACGTAACAGCAGAGGTTTGTATTTTATTACTCGGCCGATATCCCAGTCGTTCCTTGCGGATCATAGAGGCTTCCTAGGTGTTCAACAGATATCTATATATTTATGCTTAAATACCAGCTTCATCACATTTAATGTGCAGATTATTCTCCCCTTCCAATACAAAACGAATTTAGTAACATCCACTATTTGGGATCATCCCTCAGTTTATTATCGTCTTGAGCGAACTCGCAATAGTTGAGACAAACTTACTGACCAATGAACTACTGGCAGTTTGCAATACGGGGCTAGAGGCGTGGCGCTGTAATGAAGACAAGGAAAGGGAAGAAGGGTAGAAACACCTGGCCTCGTACGAAAATACTGATTTTTCCGAAAATAGCTAACAATTTGGATTAAAATGCCATATACTTAGATATTTTTATGGCAAATGAAATGTATATATTGAATTTTCTGGCTATATCCCGTGCAGTCCTGTGGAATCTTGATGACTTTTGGATAACTGGTAAACCGGTGGGTTTTATCCGGTTTCCTCCGTCATTCATTCCCTCAAATGCACATGATCATTTTTCTTTCATCCATTTTGCCTTTACTTCATATCATCTTCTTCCTCATCGTCATTTCATGCTTCGCGCTGATCCTGGTTACTCTCTCGGAACCAGAGTTTGCTTCTGGACAGACGTCTGACCCCAGACGCGCACTTCTAATTCCTAGAGAGTGTAAGTCCTCCATACGACAAGGGAAAACAGATATAATGAAACAAAACGGCAAAAATCAGGTCCTGTTACTTCTCTATCACTTTATTGTCCCCCAAAATTTTACTACAAATACACAATTTTGTTCCCATAGTTGACACAGTCCGCAATCCTCCATGCTATCACAAACCACAGCTGTTCTTCTCATAACCTTGCTGTCCTTTCAGAGTCTTCACTTTGATTTGTCTTTGGTAGTGGATAGCAAGATCGAGACTGAGTGACTGACTTAATCATATCGTTTATACTGGGGATGACGTCACACGACATTTCGAGAAACTCTTTATGTATAGATGCCGCGATCACTAAGCTAGAAGCCTCGCGAACGTTCTGAATCCCCTTAGTTTCTGCCGCCCATTGTTTACGGTCACGTACGAGGCCTTTAACGTTTCTACCCGCTCGTCGGCCCGGCATGTGATGTGAAGTAATATGGCCTCCGTCCACTGTACGCCGATCCACAACGTCAGAATGTTTTCATGACAAATAGAATGTATATCGAGAATTTCCTGGGAATACCTTCTTAAGTCCTTTTCATTCGGAATCAGTTTTGTATAATTGCTAAACTGTAAGAGATAGACGAATCTTACCACACCGAAAAAAGCACAATCAGTAAAGCACTCGGTTTATGTCAAATACAACTTTTTTTGTGATATTAACCATTTTCTTTTTAGTTTGTAATTTTAAACGTATACTTTTATACAATGGTTTAAGTCCCTATCCGCTTTGTTTCACATATTTTCGCCTGGCCATACAAAGAGCATGGCATTTTAAAGCCATCACATAGTAACACCTACTTTTTAAGCACCTATTATTTCAGCTTAGTGTAATCTTCTTACAAGAAATGTGGAAACGTGTAATAAAGGTATCTATTAACAAGAAGTAAGTAGCAATAGTTTTTAGAAGGCTGAGTGGGGAAATTCGTGTGAGTGCAAGTCTTTTTATTAACTGCTTCATATTATCGAGATAAACGTTTGCGGAAACAAATTCATCATACATTTAAGTATTAAAACCTTCAGACCAGATATGAGGAATGTCTAAGAAATGGCTAATATATTGATGTTATTTTTTTAAATTACTTGGTTTATCTTAGAGTTTAATACGACCCGCAGCGAATTTGCTGCAAAGGCAGTGGCCCTTTTCCAGAAAAGGTTGTATGTGCGTGCACTAGATAGAAGAATAGGCATTAGATTCTTTCGGAATCAGGGATTCCCATAACATATAGTGAATGGTTGAGTCAGTGAGTGAGCTAGGTTTAAAGGCCCGTCGACAACTGGGTCGTTTAGACACGTCAAAACATATTTCCAGTGAAATATCGGTGTCGAATTTTTGGGTAGAATGCAATACCTTCTCTACCCACTATGTACTGGTAGATAAAGTAAAACCTAATAATATAGCTGGCATAATATATCAACCTCATTTTGTAGTTTGGTCCTTGCAACGTGTGCTGAAACTGTTTGTGATCAATATTTATTCCTACTAGCAGGAAGTGCACAAAGAATTGCTTCTTGTGCGTTTATTTTCCATGGAAGTAAACAATAGTCGATAGAGAAAGTCGTGTGATTGTTCCAGAGCAATTTAGTTACTAAATTTATATATATTTGTTCATTAAGTTTTATGGTATAGTTATAAATTTAAGGGAACGCATAAAACGCCTACATTGTTATACAATTTATGATAGCCAATGTTTTGACGAACACCGCAAAGCCATTATAGAATGCTTGTCAAAGGCACACCATATTTCTTTGGTTGATATGCGTGCATTGTGTTACACATTTATGCACTGAAACTTTTTATTTGTATATCCAATTTTGTAACGCCATCTGCAAGATATATCTCTAACAAATAAGGTTTTTTTTTTCCATTTAAATTCCGGCTTGAACTTCAATGGCCATACCGGCAGCCTCTCCTTTGGTACATATTACATCTGAAATTTGTGAACTAGTTTAACAGTGGTCTTTGAATACTTTTGTACTAACCATTCTTACAGACTCTTATTCCTATATCTTCTTCGTGTTAGTTGAGATAAACATTTGTACAAATAATCTTATTGCTCATTTCCTTGTAGGTGCGATAGTCAAATCTTTTAAAGCTTTGAGATTCTGTTCTCTTTGCACGGTTAACATATAAAAAATGAATAGCGATCTTCCATTTGACAGAAGCATAAGTTCTCCAGAACTTACACCAATAACGAGAAATATCTCCGAAATGGTTCACTCTAAAAGAATTTATTTATACATAAATTCTGTGTTTTAGCGAGATCTACATTTTTTGTATAGTAAGACTTGGTCTATTTCTTGCGGTTTACGAGTTATACAAAAGTCATCAACAGTAAATAAGACTACATAAGCTATAGCCAGAAAATTTAAGATATACATTTCATTTGTCTTAAAAATATATTAAACATATGTCATTTTGAACAAAATCGTTAGAGCTATGTTCAAGAAAAACAAAATTTTCGAATAATTTTCATTGTAAAGGGTTGTTTAGGATGGAGCAATCTTTCTCAAAATTTTCGTGTCGCATCCTTGAAAGACACTAAACTTAAATAGGTTGGTTTTTCAAAGCTATTGCTATTTGCAGCTGATCAACTAATAGATGTTACATTCACATGCGTTTCTCTATGCATTCTTCTAGAAAATATTATAAAAAAGGATTATCTTTTTAACTTCATAATCTAGATAAACATTTGTAGAAATGGTTTTGTTACATATTTCTTTATATACACAATGGGAATAGGAGATTACAGTAGACTTTAGGGATATTGAAATGTTTTAAGTACTAGTCACTATGTAATAGCTTTAAACTTTCGTTTTCTTTACCTGGCTAGGAGGGGGGGAGGACGAATAACGACTTCCCAATTGAGAAATTATTAGTATTTAAACATTGCAACAAATAACAAGAAATATTTCGGAAATGGTTAAAAGAAATGCCTTTGCCATAAAGCGTGTGTTTGAAGAACAACTATAGTTTTTATGCAGTAATACTTCGTCTCTTTTGCCGTTCACCAGTTATGCAAAAATCTTCAAAATGAAGAAGATTTGAGAGGTACTTCCAGAAAATGCAATATATACATTTCGTTTGTCATGAAAATGAGCTATATATGTGATGTTTTAATATAATTCGTTTGAGAAAATCACAATATGCGAAAATGCTCCATTTAAAAGATAGTTTTGGATGGGGGTATTTAACTGACATTTCTATACTATACTATATATATACTATAGAAATTAAAAAGAGCTGAAGGGTTTATTATCCTGTTGTTATTACCGACCAACTATTAGGTGCATTCAGTTTTTCAGAATAATAGAGGTCCTAACCTTGGAAACGTTCCCCCTCAGTAAACTCAAATGAAAAGTGTTTAAAATTCTATAGCTGCATAAAAGACGATTTTAAAACCAGTTTTTGCCTTTTACACAGACTTACTACATTTGGAAGTAGTTAGGAAGTTATCAAAGACGAATGGAGGTATTGCATTTTAAATATCTTGGAGAGAAATGCTGGCGTCAGTGAAAGTAGATTATTTAACTTTCTTTTATCCCCCAAAGAAGCAGTTTCTCCCTCTTTTATCGAGAAAAGGAGGGAGGGATTGGATTTGTAACACGCTGGAAGCTGAGGGTCCTTTAAGCCTTGCCGCAGAGTGGCGGCCGTAAAGTTGTCAGAGTTGCCACTAGAGTGTGACACTTTACGACCGGAGTCTTGCACTGGAACTGTTCAAATGGAAAACAGTTCAGCCGTCTGGCGATGTACAGGGGGTTGTGTAGGTAGGGTCATCTGATACCCATGTCTTAAACTACATATATTCCAAAACTTGCAACATTTAAATACTTGTCTTCCGGATTCATATTGTTTCCAGCTTGCCCTGCGTCGTCCTTAACCTAGTATTCCTCTCGCTATGTAGTCCTACTTGACATAGAAAATCTCGTATTTTTACTTTCTTAATAAATGTTCTGCCCATTCTTGTCTATTGTCCAATATTATCTTGTGTACTGAATCGAAATTTAGTTTTTCCCTAGTATATACATTTTTACTTTCTCTGCTACGTATAGTAAAATAGAGGAAGTATTGTATTCACCCAAGAAAAAGGTCCTTGTGTGTGTATTTCTGTGTGTCTGTCAGTATTTCAGTTTGTGGAGAGCATAACTCAAAAACGAAAAGTCGGTTAAAAACCAATGTGTTTCAAGGATGCGACACAAAGATTTTCAAGAAAATTGCTCCACTGTAAACTGCCCCTTACATGGAAAATTTTGATTTTCTTGAAAATTGCTGTAACGATTTTGATCAAAATGCCACATATTTGAGATATTTTTATGACAAATGAAATTTATATCTTGAATTTTCTGGCTCTAGCCCATGAAGTCCTATTTACTCTGGATGACTTATGCATAATTTTTAAACCGTAAGAGATAGACCAAATCTTACTATACAAAAATGTAGATCTTGTTAAAACGCACAATTTATGTGTTTTTTGTGTAGAGTGAACCATTTCGTAGATATTCCTTGTTATTTGTGCGAGTTTTGGAGAACTTGGACTTCTGTCAAATGGAACATCGTTATTCATTTTTTACATGTTAAGCGTGCAAAGAGAACGTGATTTGAAAGCTTTAAAAGATTTGACTATCGCTCATAGTCTACTATATTCCCATATTCCTCTTGCACTGACAAGAAAATAAACAATAAGATAATTTCTGCAAATGTTTATCTCAACTAACACGAAGAAGATATAGGAATAAGAGTTTGTAAGAATGGTTAGTACAAGAGTAGAGAAAGTCATGTGAGAAGACCATATCAGATTTTTCCCCTCTGGATACGAAATGTATCGCTTATATTTCAGTTTTGCACTGATTTTTATGTAAATTTGCGTACATAACCTCAAACATTCAATCCAAAGATCCAAGTATGCATTTTATGATTGTTTATTTATTCATTGACTAGCAAAAAATTAAAAAAAAAAAATTTAGCACAAACAACTCTATAGAGACGAAAATGTATTTTTACTTGCATAAAAATATCAGTTTTAATCCAATACCTCCATTTACTTTTACTTTACTTAAGTATTAGAAAAGGTCAGTGTCGTCTACTTGGAAAGTTGAGTACCACGATTCAGCGTATGAATTCGAGCCTTGCTTGAGTAAATATCATATTTCTTAGGCGGTTGGATACAAACGTGTTCTGCGGTGTTTTCCTTGAAGATGTAGTGGCTATTCATGGGCAAGGAACGCCATTGACAGCCAGCGAGGGGTTAACGACTCCCTCCACAAAGACGAGCTGATAGAGACGGAGGCGAGATGAAGCGAATGCTCACGGACAACTCCGAAGTCAACGTCGCCAAGCGGTCTGAGAGAGCAAAGAAAATGTTTCTTTCTGTGATGATGCGCAGCTTGAATCTTCTGTCTATCCAGCATATGAATCATGACTGGCTTTCTCTGCCGCTTAACGTAAACTTCAATATCGAGAGTTCATCCGACATAACCCGTTTTGAAATCCTCTAATGGCAAAAAATGTTTTAATTTCTCGACGGTTTACTTAGGTAGAGGAAGTATTATATTATATCCAAACATTTATATATCGAGCTTTTAGTTGATATAATACGTTTTGAGATTCCCTTATTGTGAAAGAAAAAACAAATTAATTTGTCTACTTACTTACGTAGAGGAAGTGCTATACAGTAAGAGAAATCTTCCATATCGAGATTTCATCCGATATACACGTTTTGAGATCCTCTGACTGAAAAAAAATGTAACCTCCATTTTTAGGCTTAGTTACGTAGAGAAAATGCTATATATAACAGCACTTTCCGATATCGAGATTTCATTTCATATTACACGCGTTAGGGCGTGATGTGAAACAAGCAACACTTAAGTAACAGTTTACTGAGCCGTCAGAAATAATCACTACTTTCCTTTCAGGCCGACGTGTCATTGGCTATAACTATGTCCAGCCAATACCATGAATAGCGTCTCATTGGAGAGGGTAAAGAGAGGGAAAGTTACGAATGCCTCGTTTAATAATCATGATACTCTTGCATTTTACTAAATTCGTTTTCTGTACATTTATCCAGCTCGCAGACAGTAGTACTTGATTTGATAACGCTAGCATTTTTTTCGTTGCAAGCAAGTGACCAAAGTATATTGGAAATTGATACCTTTATCATGAAGGCCGTGACATTCCATTACTACTTCTATCTAGCGGAGGAAAACGAAACTACTTTCATCAAGCAAAAAGCATGCTCTCCGGCTCGATCGAGCGGACATAATGGTTCTGTTTTTCCCACTAATAAATTATAGCAATTTTCCTTGTCCTCATACAGTCATGGAAAAAAACATTCGTACACTGCTATTCATGTCGAATAACTTTATTAGCTCTAAAGATGAAAACTAGAGATGGTGCTTGATAAATTAATAGTATTTGTTCCTCTCCAGGCCAAAATAGTGTCATTATTTGCTAATATGCTTAAATTTACTTTAATCTGTGAACAGCCTTTCGTGTGGTTTCCTTACCGAACTAATCATTAATATGTGCAGACAATACCGAAGCTGTTAATTTAGCATCTTTTTGGCCATTCTTATTAAGATATTTTTTACTGTTTTTAGAAAAAGGTCCGCGCGCGCGCGCGCGTGTGTGTGTGTGTGTGTGTGTGTGTGTGTGTGTGTCAGTCTGTGGACAGCATAACTCGACAACGAAAAGTCGGTTAAAAACCAAAGCTGATATTTAAGTTTGATGTCTTTCAAGGATGTGACACGAAGATTTTGAAGAAAATAGCCCCACCCTAAACTACCCTTTACATGGAAAATTTTTCCAAAATTTTTATTTTCTTGAAAATGGCTCTAACGATTATGATTAAAATGCCATATGTTTGAGATATTTTTATGACAAACGAAATGTATATTTTGAATTTTCTGGCTATAGCCTATGCAGTCCTGTTTAGTCTGAATAACTTTTGAATAACTCGTAAACCGTAAGGGATGGACAAAATCTTACTCTCGCTAAAACACTTAATTTTTGTCCAAATAAGTTTTTTTGTAGACTGAACCATTTCGAAGATATTCCTTGTTAGTGTGTCGGTTTCGGAAAACTTAAAACCGTGAAATGGAACATCGTTGTTCATTTTTTTTTTTTTTTTTTTTTTTTTTTTTAATATGTTAAGCGTGCAAAGAGAACGGGATCTCAAAGCTTTCAAAGATTTGACTATCGCACAAAGCGTACTGTGTTCCCAAATTCCCCTTGCACCTACAAGGAAATAAACAATAAGATAATTTCTGCAAATGTTTATCTTGACTTAGGTACATGAAGTAGATAGAGGAATAAGAGTTTGTAATAACAGTACTAGAGTAGAGAAAGTCGTGTGAGTGCAACACATTAGATTTTTCCCTGTCAAATAGTGCCAGAATTGGGGTGTCGTTAATTTTCGTGAATTATGCTTCTCTAATCCCAAGGCTATGTTACCTTTATAATGTCTATTTAGTCGTGCCAAAATCTTATTGTTATTATTTCATTTAATGTGGAAATATCAGTAATCAATATCAATTGTACGAATACTTATTTCCATGACTGTAACTGCTTCAGACGGAGTCCACGAGAATCACTCGTGGAGCTCGAAAGGCTCCGCGGAGCACAGTTTGGGAACGGTGGCCTTATAGGCTTAGAAAATCACATTTCACAATTACTTGTTCTTTTCTGCAGGAAGAAATAAAAATGTACAAGTTATAAAAACTTTTCTGCTAGATTTGGACGTATTTGACTTGAGTTTCCGTTACGATAGGATAGTAAAACAAAAGAACGGCTGAGGCAGTAACAGACAGATAGGACCAACTTGTATTCTTTTAATGTAAGCCCAGATTAGAGTGTGCAATTTGTATTGCGCTCAGAGCTTTATGTTGCTATAACTTTGAAAAGGCTCGCTAAGCGTGATCGATATATCGAATAGTTTGTGTATGTGCGTTCCTGTGTACAGTCACCTCCAAGTCCTGCCGCATCTCCACTGAATTAGGATTAACCATGTGGGAGGTCCGAAATCCAGATGTAAGTACTTCTCTTGGAGTCCGTTATTCTTCGGACCTAGTCTATTCTCACATATCTTATTTTATAAATCTGTATAGGTCAAAATAATCCTCTTGCAAGGAGCAGCCGGACGGTAACCGGTAGATCCGTGGTTCAAATCCCGGTCATGGCATTTAATTTTTCAGTCTCACTCTACTCTTTCCAATCATGTCCTACACACGGCTATTATCTAACGTTGTAAAACTGTGACTTCAACGTCGCTTTTCTAACGCTTTATTTTTCTTCTAAACTTTCGCATAAATATGCAGTTCTCCTCCACAGACCACAGTCTTTTGTGATATTACAACTCCCAGCTGTTTTCTTCTAGTAGCCTTGACTCATTCCTTTCACTGTCTTCATGTTCTGTATCTCTCATACACTAACTCCGACGATACAGTCTCTCAACACTCGTTAAAACTTCTTCACTTCGACATGACGTGAAGCCGACCAATCCTTTATCGCGCGCCGTGCCCCGCCTCACGGTAGTGTGACTTTGGGTCGTTCAACAATATACGGACGAGAGGGGCGCTGCATGCCCTTGGATACGAAGTTGCTCTACTCGCGGTGCAGTTTTAACAAGGAATTGCTAATAATGAAACATAAGTGCATGGATGTAACACCATTCAAATGTTTATTTGCAATAACAAGTTCTCGCAATGGTAAGTAAGAAAAGTAATCGTAAACGATTATGTCCGTTAGAAGACGCATTCACAGTTCGTAAAAGTGTAAAAATGCATGACACAAAACATATTTTAACGAGCTTTACTTTTATTAATCATTCAATCTTCGTTCCGGGTCGCGGGTTCAAATCCGGCGCAGGGCAATGAGTTCTCTCGGAAGGGAAGTAAGGTAAATCCGGTGTGCAGCCTTCAAATTTCGCCAGAATTTTTCTGCACCACTCGATGCGTTGTTTTCGATCGAGAGTCTGTTCATGTGGGATGCATCGACAAGTTTTCTCCTGTCGAACTTTTGATGTAAACTGTTTTAGATCTGACTCGCACCAATGTCCAATGTTGCCCAAACAAATTAATAAGATGTCCGTCGATCTTGTTCCAGCATTGCACGAACAGCAGGAATGATTTCATCAGTAACTTCAGCTCTCTGACGTCGTTCACGAAATTAATCAGTAAGAAAAAACCAACCACTTGTCGTTCGACTTTTTATTTTTATAATTCGCTATCTGAAAATATGTTTAACTTTAAAAAAAATTAAGTACACAGAAAAAGAAGTCTAAAAATAATATATGCTCAATGTCCATCAAAGCAAAGAAATTAACCACTTTAAAAGTAATTATCTTTTCTTTCTGGTAGATATTGTCGAGTAATTAGCGTTTATAAAATAATAAAACTGTTGTGATATTTTGGTTTTTGATGCGCATGGAGTGTTTTGAATATTAGCATTGCGAATAAATTGAATAATTAATTCCCTCGAAACTAGACAACTTTGTGTGGTAGTTTACAAAACAAATGCCCTTAAGTGTGCAAAATATTGCTGCATTACCTATAAAAATATACAAAATTCAAACTTCAGTCTCAGGGACCCTTAAATAAATTATAATTAACAAACTATTACAGCAAATCAAACAAATTACACGGAAATCAACTAGCAAAACATAAGGAAAAAATAGCTAAACAAATGTAATTTTGTTTTTAGACACGTGATGTCTAAATGGCCATCGTAGAGCAGTTTTGCAGCACTGTTGTGGCAAGTCGAGCTATGCCGCATCGCTGCCGTCTGGCTGCAGTTCTGCCCGAAAATGCACCCACTTTATGTTTCTGTAACCAGCTCACGTACACGTGAGAAAAGGCTGCCTCATTTCATTTTACCTAGCACATTGGTATTGAGGTAATCGTCACGTACCCTGTATTGCCCCGTATTCCCCTATGGTCATGTTTGTGTTGAAAGCACCAGCTGTCCTTTTGAGTAAAAGCTTGGTATTTTTTTATATTGCTTGGAAACAGACATAGTAGGGGGGAAGCAATTAACTGTTGGACTATAGTGCATTTAGCTTACGAGAAAATCCCATAAAATTGAGGCCAGCATCGACAGAAGGCCAGAGTTGATGAGGAAACATTGTAATGACGTTATCACAAAATAGAATCCATGGGACCGTGAAACAATGAGATTGTCGGCGCCCACAAAGAGACAATATCCGGTCCTCACAATCCAATATAGTTGTCGTCTTGTGTGTCATATACAAGAAGTTGCTCGTTTTAAACTGATTTATGGGCATGCGCAGATCGCAGGAAAGTAATTTCCTGTGCGGCGCTAATGTTGATTCTCTGTGCTGATTTGTTCTTGTACACTGCCTCGCAACTATATTGCCGGTCGGCTGCCGTACACGTTTATTGTTTCCGCCACAGCATGAGCTATCGATCCATCTTGCGGGACGAAAATCCAACACAGAAACAAGTGATACTTCCTCTGCAACTATTATAGGTAGAGGAAAAGGTGTATGCCACTCAGAAATGCCATATCAAAAATTCAGTGAAAATGCGCTTTTTGAGGACTTTTTAATCCAAAGAAAGAAATATTTTACAAAAAATCAGGTGTTTTCTTTTATATGACTATTTTTATTTTATCTTCTGTAAAGTATTTTTACAAAAGCTTATTATTCTATGTGCTTCTTTTTTGTTTTTCTTACTCAAAAAGTCCCCAAAACATTTGAGACCAATAAAGACACGCCCTGTATTTTGGTGAACAGTAGGAACCACATTGCAGTTGTAAATAAAGGTCAGCGCGTTTAATGAACACAATTGTATTTTATCGTGTAGCTACAGGGATTAAGTCAGTGGAAGAGTGCTGGTATGTTGAAATAAGATTATTTCACTTAACAAGCGGTTATTTTCTCTGCGTGACCCAATTTGCAGACTGCCGGACTTAACAGCAGCATCCCGTGGCAGGCCAGCCCTCGGTAATCCATGCAATAAGGTATGGTCTACCCTTTACTAGCATTGCTCATAACTCTGAGTGGCACAGGAGGGCAGAAAACAAAACACATCGTTCTCGCACAATAATTCGATATTGAGATCAAATGTGTAATAATCACTTCAGCTCTTGTACGAAGGATTCGCACAAAATCTTATTCTTATATCTACTTCATGTTAATAGGGATAGGCAGTTGTCGAAAGTATTTTATTACATAGCTCGTTGTAGGGGTACAAGGGCTTTTTCGTGGCTTTTTTACTTTGTCTATTGCTTAACAGTGGTTACTGAAGTATTGTATTGCTATCAAAAATTCGATGTCGAGATTTTCTTGGGAATACATGATTTAAGGTCCCTTGAAACCCATATTCTAAACATTTTTAGTAAAAATGCCCCAGCACCCTCGAACAGCATAACGACAAAAAAGGGGTTGAAGTTGCAATATCGTGCAACAATGCGAAACAAAGATATCTACAAATAATCCTTCCACCACTACCATTTCCATAGAAACGTTTTCGAAAATATTGATTTTCTCAAAAATAGATTAACAATTGTGATTAAAATACCATTTGTTTACGCTATTTTCATGACTTTGACTTCTGTGGGAATAACTTATGAAACTATTTAATTTGTGTTACTTTTGTTGTAATTAGTAAGTTTTTAGAGACAGACAAAATTTTGCTACACAAAAAAGTAAAATATTTCGTGGCCTTAACCACCTCCGAGATGTTCTTTATTAGTACTTTGAATTTTTAAATATTGTATGCTTCTCTTAACTACAGATGGTTCTTCCTTTTTACTTTCTGTCTTTCTAGCATTGCATTCCATTCCAACCGAAAACTGATATCTAGATTTCACGTAAATATGGATATGAAAATATGTGCGTGTATGCGTGCACGAGTAAACCAATATCTAATTTGATTTAAATTCAGCATCTTCCAAGGATGCAATTCGCAGATTTTTAGTTTTATAACCCTATTCCAAACTACCCTTTACATGGACTCATGTAAACCCTTTACAATAAAATTTTGACTAAATAAATATATATTTAAGATTGTGACGAATGAAATATATACCTTGAATTTTCTGAGGTGGCTTTTGCAGAGCTGAAATGCGTTGTCACTGAAAATTTTAAAAACGTCAATCGATGCCGTGTTATATTAGTTCCTTTAATAGCAATTTATCAAAGACTGAAATTTTTAAGTAATGAAACAGTATCCAAACTTCCTAATAGCATGTATTCTAACTTTGAGGAATATGCACCTAAGTTTCTGGATGCCAAGGCTTTCTAATAACTCTAATTAAGAAAGTTTTACATTATTTTATTTTATGACAATTATGCAGTTTTTATGTTATTAAATAAGTGTGGTACCAAAAGGAAGGTTCAAGGGTTTAGAATCATGCTATTCCGGATCGAGGATTATTCCACCAGCAATGAATACTTATAGGGTATATGTTGCATTGTTGGCAGTTAAGTTATGCTTGCAGGAAGGTTTTCTACCGCCCATACCTAACGGGGTAGGTTGGTTAGGGGCGGTACAGTCGCGCCGGTTTACAAACAGGTTACTGTAGCAGTGTCACCCTCCCCTCTCGTTTCCTACCACCTCTACTGCCAATAAACATGAAGTAGAAACAGGTATAGTAAAGTAGCTCTCAACCTAACGTCGTTTGCAACCGGGACCGAAGCCTACTAATAGGCTGTTGTAGAATTTCCAGAACTTGGACAACTGTGGTAGGAGGGAGGGGGGGGGATGTTAAGGAAGTCAGAGTTCCACCGACGTTTCACACCCTTTTATATGATTAACAGGTTTTTTTTTAATCTGTTGTTTGAAATAATTGGAACTGTATGAAAGTACGTTATAAAGTGTGAAGGGGAAGATTGACCAGAAACCCCATATAGAGTACAACAATTTCATATAGTAAATTAAATTAATCATGACTCACTGGAGTTTATCATCCTGTGTTAAGACGTCTAGTATAAAATATAAGGGATGCAGGAAATACTTGGTCTGGGCGTTATCTTCAGGGAAACAGATTTACTTTCTAGCGCTGGCCTAGTCGCGCGTGTCTCTGAAGGCAATAGGGGGTTGCTGTGTTGACTGCGAGAACTAATCGTGTGGTGGGTTTATACGGCTTTCGTGTCAACCCCTCACCCCATTTTTATCGACAACAGTCACACGCGAAACAAAAGAAAAATAAGTATCGGAATTTCAAGCTCGCTCTTGAAGCGGCGTTTCTGGATTTATTTTGTTTTCGCCTCATTTCATTGTGTTTGTCATGGATTATAAGGCTTCCCTTAGTATTCGAGATTTGGGAGACAACGAGAGAAAAACTTCCATTATCATTTCACAATCATCCTCTTTACAGGCTTGTTTTTTTAAACTCACTTATTCAAATAACCTCATAGTAACAGTTTTATTTTGGTAATAAACACCGGGCCAAATTTACTTTCTCCCGGTGTGTGTGTGTGTGTGTGTGTGTGTGTGTGTGTGTGTGTGTGTGTGTGTGTGTGTGTCTGTGTGTGTCTGTGTCTGTGTCTGTCAGTCTGTGAACAGCATAACTCAAAAACGAAAAGTCGGTTAAAAACCAAAGTTGGTGTTTAAGTCGAATGTCTTTCAAGGATGAGACACGAAGATTTTGAAGAAAATAGTCCCACCCTAAACTGCACTTTACATGCAAACTTTTTCGAGAATTTTGATTTTCTTGAAAATGACTGTAATGATTTTGATTAAAATGGCATGTGTTTGAGATAGTTTTCTGACAAATGAAATATATATCTTGAAGTTTCTGACCATAGCCCCTGTAGTCATATTTACTCTGGACGACTTTTGCATAATTGGTAAACCGTTAGAGATAGACCAAATCATACTATACAAAAAAAGGTAGATCTTGCTAAAATACACAGTTTATGTCTGAATAAGTTTTCTTGTGGGGTGAACCGTTTCGGAGATATTCCTTGTTATGTGTGTGAGTTTCGGAAAACTTAAAACTTTCCTGAAATGGAACATCGTTGTTCAATTTTTTATATGTTAAGTGTGCAAAGAGAACGGGATCTCAAAGTTTTAAAAAATTTGACTATCGCACAAATATTCTCCTTGCATCTACAAGGAAATAAGCAATAATTTGTAGAAATATTTATGTTAACTAACACGAAGAAGATACAGGAATAAGAGTTTGTAAAAATGGTTAGTACAAGAGTAGAGAAAGTCATGTGAATGCAAGACATCAGATTTATCTACTCGTATATAGAGCACCTCGTACATGTTGTTCAAGCTGTGACTTCATGAAACATGCAATATGTTTTTTGCATGGATGACAAATAACTACTTTACCCCAGTATAAAAGACTTGTCAACTGCTATCCACGATTTTAATTTTGAAGCCAGCGACGAAGCAATTTGTGCCATATTGACTTCAGAAAAAACTGATATTGAATTAAGTATGTCCTTCAATTGTTATACATACAGAAATAGGAAAATGCTAAAGTATGTAATATACTTACAAATATGTGAAATTAAATTCAGTTATATTAACCTCAACATAGTGCTTTGTAAACATATCACTTTTCCAGCATCTAAATAGCAAGGGTATTATATATATGTAATTACATAGAAATCACAGTTCTACTCATAACAATAACCACGCTACTCCCTTTAGATCTCGTTTTCATTGCTCCTTGCCTCTTTTACAAACCTGCTCGGGTTCCAGACGTTAATTTTCTTTCTTAGCATCTCCAAAACGTTCTCAGCTGATTTCCTGTCTCTGAATATACAATACATGTATTCATAATGTTGATGCTTAACGCATATTAATTTATATAAAATTTACATGAATTATTTGCTGGGATTCTGTTCTGATAGCGATATTTCCTAGCCAGGTTTGCTTCAAAGCAGACTAGCATTTCAAGTTTATTTATAATGCTTTTTCAGCAGTCAAACACACTAAGTCTTACTATTCCTCTTGTATTAGTGAAATTTGAGGAGCCCTCTAATGATACATGCTAAATCGTATATCCTGTTTCAATTTTGGTTATACGCATTTGTGTAAATGGTTCATTTTTAATGTTTTCGCCTATCGTTGGTGTTTTCAAACGATAACTGTGTATGCCTGTGAACATATAACTCGAAAACAAATGGTAAATACCAAACTTGGTACTTAAGCGCCTTCCAACAATGCGACACATGAAGATGTTCCAATAAAATGTCCAGCACCCGAAGCTAGCCTTTTAGACAAAATTTCCAAGTTTTATTTTTTCAAAAATTGGTGGAATAATTTTGTTAAAATGCAGTATGTTTAACATATTTTCATAATAAATGACATTTAAATCTTGAATATTCTGGGAATACTCTCTGAAGGGCTTTTGCATAACTGAAAACCGTAAAAAAAAAAAAAAAAAAAAGAAGACAAAATCATACTAGTAAATAATGTAGATATCGTTAAAAGTATACAATTTATATTATTTTTAAGAGTTTACCGTTTCCGAAATATTTCTTGCTATTGTTTATATTTCCCAATGCTTATACCTTTCTCAAATAGGAAAGCATTATTTGTTCTTTCAACCTGGCCATGCAAATAAAAATGGAATATCAAAGTCAACACATAGTGACCAACCCCTAAAAAATTGATTATCTCTTAGTGCTAATGTATTACTCTATTCTCATTGTATCTACAAGAAAATATGTAATAAGTGTTTGTAAGATACGATTTACCTTTAAAATAATCTTCAATATCTTGAAATTTACTGAAAAGGATATACCTACTTCCTGAAGATTAGGTGTGTAATTTGCAGCATAAATTTCAAAATCATAGCTAGGTGCATAAATGTAGAATTTAGAAATGTCAGCTGTTAAAGTTACGAAGGACTACTTGCGGATATTCCTCGACCATGAGGAAGTAAGGATTTAATGTGCCCTAGAACCATCGGCTTCGTCAGGATATTGCAGACATGTGGAAGAACGCCATCTGCCAAGTTTAAGGAGCATGCCATATTCTAAATATAGTAGGTAATGTTTCATGCAGTACAAATGAGTTCGTGACTGCGATATTGGGAAATAAGATCGCCCCCGTTGTTCCTTTCCTCGTCGTCGGTCGGAACGTATCTGGTTTCTCATTTTCGTGATTCGTGCGCCCTATTTCTCATTTCAGTTTGGCATTAGTGTAGGTGCTTTATTGACATTCTCTCAGTCGAGTAACTACCCAACGACTACAAAATAGAGGCGGTATGTACTGGTTTGATACCGGAATTAACAATCCTGGGAAGAAATGATAGGGAGATCGATAAAGAATTGCAATAATTAAGATTTACATGTATTAAAATCGATGTATAGTGTAAGGAACACTATTCTGTCTACGGATAAGAAATGGTTAGTCAAGCTTTTTACAAATTCAAACCGTAACAAAGAATATCTCGGAAACGGTTTGTGCTACAAAAATTGATATAATTTGTGCTTTTAACAATATGTATAGTTCTAGTATAATAACTTTTTTACTCTTATGGTTTGCACCTTATACCAAATTTATACAGAATGAAGAGGAGTTCATAAGCCATTTCCCCCCAAAAATGCAATATATCGAAGGTAGATAAACATTTTATTTGTCATGATTGGTATTTTACTGGCTTTTGTTTTTGAGTTAGGGTGTTCAGAGAGACACTGAGTTATATGTTGAAGTAAACTAATTACCCAGAAGTCAGCTTAACTACGGCAATTAGGCGTTCCGGTGGACTCAGCGGGAAAAAAGATAAATCTAACGTTCCATTCACAAATCCTTCTCTACCTATTCTTCTACAACTATTCTTATAAACTATTTCTTGTTAATCGGGATAAACTTTCATTAAATATTTCATTCTAGGTATAAGAAGAATACAGTAAGCTAAAGTGATCGTTAATTTTTTAAAAAGTGTGTAGCTAAGTGATGGTTTTGATATTCCATGCCTATTGCATGACCTCGAGAAAAACAAATAGGGTTCTTTCAGTTGAAAACAGTATGTATAAATATTTGAAAATTCATACTATCAACAAAGAATATCTTGAAAACGGTTAATGCCACAGTGTACCTCGATTAACATAAAGTAGGTAGAAAAATAAAGTCTTGTCGGAAGAGAAAGTCATGTGAACGTAACACATCAGATCTCTTCTCTTAATTCTGAAAGCACCTTCGATAAACCCTTCAAGGTGCTTGTTTGGAGGGCGAGAAGTATAGAAGGCAGACAATGCTCATAGGCACTTTTTGGACTTGATGTGGTTGAAGAACGGTCCGGAAAGGCCCATATCTGAGGCCTAACAGCAGGACTTCTGCTGACATGGGACTGTGTCTTTTAAACACACTTAATCACCATCGATCTGGGCCGGGTTTGAATCCACGACCTTGGGGTTAGTAGGGCACCTCCTAACTACTGAGTCACCCAGACCGACTCATAGGCCGTAGATCAACGCTAACAGAATAATATCGATGTTGACCCTAAAGTGTATTTTACGCCTGAATATGGTCTACTGGGAGTGTTAAGCTCCAACCCACGAAAGTAGAATATACTTCATATCTACCATTCTCTTGCCAATACTAAAATAAATTGATATCCAGTTAAAAACAAAAACGCTTCTTTCCTGTTGATTGTGTGTGAATTAAACAATGTGACAGGTTTTGAAAAATGCTGCAGATTTTTTGCTTCTTTTAACAATCATCCGATTCCGCGCGGAATTGCTCGTGTGCAATCAAAACAAATTTATTGACTCTGTCATTAAGGCCGGAATTTACGTCATATTTCCACATGGGAGTAATAAAATAAGCGATTAATATTGCTATGAGCCTGTCTATAAATTCCTGTGACTGTTTCTGTATTTGGAAAGCGTTTCTGCCGTTCAAGCATCAGCTATGCTGTTTTTGTTACGTAAATATTGCAGAGAGGAGCTTCAGGACAGTGGCGCACTAGTTCTCTTCCCATTTTCATTACCTAAAGCAGGCGAGAGAAGTATTGCAGAGAGAATATATGTGTCAGTGCCGCACTGGTTCAGTTGTCAGTTTCTCTTCCACCTTCATACAGCAGGTAAACTGCAGCAGAGGAATCCTATCTATTGCATTTCACTTAATTCAACATTGAGATTTTACCTGGAATGCGTGTTTTGAAGTCCCTGAAGACCAGAATACTATCTAGCAGTGCACCTCTGTACTAGGTAAATTAAAAACAAAGTACCCGATGTGTTGCATTTACATGACCTTCTCTGTTCATTCTTCTACAAACTATTCTTACTAAGTCTTATTCTTCTATGTCTTGTCCAGTTAATACATTCATGCAATTAAACAAAAAAATTGGCAAATTAAAAAATTAAATGTTCAGAATAAACTATTATGGATTATAAACTACCAGTAAACTATGTTATAAATGGCTAAGCGCATGCTCATTATATGCAATATTTCATACCGAGATTTCACCGGAAATACAATTTTGAAACTCGCTGAATAAAAAATATTCTTCCAAACATCTCCCAAGGGTACCACACTAAGATTTTCAAAAATCTTCCCCCATCTGAAACTACCCTTCGCCTGGAAAATGTTCGAACATTTTCTCAAAAATGATTCTTAACGATTTTGATTAAGTTACCATATGTTTACGATATTTTCAAATGAAACACCTATATCTACGTCTTGCATTTTCTGGGAATAGCCTCTGAAGTCCTCTTAATTCCGAATGACTTCTGACACTGATAAACCGTGAGAGATGGATAAAATCTTCCTGCACAGAAAATGTAAATTACTTTGGTTACCATTTCCTAGATATTTCTTGCTATTGTTTTCAATTTTCATATACCTATACTTTTCTTAAATGGTTCAAACAAATGGAAATTTCTGTCATCACATAGTGGCCAGCTCTTAAAAGATTTGTCTATTGCCTAAGTCTTCTGTAAGTCACCATTCCCGTTCTAGCTACAGGGAAATATGTAGAAACCCATTTCTGCAAATGTGTATCTCGATCAACAATGAGAAAGAAAAGAAGGTAAAGAAAACCAGTGTGAATGTAAGACGCTTCATTTATGTCAGTCACACTGAAAATTGTATGTATTTATAGAGGGATTAGAGAAATAGGTGTAGTTGTGTTTTATAAAAGAAAACTGAGTACAGAAAGCCGTGTAAATGCAATACGGTGCATTTATATTTCATACATAGAAAATTGTATCAATTGTTTGTTGAAGGATGAATAGAAAAAGAAATCTAGTAATGTTTCGTAAAAGAAAAGTGAGTAGGAAAAAAGCATGTGAATGTGGTATTTCTATTTCAGTCATAGGAAATTGTGTGAATTGTATATTGAAGGGTTTGCTGAAGGGAAGGATATATGATTTTATTATGTAAAAGAAAAGTGAGTAAAGAAAACCATGTGAATGTTACGTTATGTAGTAAACTAAATACCACATAAGGCTTCTCCATGGAAAAATACATTTCGCGGTGATTGGTCTAGTAATTTAGGAGTCATAGAGGACAAACATACAAACATAGATTCAGTTCGATTTAACCAAGTATATTCTCAAAATTCATTACCATTTTTTACGAAAAAATTATTTTAAACATAATAGATGCAGCTGTCAAGCTATAGGCCCACCACAAACGCCATGTATTGAAAGTAATCCGAAGTGGCAATTCCCATACAAAGTTATTAATTTCGATTTTTTCGATTTTTCGGCTATTCCTTTGAGTTTTTCATCCCAGTATTGAGGCAAACAAAATAAAGAACATATTATTCAAATAGGAGTTTTTGCGAGACTAACGCATGCCAATTGATTTATGTAACTGCAGGAGTGCTAATGAATTTGTCAAGCAGCCCAGTTGCCCATTGAACAGTTACTCGCATACCTATCCGATCCAGTATAAGAGAGTAGAATTCTTCCATTCCGCCACTGCAGTCTGCTAATGCCATTTTTCAGCTGTAAGCAAAAAGCGACTGTCTTTTCTCACGGTCTGTTTGCGTCATGTAGGAAATGCGTGCTTCGCTAGAAAATTACAGATTAAAAATGTTAACGGCTTTTCAGACGCACCAACATTAGCAAAACTAATGTACACACAACTGCAATTTCACGCCAGAGTCAGTTTAACAGCAGCGAAATTAATTTCTGAGAGCCGCGGTGCAAATTAGAAGCGTTATTGAGTCAAATGGCTGTTCTTTTATAACTAAAACTCAGATTATAACATATAAGAAACCATAATAACATAAAATTATAGAACTGCCTGAGACCAAAATAAATAAAAAAGTAAATAAAAGGTTTTTACAGCTAAAGAAACGAGATAAAATTGTGATGAATAAAATAGAAAAATATATTTCTTAAGACGGGAAAATATTTCCATACTTGCCAACTTTTACGGCTTTCCCGTGAAATGTACAGGAGCGGAGGTCTTTTTGAGGCAAAGGACATTTTTACAGTCCAGTGGGCAGATTTAATGTGTTACAAATTTCGATAACGGAAATGACAGAGTATTAAATTCGATTGCATTATATTGCAAGTAAGGATTCAATACTATATTAGACCAGAGCTTATTTGTGTGTCTATTTTGATCACGATCATGGCCCCCTTCACTGGACTGCAACAACATGCATAGCACCACTAGTGACATCTAGTACTTAGAGCGTTCAAAAATGATTGACACCACATTTTTTTCCACAAGAAGCGATTATTGAACAAACTCATTCAGATTATCGCACAGATATTCCCGCCAAAGTCCAACCTTAGGTCACCCAGAACAGTTTTTTCTTGTAAGTTTTTCTTTTGTTTCTGTCTTTGAGTGTTTATATGTACAAACATATTTATATGTATACATACATATACATATGCATTCACTCCTGGTCATACCAGAACAGTATGTTCCATCACACACACGCACACACACACACACACACACACACACACACACACACACACACACACACACACACACACACACACACACACACACACTTTCACTAGGCACACCAAAAATATGCGTCCCAGCTCACGCACTGAACTACTTACACTTCACTTTGTACACTATTTACAGTTTTCCGCTGTTTTCCTGCGCGGACAGGTTGCAGCTCCTGGGTGGTCCCCGAGGCGCGGGTCTCTGCCTTAGTGTATCTGGGGCCTGGATTGCATGTGCGCGCATTAGTCGGCGAGCCGTGCCGCGTCTAGAACATTTTAATTCTTGCGTGCTTGCGGTGCTTCGGCTCGCCTTTGCCAATGTTGGTGATCACGTAGTTATCGTGGTTTCTAATGCGCGCCCATGTTGCCTTGGCTCTTTTTGTTATTGCCTCTGACATCTGGGTTTCGAGGTGAAGGGTTTGGTTAGTGGTTCGGAGTGGAACAGAGAGGATTTTTCTAAGGGAGAGGTTTTGGAGGGTTTGAATTTGTTTGAGAGCGGTTTTGGGGGCATTGGCCCAGACCACTCGTGCATACAGGACCACCGGAAGAGTAAGTGACCTGTATAGAATCAGCTTGGATTTGAGTTTCAACTGTTTGCTGCGGAAGATGGGGGCGCATAACTTTAGTCGCTGTCTGCCTTTTTTGGCGCTATTTTTTATGTGGGTGAACCAGCACATCGTGCGGTCCATGGTGATGCCTAGGTATTTAACACGCTGACGACAGTGCAATATTTGACCACCGACCGTTAGGTCCATTGCCAAAGTGTGGTGCCGCTTTGAGAAATGTATCAGCTGGCATTTATTGTGGTTAATTTTGATTTTCCAATCATGGAGGATTTTTGTGATGGTTGTATATTGCGGTGTCGTCAGCATACATGGCGACCTTGCATCTGGCGTCCACTGGGAATAGGATCACTGTACGTCCGAGTGTTGGCAGGCTGAGGACAACCGAGGTGTCTCTTATGTACCCGCACCTGCACTTGTCACGGCTTAACCACTGTAATAATGGGAAGCGGGGTTTACATCGTGGCAGATTTAATTGCGGTTGGGAGGAAAATGTATTAATAGAATTACTAGTGACCTCTAACAGCCAGGACGCGAACATTCAGTGTGTATTATGAGAATTGCGCAGTTGAACTCGCTCATGTGAATTGTTTATCTTATTGACGTTTTTGGCGAGATTCTTGTTTATAATTGAATTTTTGAAGCATAAAATATGGATTAGATATCTATTTACGGTCAATAATGTGGATCTCCTTTCGTTTAATAATATTATTGTGGTACCTGGAAGAATTTCAGCAAGAAGCAGTGATATCAGGTCTTCAGGAACTGTTATAAAACCGCATTCCTTTTATTTTGGACGAGGGAATGTTTATAGGTTTCAATTTCAGCAAGTTGTAATAATTCATTGGGTGCTAAACTGTCAGTATTTGCAGTAATAGTTGGCAGGTTTGAAAGTGTTGTCATAAAAACGTTAACGATGCACTTGTCTTTACAAAAGCACATTCTTTTCTGAGTACACATTATTGTTTGCGAAAATTGAGATAAGGAACGTTCGGAGATTACGTCATTGTGATGGATTGTGTCATTGTGAGGAAGGTCAGCGTTATCGTAATGTCACTTGTTTGTTGCCCCCCATTGACTTTGTCTACGGTCCACCTATAGTATGTCTAGGAAGTAGTGTATTCCATCCAAAAAGTCTTTGTTGGGAGTTAAAGGGAAATATATGTTTTGAAGCCCTAAACGCATTTCTAAAATACCTCCCATTGTTTGAAAGGGTAGAATAAGACTGAAAAATGCAATGCCATAGCAGAAATGAAAATCCGGTTAAGTAGCAAAATTAATATTTAAACTTGTTGTCTTTCAAGAATACGACGTGAACATTTTCAAGTAAATCACTCCATTCCATTTTTTTTTTTTAATAGAAAAAATGTTATTTATTTCTGAACCCGAAGTTCCACCTTAAGATTAAAACAGAGTAAATATTAAAAATAGGTAGTAATAACGAATACTCTGTAATTGATCTACAGATATGAAAGCAGGTAGAGTGGACGGCAACCTAAGGTCATCGTTCGGAAGGTACAGAAGCAGGATACAAGTTGTCTAGCATTAAGGTCTTTGTGGACACGCATTGAAGCTGCCATACGCTCGCCGCGTATAGAAGCAGAGATACAGTTGTCTAGCACTAAGGTCTTTGTGCACACGCGTTGAAGCTGCCAGACGCTCGCCGCGTATAGAAGCAGAGATACAGTTGTCTAGCACTAAGGTCTTTGTGGACACGCGTTGAAGCTGCCAGACGCTCGCCGCGTATAGAAGCAGAGATACAGTTGTCTAGCACTAAGGTCTTTGTGGACACGCGTTGAAGCTGCCAGACGCTCGCCGCATATAGAAGCAGAGGTACAGTTGCGAATAATACTTCTGTGGGCACGTGACGAAACAAAATGGTGTGGTAGAAGGTTAAGAACAGACCCGCCACAATATGGCCACATTCTTAATGTCCGGTATAGTTTTATAACCTATGCCTATATTTGGAACACAATGTGTAATGAGAGAACTGAGTACCAGATAAGAGAATGTTATTTCTGTTGCAGGTACGACTACGAAGTGCTGCTCCAGAACTCCACCTTCTGTCTGGTTCCTCGAGGACGACGTCTTGGCTCCTTCAGGTTCCTGGAAGCTCTCCAAGCAGGTTGTGTGCCCGTACTTCTGTCCAACGGGTGGGCTCTGCCCTTCGCTCAAGTAATCGACTGGAACAAGGCCGTTATCTGGGCGGATGAGCGTCTCCTTCTGCAGGTAACTCTTGTACTTGTACTTATTCAGTTAGTTTTGCACGGGAGCCTTTTTAAACTTCCAATTATATGTAATTATTTACGGCGCAGGTGTTAAAATCAGGTTCCTTTTTAACGTTTGTGACGTGCAGCCCTAAAATTTGTAAAATAATAAAATAATACTTCGAGGGGGATTTAATAACTAATGTCCAGATTGGTAGTACCGTAGTTAGAATGATGCAACTCCAGTGAAACTCTATATTTGTATGAGCAAGGCTAGAGCTGGAGCCTGCACGAGCGTCGGTAAGCTTAAACTGAAGGATAAAAGCAAAATTAAAAACATACTGGACTACGTGGCAAAGAAAACAGAAAGAAATACAGTTTTCAAGGGAAATCTTACACTGCAGTTCAAGATCAAGGACCTACGAAATTCGATGAAGCGCGAGAACGCGATTCTGCTGTTCATTATTGGCATTACAACATTGGGAATTGGACGTAGCCAGAAATCTCAGGTGTACAAACTTTACAGCTTTACTAGGATTTGTTACTAATTTGAAAAAGGAGTTTAGGATAACATCACGCTGTCTCACTATGCTGCAAGCACGAAAAGATAAGGATGACGAAGAAGAGCTGATTCATGTTTGTTGCTGACGTCAGTGAGTATATCACGGCAGAAAAAATCAAAATTACTTCTGGATAGAACTGTGATCAGAGTCAGTTCAAGTATGAGCTTTCTTCTGAAAGAACGCTATCCATGAAAGGGGAGGGAAACACACTCTCGATGTTGCATAGTTACACGATCGATGTTGCTATATCAATGGAAGGACGATTGGCAGACAAACTATTTGCTTCCAAGAACCTAGTAGAAAGTTTGGACCCCGTGTGTCAAGGGAATAAGAAAATCGCTGTTCTCCAAGTGTCTTCCTAGATGCAAGTGTGAGTGGGAAGATGACGAAACAAGACGTTTTTTCTACTAGTTTTGAATCCAAATTTGTCATTAGTACTTTGTGACTGCTGGTCTGCACATAAGGATGAACAAGTACTACTGGAAGCATCTGGCGGAAAAGAAGCAGATTTAAAAATCATTCTCTGGATGTGTATTTCTTCAGGCAATATGGCCTGTCATAAGTTTCATTCATAAGAATGACCTCAGTTGCTCATGCTACATGATAAAACATCGCAAAGGTTTTAACAAAAAGAAAGTCCCGATTATTGATGGGAAGGGCTGCTTCGTCACGTGTACATAGACAACTGTATCTCTCCTTCTACACGTGCCGGACAGATGGCATTTGAGAGTCGTCCAGTCTACCTACAATAGCTGCGTCTACTGCCAGGTGCTACAGTGGTGAATTTTGGAATCTTTCTCTTAAGGTATACGTGGTGTATTTGAGAAACAACACCAGTGAAGTTGGATTATTATCAATTTAATGAAAGCCAAATAAATGAGCTGTTTGAAGTGAGTTGCAGACTGTTTGAGAATGTAGAATTGAATGTTTCTGAATCCCAGCATTAGAAACTGTAACTATTGAAGTATTATATCTGTTAATTTCTGAAGTATCAATACATTTACAGTTTAAAATAACTTTCAGTAGTAACAATGAGAGGCTAAGCTGCATAAGGGCGCTAAAATGCTAATCGGAGAATCTCTTGCAGTATGAATAATCCGAGCACGGTTTTTACACGCTACGGACTACCGATAATCGATCACGGTAGAACTGTTTTCTAAAATGAAACAGGACAAGTTTAGAAATACGCGCTGTTTTATCAACGTAACTCCAGCCTACTCCACGACGACCACACCAAAGTTCCTAAGTTATACATTATCATACCTTATGCTTTTTATTCGCATCTTAAACATTATTTTTTCTCTATGACTCGCTAAATTCTAATAAGTTAATTTCCCTTTCTAATTTTCAAAGCGTGTATATTGCAATTTAATGATCAGTGAAATTATTTATTGCAATTATTTATCTCCCTAGCATTTCCGTATAAAATTATTTATCTTACCAGTCAGTAATTCCGGTATCGACTCGCACAAATAATTATCGCTCTTATGCGATAAAGTGCAACTTTTAATTCATTGTCTTGTATTAAAAGTTATATTTTTAGGCCGTGTCTAAAAATATCATTTATACAGTTTTAGTATTTAAACGGCGTATTATGAGGGCATAAGTCGTGCGAAATTACCATATTTATGATACCAGGGCCTGAAAATGAGTGACGTAATTACCGTGGCAACAAGACAACAATGATGTCATCACCGCCACAACATAATTTTCTCCAATGTACCTTTAACAAAACCTGAAATCGAATATACATTTTAACCAGAACTTGCGTTACTTCGTTCAAAACGTCAAGCGTAATACAATCTACATTTTCAATAGTTTTATCATTACCTTCCATTTTCCTCTATAAGTGTTGAAACAAATGAAAGATTGCGATAAAAAATCCCCTGATCAGCGTATGTATTACTGCCGCCCTCTTTTCGTTCCCCTAATAGACTTTCAAGTTCTGGAGATGATGCCTATAGATGCCTATTGGTGCTGAAACGGTAATTGGAATCCTTTGTGGTTGAGTGTTAAGCATTCCGGTTTCTCAACCCAGAGGTCCCTGGCTCGATTCCTGAATGGGGAAAGGGAACGTTTCTTTAATTAGAGCCCTTCTCTACCCTCCCTGCTAGAGTCTGCGAGAGTGAATATGAATGTATTTCACGAAGGAATGATTAAAAATCAATATTAAATAAACCTACTGCAGTCAATGAGTTGTTTTTCAAGTCACAACCCCCGATATGCACAAAGAGTTTAAGGGACTTACAAATGAAACAAAACAAAAATAATATATGGGATTGCAGTTATAGTTCTTTAGCTCAACACTGTAAAATAAGATCTAAGCCTTTGTGCCTTCTCTTTGGCCCCATAGTTATTTAATAACAAAGGTTAAAGGTTTTCACATAATCATAAACCTTTAACTGGTGAAGCTGGTGAATGTGACGTTTGCAAACTTACACAGTTAACCTCTTTGGAAATGTCGCATAGTATGCGACCACGAAGAAAAATAATAGTCTTTCCTATTAATTTTAAAAGATCGATTCACTATTTTCTAATGTTATCTCTTTATAAAATTATTTAGCATGCCGTGCTAACGACAAATATGACTACAATATAAATACTGTGACGCTGGCCGTGGCGCACAACAAAGGACGGTCGGGGCCATAGGCGGTACAGGCATCAAAGACGCTCAGGATCAAGCTGCCTCGCGTCGCGACAATCGGAACGGCAGAACGAAAAGAGGTTTTCGAGATTATTCGAGAAGTGTTTTTTGATTCAGGGGACCACAAAACGTATATTTCCGGTGAATGCTCGGCATCGAAATTTTGTGTGGAATACAATTCTTCCTCTACTTACTATACGTAGCAGAGAAAGTAATAGTAATAGTCCGCCATCAGCCACTTTTAAATGTTGCTACTACCACTACTGGCTTTTGTTTCTATACACATTCTTTGCCAATAAAGGAATTGTTTTCTGTTCCGCATCGTTGCAAATGCCTTTTTATCTTTCAGTAATTTTGAGTTCAAATTTGGTGTTTTAACCCCGTGTCCGTCAGAAAGAGTATGTTGAAAAACTTAAAGCAAATCGTTTGCTGTTTTTTGAGATTACACACATTTACATACACATTATACACATTATATCTATTTATAATCGTATAAATGAATGACAAGGTTACAACAAAAGACAGTTACTCCGCCAAGAAAGCGTGCCTCTTACCTCCTCTCAAACAAAACTAAGGAGTTCTTCAAATCAACATTTACGTTATGGCGGGCGGCGGTTCATGTGAACATGAAAGGGGAATGTATCTCTCAGCACCTTGGGCAACAAACGAGTGCTTTACACAATACGATTTCTTTGGTATTCTTCCCCCTCCCCTCTCCAGTCTGCCCTCGAGGCCCCCAAATGTGTAAGAGCTTTTGTAGAGTTCATCTAGTGCTATGAGAGGATTACAGCCTCTAGCACCGCACACAGATATAAACTATTCCACATTTTCTGATATTCGATTTGTTATTATTGCCTTTCGGAAATGTGCAAAATTTGTCTATAACAGTAAAACACTAAAGAAAATAGGTTTATGAATTCTAACATTAAAACGGCTTATTATGACGGCATAAATCGTTCGAAATTACTCTATTCCTGGCATCAGTGCTAGAAAATGAATGACGTAATTACCATAGCAACAATGCAGTAATGACATCATCTCCAATGTGCCTGTAGGAAAACCTGGAATAATCACTCTGTGTTTGCTTAAGTGCTAAGCTAGGGAAAGTGATACGCACACAATCTGCAGTGTTGTCAGCTTGGTATCGAGAAAACTAAAATATCTCCGTAAGTGCAGCAGCATTTAAACACAATAAACAGTTCATTAAATGCATTTTAAAGCCAAAACCAACAATATACAACTATTTATATAATAACTATTTTTACTTTCTCTACAACGTATAGGGGAACTATTACCTATATTTGACCCAAAATTTCGATGTCGAGATTTCACCGGAAATATATGTTTTGTGGCCCTCTGAATAAAAAAAAAAAAAAAAAAAAAAAAAAATAAATAAAAATAAAAAAAAAATAGTTTTTGAAAAGGTTTCGCGCGTGCAAGCATGCGTGCGTGCACGTAAAAACCAAGTTGGTATTTAAGTTTAATATCCCTCAAGGATGCGACACGAAGCTTTTGAAGAAAATTCCTTCACCCTAAACTAGCCTTTACATGGAAAATGTTTCGAAAATTTTGATTTTCTCAAAAATGACTAACGATTTTGATTAAAGTGCCATATGTTTAATCGATTTTTATGGCAAATGAAATGTATATTTTGAATTTTCTGGCTATAGCCCATGTAGTCTTGTTTACTCGTGATGACTTTTGCATAACGTAAATCGTAAGCAATAGACAAAATCTTACTGCACAAAAAATGTAAATCTCTTTGTTATGTCTACATGCATGTTATCTCCGATGAAAATAAGTAATACTTCCTAAGCTTTAGGTAAGCGGTTGAGAAAGCAATAACAAAATAACAGTTAAAAAGATTGAAATGATTGCTTTCTTGGCCACGACTGTGAAAGCGAGAGTGAGGAAGGTAAATATAATATCATTATCGCTGTTAGATGGTTCTTCAGCTCCTGGCCTTGTGCCAGCGGGTGGCCATATATTCTTGTACGTACATTAAGTTAATTACATTCCGATATTACAGACCACAGCGTTAAATGTCCTGGTCCAAAATCTAATAAGTGTCCGCAGAACCATTGGAATCTTGCTTCTTTCAACCTGCATTCTATTGGAAATTGTCTCTGCAATATTTGAAGTTGGAACGGAATATTGGATAAAAAATATTCGATGCAACAAATCGAGGGAGATGGTTTCTGGGTAACGTGTCAGGTCACGGTTTGATTCCTGCTGATCGCCCACTCTGACTTTGGATTTTTTCTTGGTTCTCCCTGATTTCCTTTCTATAATTTCACTTTCATTTTGCCTGTTTCAAGTGTGCCTTTAGATTTCGTGACGTATGGCGGTACCGGACGGGCAACGCAGATGTTTGCTCGAAGGAAAGGGAACTCCCCGTGCACACTAGACGTCTACTTGGTCAATGGGTCGCCTTCTTGGGGTAACTTTGGTAGTGTAACGTGTCTCCTAGCTTAGTCCATCATTTCCCTTCATTGAATTTCCTTATCTTTAAGGTGTATTTTCAGGCGTGTAGTGTTGGCAGTGTCGGGCAGATGGCAAGGATGATTGCGCATGCCGTTCTCGGCGATTGGTGGCGTTTGGCGGCCCTTGTCCTCCGTCGGAAGGTGGGTAACGCTCTGCCTTGTGGCGTAATGACATACACGAGAAACAACCTCTTCCGCTTTACTCGCTGGGACGTCGAACACAGTTCTAATCTCTCACATTAGCAGCACTCACTGTACGTCACAAGCATGCTTGCTTAACATACTCGCTGGACTTTCGAGAGAATTCTAGAATTTTCGAGAGAAGTGGCAAGAAGTAAGCTTCCAGAACAATTTCTCTCCAGTCGCGATATTTCAGGCCCAAAGCTTCGAAATGTAAAGAGCGAGCTGAGAAAGCAATATGGCTACAACACATTAGATTTTTACTTTCTCTATCACGTACACAATAGGTAGGAAAGGTATTGCGACCAATATTCCACACAAAATTTCAATATAGACATTTTAACGAAAATATAGTTTCAAGTGTCCATGACTTTAAAAAAAAAAGTGATTTTAGTAGGTCACGAATGTGTATGCCTGGGAACAGCTTAACTCAAAGACGAAAAGCGAATTAAATACCAAACATAAGGATTTTCACAAAATCTTCCCAACTTCGTGGAACATCTTGCAAAAAGTTCGATTTTCTCCGAATCTCTATCAATTTCTAGGCTACCATACAATTGAAGTACCTAATGAGATGTGTATCGAAATTCCTGAAAATAGTCTGTGAAGGAATGTGTATATACTTGGATAACTGGTATGCGTTAAGCGTTGTGCTATAAAGAAATATGTACATATTCCTCCATTGGTTAAGATCTCTATGGAGTAAGCTTGCCATAGATTAGATGCACCTTGGATGATGGTTGTCGAGGAGCTGAGAAAAGTGACATATTTGAAAAGGTTAAGAGTTAAAAGTTCATGCGAGAAAGGGAGATTTGAGTCTATTCAGGAATTTGTGTCAGGACAAAACTAATTGAGTATGAAAGTACAGAAAATAGACTAAAGATAGTGAGTAACCTTGGAGAATGAGAATTTGAAATAAGGCCAAGTAAGAAAGCTTATGCTATTGAAAGTTGGTGTAGTATTCATTTGTTAATGTGTGTTGAGTAAGGCAGTTGTAAAATTTCGAGAAAATAAATAAGGGATTATTGAGAGTTATTACAATATATTTAATTTATTTGAAATGACTTTAGTTCTGAAATTAGCCATTTAAGAGATATCCTTTATTAATTACTCGAATTGTCCAATACGTTCTCATTATTTTGTAAGTATTGTCGATATTCAGATATTTCTCGCAATCGCGTGGAAAGAGTGAAAATTTAACACCAGTATACAAGTGGAAGGGAAGTCGTTACATTCCTTCTAATAGGTGCTTCATAGAAGCGTTACAAACAAAACAAATCTAATAACATTTTGTTCTTTCATCAGGCGATTTCGAAAAA
The DNA here is from genome assembly GCA_030765045.1 of Tenodera sinensis. Classification (NCBI taxonomy): domain Eukaryota; kingdom Metazoa; phylum Arthropoda; class Insecta; order Mantodea; family Mantidae; genus Tenodera; species Tenodera sinensis. The sequence goes on from CM060961.1 coordinate 191,454,687, forward strand.
ATAAACGGTTTATGGTCCAAATTGAATGCCCAATTCCACAGGAATGTACGAAGATAACAGTGTGCTACATGGAAGATGTACTGAGGTAGGGAAAGTGACACACACACAATCTCCAGTGTTGCCAGCTTGTTTTCGACAAAAACTAAAACATCTCCGTAGGAAATGTTCAGAGACAAAAACGTAAAATAGAAAATGTGTTCCAAATACCGAGATCTACTACTGGTTTAAAATAATGTAATGACTTTTCTTCCACCCGGTATAGTCCAATTGTTAGACATTTGATAATCGCATTCTCTTTGTATTTATAACAAAATGTGTAGTGTAACTATTTCTGCAAATTTTTATCTCGATTAGAAAGTAAGCTTCAGTAAGAAAATTTATATATATATACACGCAGCAGTGAACGATAGAGGGTAGAGAAAGTCGTGTGAAACACTCGCCAGCCCCAGAGGTTGAAGCCGCTGGTTTACAGATGGATATAGCAAATGGAGTATTAGTTAATTAAGTTTTTACAATAAAGGCAGCCTTTCGTCAGTGCACTACAGTGCCTCAAGGGCAAGAGCAATTCTTTCATGTTTAACAGAAATGTTATACTAGGAGATCAGTTGCTGTGTGCTGGAGGTGATTCTAGCAACATTTTAAATTAAATTACTTGTGTTTCTTTAAAAAGGCGACCGCGATGTAAATCAAGCGATGAGTGTCAGCAACAAGAGGAATGCCTCAAGTGTAGATACCAACTTTTCATCTCAAACACAATATACTTCATACACTCATTCGGTTACCTCCCTTGCGAGCGTTCTAACTTCTAGAAGCACTGGTTGGACACTAGTTGTTTCATGCAATGAAGCTAAGAAATATCATGTGTCCACTCATAGGCCTTTCTCTACTCATATATTATATAAAATATTTTACAAACACTTATTACGTATTTCCTTGTAGATAAAATGGGAATAGGGGAATACAGTAGACTAAAGCGAAAGTGAAATGTTTTAAAAGCTGGTCACTAGGCACTAAGTTTGAAATTCTCTACTCTTGTACTAACCATTATTACAAACTCTTATTCCTGTATCTTCTTCGTGTTAGTTGAGATAAACATTTGTACAAATTATCTTATTGCTTATTTCCTTGTAGGTGCAAGGGGAATATTAGAACACAGTAGGCTTTGTGCGATAGTCGGATCTTTTAAAGCTTTGAGATTCCGTTCTCTTTGCACGGTGAACATATAAAAAATGAACAACGATGTTCCATTTCAAGAAAGTTTTAAGTTTTTCGAAGCTCACGCACATAATAAGGAATATCTCCGAAACTGTTCACCATACAAGAAAATGTGTTTAGACATAAATTGTGTATTTTAACAAGATCTACATGTTTTGTATAGTATAATTTGGTCTATCTCTAACGGTTTACCAGTTATGCAAAAGTGGTTCAGAGTAAATACGACTACAAGGGCTATAGCCAGAAAAATTCAATATATACATTTCATTTGGCATGATATATCAAGCACATGACATTTTAATCAAAATCGTTAGCCATTTTCAAGAAAGTAAAAATTTTCCAAAAATTTTCCATGTAAAGGGTAGTTTAGGGTGGGGCTATTTTCTTCAAAATCTTCGTGTCGCATCCTTGAAAGACATTAAACTTAAATACTAACTTTGGCTTTTAACTTAGTTTTCGGTTTTGAGTTATGCTGTCTATAGACTGACAGTCACACAGACATACACACACGCACAGGCGCGCACCTTTTTCTAAAAATGCTTTTTTTTATTATTATTTTTTTTTTATTTATTTATTCAGGGTGTCTTAAAACATATATTTCCGGTGAAATCTCGACATCGAATTTTTGGGTGGAAAAATGGATGTTCGTTTGTATGAAATTGAACTCCAACACCTGTTGACCATCACCATGAAAATTGGCATATCTAAGCGCTTTTTCATGGAAAAGGTTCTTATGGTTTTCTCGCATTTCTTTTACGGAACAGGTCAATTGCGTACCCTCAACACACAATTCATATAATTTTCTATGATTGAAATAGAAATGCAATACACATGGTTTTCTTTACACTTTTTTCTTTTACGAAAGACAATCACATTTCATTTTCTGCTCCCTCTTGTATAAGCAGTTCATACAATTTTCTATATGTTTGAAATATAAATGCAATGCACTACATTCACACGGTTTTCTCTACTTACTTTTCTTTCACATAACATGTTCTTGTCTAGTCGCTGTTCAACAATTTTCTGTCTGATATAAATACAAATACAACATATTACATTCACACGGTTTTCTCTTCTCACTTTTCCTGTCAACAGTGCTTCTAGCACTTATTTGGTTATTTCATGTTCTTTATAGCATCCTAAGAGGCTTACTTATCCATTTGTTGAAGTGTATTAAGTAATATGTTTTTAAATGTCTCCAAAGGAAGACAAAGATATTGGACAATTTCAACCTAAGTCGTATAAAAGTTGTAGGGATAAATCCTCCAACCTCGTGCAGCGCTGGGCATTTCAGCTAGCAAATTAATATTGCCTATTGAAAGTACTCTATTTGAAATGAAGCTAATGTGTGCTTTAGTTATAAATATTTGTGTCTCCATAATTTAATACCTTATTTTCCAAATACATTAATGTTAGATTGTTTTTATTCTACGTCTTGCCTATTTAGGAATGCATAATGAGTGGTAGTTATTTGTGCTTAAAGTGCTAGTTTATTTCTAATGTATATACCTAGCACAATGTGGCAGGGCAGTCGCCCTTAAAGAAAGGTTACAATAAATGTTCGATCCCGGCGGCTCATTACCCATAATTCAGCGCGCTCCTTCCTCCTCCACATGCGGAATGCTGCTGCTGCTGCAGTGGTACAATTTATCACGTCCTCTGTGTTACTTGTCGAAGGGGAGGGGGTGCCCTTTTACGCTAATTACCCATTTAACGTACTGTCTTCACCTACCTTACTTCATACGCGATAATAACAGAGATAAGGAACAGATATCAAGCGGTTGAAATTGCATTCATACAACCGCAGTGCTTTCCACAACTTTTTCTCGTTAAAAGGGCTTCAGTACGAAAAATGTAATCTAGCATTACCTTCACATGAGCTTCTCTAGCCACTATTTGGTTTTCCTAATACTTAAAGAATAGGTTGTAGGTGATGGAACGGAGGGGGATACCTCGTGCACTGTAATGTGCATAAATTTATTGTGACTACCACCCTCCAAGAGGAAGGGATGAAGGGAAAGTAACACAGGAAGCTATAAACCGCAGGTAGACAGGCGACAGAGACGCACGGAATTCCATAACATTTCCAGAAACTGTGTAGAAAGGGTTATGAGCGACCTGTCGACCAAGCAGCCCGCTACTATCCGTGGAGATTATTCTTACATTTGAAATAAGGGATGGAAACGGAATGGAGGGAAAATCTCGATAGGAGAAATAGCACCCTAGTATTCATCTGTCAACTAGGTTAGGGTGGGCGGTTGACGGGAACTGAACTCGGGACCTCTGGAATACTGCAGAGCCATAGGTTGTTGTTGTAGTGTTTAACGCCCGCTTTTACTACTACGGCACCGCAGGCGGTGACACTGATGATACATGAAGATGGAGCACCGGTGGAATGAGATGGCGGGGGAAACCGGAGTACCCGGAGAAAACCCGCCCTGACGCCGCTTCGTCCACCACGAATACCACATGCGGGTCCCTGGGATCGAACCCGGGCCGCCTAGGTGGTAGGCGAGCGCGCTAACCGCTCAGCCACGGCTCCGCCAGAGCCATAGGGCTCAATAAGCTATAGTGAATAGAGAAAGTATTTCATTCCACCCAAAACCTTGACACCGACATTTCGCCTACTCCTTGAATACAAAAACAAACACTTTTAGAAAATATCATCTGTTGCATTCACAAGACATTCTCCAGTCAGTCTTTTATAACTTATTGTGGTACGTGCTTCATATTAATCACACAGACATTTATAGAAATTATTTTGTTATATTTATGTTATATATATGATGTACCGGGATTGGAGGAACACAATAGACTTAACCGATAGTCACACATTTTAAGAGCTGGTCGCTATGCGATGGTTTTATAATTCCGTTCTCCCTGCATAGCCAGCACCAGGAGAGAGAAAAAAAATAACACTTCTCAGTCTTAAAAAAGTATAATGCCAACCAATAAAAACGAATATCGTGCAGATGATTAAGTCAACCAATAAATAAATGAATAAGTAAAAAAATAAATTATGTACTTTAATGAGATCTACGTTTTTTGTGTAGTAACAGTATTTTGATCAAAATGTTCGGAAACGTTTTAAAGGGTAATTTTGGATGGGTCGATTTTCTTGGAAATCTTCATGACACATTCTTGGAAGCTCCTGAACTTACAAAGTTTTCATATGTTTCATATTTGTTTTTGAGTTATCCTGCCCACAGACTGTTTTTTTTTTCTTTCTAAAATGCCTTTTTGGACTCAGGGAGTCTCAAAACGTGTGTTTCCAGTGAAATCTCGACATCCTGGGTGGAATACAGTACTTCATCTATTTAGTGCAAATGCATAGCAGATAAAGTAAAAATGTGTGCGTATGTGTAAAGGAAATGGCGTATAAATACCAAATTTTCAGTATCTTCCTAAGATGCAACACGAAGATTTTCTACAAAAACCAGCCACCCTTAATACCATTTACATGGAAAAATATAGGTAGGTTTCTGTATTCTCAAAACTTGCTCTTAGTGATTTAGATTAAAAGGTCGTGTGTTTAAGATATTCGGATAAAATGACAATGCCACAAATCCCTCTTCTTACACCAGTGTGACAAAATGACAAGTCCAGTTACCCATTTTATTTGCCTTAAAATTGAATCACAAAACACAGTGTTCGTTTTCATTGTCAACAGAATGTACCATTCGTCAGGACCTTACAACTTACGTAAGTTGTCGCCTCGTAACTTTGACACGTACTTTACTGTCTTTCAGTTCTCCTCTCTATGTCTCACAATATGGTTCCGACGGTACACTCAGACTCACTCAAACAGGCGCAACTAATAACTGCTTCACACAACAAACAACTCCGACGCCACGATTAAATGTCCATAGCTGCGTCTGACGATACTCAAACTCTCTTTAACATCAAAAGTAGCGGTACGGATTTCGCCATTTGTCACAGTACAAAGGACAATGAATTTTAAAGTCATTTCAAGCAATTCGACTTCTAAGTCTGTCGCTTTGTGCCACTGTATTCTTATAGCTACAAGGAAATGTGTCATACAAGTTTATCTTGATTAACAATAAGCGATATGAAAGAATAAGCTTTTGTAAGAATTTATAGAATAGTGATTAGAGAAAGCTATGTGAATGCGACACATAAATTCCTGCAGATTGAGTTTGGCACCCCTGGTGCATCTTGGTAAACGTGAAGTGTTTTGTAATAGACACAATGGTAATTACTTTGCTGTGGTCTGTGCAGGTCTCTGCATGATCGACCGAGTCGATGTAGCACGACATCTGCCAATTAACGGTAATCTGCGTGCGTACCACAAAAAAAAAAAAAAACAATAAAATTACGCTCGGGTTATTTACGACTGGAATTTATCGATCGCGTAAGATAAGTTCAGGGTTTCGTGACCAAGAAGCTTCCCTTCTTAAAGGTTTTATATTACCGTATCTGACACTGCCTAATATATAGGTATACTCCTCGCTTCCGGCATTCCTTAAGAGCTCCCAGCCGCAAGAAATATTAACTACCTAGGTACCAGGAATATTCCTGTGTTCAATGATTCCGTGGCACTTTTTCAGTCATAACTTGCATTTTCTGGGAACGTTCTTGAAAGACCTCTCCATTCTGGTAAACAGTAAGAGACAGGCAAAACTTACTGAATAAAAAGTGTGCATCTCCTCAAAAGACACAGTTTATGTCAAATACTTCCTTTTTTACTTTCTCTACTGGTAAGTAGGGGAAGTATTGTATTCCACCCAAAAATTCGATGTCGAGATTTCACCGGAAACATATGTTTTGAGGACCCCTGAATCCAAAAAAAGCATTTTTAGAAAAAGGTCCGTGTGTGTGTCTGTCTGTGTGTCTATGGACAGCATAACTCAAAAACGAAAAGTCGGTTAAAAACCAAAGTTGGTATTTAAGTTTAATGTCTTTCAAGGATGCGACACGAAGATTTTGAAGAAAGTAGCCCCACCATAAACTACACTTTACATGCAAAATTTTTCCAAAATTTTTATTTTCTTGAAAATGACTAATGATTTTGATTAAAATGTCATATGTTTGAGATATTTTTATGACAAATGAAATGTATATCTTGAATTTTCTGGCTATAGCCCCTGTAGTCGTATTTACTCTGGACGACTTTTGCATAGCTGGTAAACCGTTAGAGATAGACAAAATCTTGGTGTACAAAAAATGTAGATCTTGCTAAAATACATACTTTATGTCTGAATAAATTTTCTTGTAGGGTGAACCATTTCGGAGATATTCTTTTTTATTTGCGTGAGTTTTGGAATACTTAAACTTTCGTGAAATGGAACATCGTTGTTCATTTGTTTTGCATGTTAAGTGTGGAAAGAGAACGGAATCTCAAAGCTTTAAAAGATTTGACTATCGCACAAAGCCTACTGTATTCTAATATTCCCCGTGCACCTACAAGGAAATAAACAATAAAATATTTTGTACAAAGTTTATCTTAACACGAAGAAGGTATAGGAGTAAGACTTTGTAAAAATGGTTAGTACAAGAGTAGAGAAAGTCATGTGAGTGCAACACATCAGATTTTTTCTCAGGGTGTGCGTAGGTGGGTGTGAGAATGGAGGCTATTAAATGAGAAGTATTATATCTGCTAACTTCTAAAGCACTTGACGGTTTAAAATAACTGTTTTCGTAAAGTTGCCGTGAGGTTTTGAAATGGTAAATCCTGCTGCAGCGACCGCCAAGTGTATATAACCGGCGCACTCCTTATGCACTACAAACTGACAATCTATAACAACAAAACACCCCTGTTAGATTTTAAGACACAAAGGACCTGGTTTTAGAATGACACCCTCTTTTATCAACTTTGTGTACCTGTGTTTTACAACTTTGTAATTAGTGAACGTGTGGAGTTCCAAGTATCGGACCCTTGAGCTTATTCTTGTTTATCACTTCGTCGGAACACCTGATTGCCTTAGCTGTCCTGACTTATAGCCGATTCCTTTTCCTAAGGACGTATCTTTCCTTGCTGATGACTTCGTGTGCCCTGACAAAATTACAAGTTTGCTACGTACACTGTGTATTAATTTTAACATACGAAAATGATTTGTTGGTATTATTCGTTGCAATTATTTGTCTATTTCCCTACCATTTATAAAATCATTCATGACTGATTCTGGTATCAGGTTGTATAAAACAAATATTTAGAGATCCCTTGATAACACAAGCATGTTTTAAACCGCAGCATAAGAAGTGATCGATTTTTGCCACATATAGATGGTGACATCACACCTAGCATGAAGAAAAGATGTTAATAACTCCGCCCTTGGGTACAAATGGTGCGCTGTGATAATGAAACCCCCGAAGCGAGTATTTCAAGAGGATATATGTGCCACATTTGAGCTGCAAAAAGAACCAAAGACTTACACATAGAAGTTTTTAATGGATTCTTCGTGTTTTTTCTTTACCTCCTTCAACATTTCAAATCAATATCTCGATTCCAAGAGGCCAAGCCTTAGTCTTTCAACTTGTGCGTTTTCATACACAAAATTGTAATAAAAATTAATAGTAAAAAACGTTTTAAAACAAGCTTTTATTTAAATGATCTAAACAAGAATAAAATGAACTTTAAATTGAATCAAATTCGTCAATTTATTACAATACACAATTTATAAGTCAAAGCTTGTCGCGAGATTTAGCTGCTTAAACAAGAATACCATATGTAATTTAATATTGATACATATAAGTAATTTCTAAGAAAAAAGTGTTTTTTCATTAAATAGATAAATCTCGTGATATAAATAAATAAAAAGACTTCACTGCATACTACGCTCTTGGCTGACGGTTATTGAAATCTTCAGATAATTCGTCAGGTAAAGTTAAAAATATAGCACAAACATATTCCTAGAGAATCGGACTTAATAAAAGGTTAAAAAGCTTACATTTGTACTTTTTGACCATTTTTTCCTATCCATCCCCTTGAAGATGCAAAGAAAAAGCTTTTATAATAAGAGTTTGCATTAGAGAATGTAATCTACATATAACACCTAAATATATTTATATAAATAAACTTTTATTATGTGTAGGTCCGGTTCATCCTATGATTTTTACCTGCAGTATTTGGCGTACTATTGTTTACTGTAGGTAGATGGTAGAAAAATATAATAGTAATATTTTTAGACATCTGTAACTTAAACTAAAAGTTTTAAACATGACAAATGAATCGAAAGTTGAACTTGATCGTACGAGTGTAATAAAATTCCTATACAACTGTATTTTTCCGACCCTTTGTATGAGTATTTGCATCGGCTTTCTTTTATTAGCTTTTACATTTCATAATGTCTGTTTACGTGATTAATTTCTCATGGCGGTTCGCCATTCAAATCGTTACACTGCAATTTATCACAATGCCTTATCCAGTTAACCTGTTCCTAATGTTGGCAGCCTTGTACTTTCTTTGATCCGAATCGTTACTCTTTTATTTATGGTCAGAACAATCAATAAAATGGCGGCAGCTACGCATATGGATGAAAATGAATTCCAAAAGACGGATAAAATTTTGTGAGCTACCGAAAAGGTAACAATAATATATTATATAATCGCTTCATTGAGTGGTGTAAGCTTGATTAGTCGACAAAACATATTTATTCTCGTCTATTGATGCTGTTTCTCTTAGTTGCATATAGGCCTGGAATCAATGTTAAGGATTTAATATAGTGTCTGCCACACATGTTAAAAGTGGTTTTATTTTGTTTGTAAAATTGAGTATTTACTTGCCACCAAATATTAATAGACTTTTAAACGTAAGCAGTACTAAAGAAAGCACTAATGAACAGATACATAAGATTTGTGAGTGCTTTCGTAAATCAAACGCAAATACGTGTAACCAACCTGCCATTGTAATACGGTGCACGTCCGAGTGTTAAAGAATGGCAAAGTCCGCGTATAGTGGAAGGAGTTAAATCCAACTTACACCCTTTCGCAAACGTAGGACCTTCGTACTATTCTCTATCTGGCTTGAAAAACCGCTTAATTTTTCTCAGAGGCTTCTTTACCAGGATTGAGGTTATTTTACAAGCCATCATGGGACCACCGGCTTTACTTCCCTATTGCCTTCCGCTGGCTTTGAAGCTGCGACCTCATTTTCTTCGCAGGCTCTGCTTGTATCTTATATTAGAAATAGCTATTAATAAATTTAGAAATCGCTTATGAAAACGTTAAAATGTGGCGATGAATAAAACCAAAAATAGTTCCAAAATAGAATTGAGCAGTGTATGTGAGACAATATCCACTGTATCTGTGGTACAGCATCGCCTCCTTCTGTTGTAGCATTGCAAATGAAACAATTGCAATTTTGTTGCCACTGCGCCAGCAAAAGCCACGCCTCGTAGTCTCAGCGGTTATTCATTACGTCACTTAACTTGCAGTATTCGGAAAATTCAGCAAGGAAACTGCGATAAATGTTAGTTACGCAAGGAGAGTGGAGTAGCAATTAAAGAAAATGGAGGGCTATTAGCAAGTATTATTTGCCCAAATTACGTGAGGAAGGGTTGGATGAACCATCATGACTTAACTACCGCGCCCCCAGAAATAACACCAAATCGATATGCTTTGTTCCCCATTCCTACTGACATTTACTGACATTTTAGCTGCAGACAATAGCCATTAGCGACGCCTTTACCAGAATTTGTTTGAAAAGTAATTCAACTTCACGTAATTGTGATATGATAGGCGTATTAATGCTACATTTGCTGTTTGAGATATAGAGGTCAGCCAGTTGCATTTGTGTCTTAATGTGTTTTGTTTCTCAATGAAAGCAAACAATGAAAACAGAACCGGGTTCGTCTGAATGAAGCAAGTTTTATAAAGACAAAACTTTCATACTTTCCAAGAGTTTGTAATACCTGTATGCATCGTTTATGGTCTTGCATTGGTCACTTTACAATTCCAAAGACTAGCAGGAAAGGCATTTTGTAGATAATTTCTAAATTATCGATTTTGCTATGGTAGAGGAAATATTGATCGTCTCTTTAGCACGGTGGTAGCACTGCTGCTTACCTAGTGGGAGACCCGAGTTCGATTCCCAGTATTGCCGTGGAGATTTTCTTCAGCTGGGAAACCTGGTTCGAGATACACTCAGCCTCGTTAGGTCCCTTCGTGAGAAGTTACGTGATTGAGAAGTAGGAAGGCTGGAAGGGTGCTAACCACGTTCCACGCTCCTATACTGCACCCCACTAATGAAGTTTTCAGTGTCTTTGTTATTTTTAACCTTTTCCCCCTCAATTATCAATGGGAAGTATTGCATTCCATCCAAAATTTCGATGTTGTTTTTTCACCGGAAATATATATTATGACAGAAAGGCTATTTGATGAACCCCACTCATGACAGCAGTGTAACAAAATGACAAAATCAGTCCGGTTACTTTTCCAGCACTTTATTGTCTTCTAAAATTTTTACCACAAATACAGTTTTCTTCTCGTCATTAACACGGTTTACAATTGTTCAAGCTATCACAACTCACAGCTTTTACATCTTGTAACCTTGCTCAGTCCTTTCAGTGTCTTTCATCATTTTCTCTGTCTCATATACTAATTACGATGTTACAATCGCTCGATGCTCGTTGAATCTTCTTTACGACGCACGCACACACGAACACACAGCTTTCTCGCCTCCTCATATAGACGGGAGGACGTCACGCGGACCTTTCTCGACTTTTACACACACGCTAGCAATCACATGCCTAAGTGTTTCTCAAAAGTTCTGGAGAAAGCCCCTTTTGTGTAGCCGCTTCCGTTATAGTCAGTCACGCACACAAACAATTGTGCGAGGCAGCCTGGCCTTGAACGCTTTTGTCCGTTCGCCGACCCTCCATGTGATTGGCCCCGTTCATTCTTTACTTGCGCCGAAATGAATGAAATGAAAAACGTTATTTGGGCATGTTGTAAAAACATGCCCTGGCTGTTTTAGGGATAGTCCCTCTTCAGCCGCGTATTTAAATTTTTAAACTGGGTACGGGCGATACTAACATTTTTTAAAAAAGCGCCTCTCCCGAAAGCTGCCCTTTATGAGGGAAAAATGCATTTTTTTATTTCGTCAAAAGGGATTCTAATGACTGTATTCTGTATCTGTATTCTAGGAATGGCCTGTGAAGTGCTGTTCATTCAGAATGAACTTTTATGATTTCATATACCAGTTAAACCACAAAGGATTGACAAAACATGCTCTGCAAAAAATGCACTTCTGTTTATATAATGTTTTTCTTTGCATCAGCCATTTCCGAGATATCCGTTATTGTTGCCTTGTCACGTTTTTAAATCAACATTTATTTAAAAAGCTACCCACACTGCATTTCATAATTTTACATATATTCTATGCTGTGCTTTCTTGTAGCGTGGTTAATTCCCTTGCGTTTAACAGTGAATGTTTCCCAACATTGACAAGCTGTGGTGTAAAAAGACGAGGAAGGTATCAGTGACATCATCTAGTGTAGAAACATTAGCCAGTGTTGACATGGCTCCATGTTTTTCACAATTGAAGTGCGTTAATGAAATTGCAGCCAGGGAGTGGCATGCATTATGTTAATGGACAACATTCGATATTAATACTGTACGTAGTAGACTTCACTTTCGACATGAATAATTTGTGATTAAACTTTGCTCTAATTGACCCTCTCTCCGCTCAGCATAGAACATAGCTTCGATTTCCGCATAAGATCACTTTCTTAATTGGAAAATCTGGAATTTTTACAAGCATCGTATTGGAATGTATTGTTGCTAACACAAAAAATAAAACATTCTTACGTCTTTTTCTATCTACTTTTCTATAAACTTTGCAGAAAATATAGCTCATTCAATCCTAACATTAAAATAGCTTATTATGACGGCATAAATCCTGCGAAATTGCCTTTTTTCTGACACCATTGAAGAAAATGAATGACGTAATTATGGCAACAAGACAGCATGACGTCATCACCGTAACAACATAATTTTCTCGTGAAATCGTCACATTTTTCGTTTCTCCATCCACAAAACATTTCATTTTCTTTTTCGTAAACATCTTTTGATTTTTCTGAAATTAATAAACTCAGCGTTGTTGACTTCGTTCAGAATATCAAGCGGAATGCAATCCATATTTTCAGTAGTTTTATCATAACCTTCCATTTTCCTCTATAAGTGTTGAAACAAATGAAACATGTGCTTAGCAACCGTATGACGTCATACATTTCTGATTTCTGATACATTATAATTTTACGTTTAGAAGATGTAAAGAGGCTTTTAGCACGATTTACGTTTCAGAAGGTCTTCAATATTTGGTGTAAAAGATGAAGTGCACAGTCTCAAAAGATAAGCAGGGTGATTTTCACTTGTCTTGCTGCGATATTCACTTTTAATGTAGTTCGTTTTTTAAAATGTTTGTTCTGAGAACATTTTAAGCACCTCTGCAGTAGACTGAAATGAGTCAAATGTTTAAGAAGTGGGTGTCTATATGTTGCGTTCTAATTCCATACTCACGAGGAAAACATAAAGCATAAAGTATTGAAAAATTGAAACCAATAATAAAGAAATATTTCGGAAACGGTTAATGCCGCTATAAAAATGGTAAAATTATGTGTTTTAGCGTTTTTATCTATATCTCAAGTTACTCCAGTTTGATACACAGAAGTCTCAAGTGGCTTTTTCTACCCCTTCTACAAGAAATATTCTATCTACGTCACATCAATGGAGATAAATGTTTTTAGAGATGGTTTTATTGCATGAATAGGGGAATACAGTAGGGTTAAGTGACAGTCAATCTTTTTAGAGCTGATCTGCATGCGTTCCCTTTGTATGACGAGGAGAAACAAAAACGAATAATAACTTCCCGTTTGAGAAATTATTTAATTATAAAATTATTATTTTATTATTACCAAAGGAATAGCAAGGAATATCACAAAAATGGTTAGCACCACAAAAAAACATACTTTACATAAATTATGCGTTATAACAAGTTTTACATTTTTGTGAAGACTATTTCTTACGGTTTACCAGTTATTCAAACGTCATTCAGAATGAAGAGCAATTCAGAGGAATTGCCAGAAATTTCAAGATCCATATTTCTTTTGTTGTGAAAATATCTTAAATATGTGTATTTTAACCAAAATCGTTATAGCTGTTTTGGGGAAAAGCAACAATTTCGAAATTTTTGCCATGTAAAGACTAATTTTAGGTGGAGTTTTCTTGAAAAGCTTTGAGTCGCATTCCTGAAAGATCTGAATTAAATGCCAAGTTAGGTATTCATCCTACTTCTCGTGAGTTAGCTGTTCAGAGACAAATAGGTTCATTTCTGAAATTCCTTTTTTTTTTTTTCCTCTTTTTTTTTTTTTTTTTTTTTTTCCCTTTCTTTTTGTGTTCATGGCACCTCAGAACGCGTATTTCCGGAGACATTTTGGTATCGAATATGTCTGTGGAATGTAATAGCTCTTCTGTTCATTATATAGGTAGGTTGAGAAAGGAAAAAAATGTTATCTTAGTTAAATGCGTCACTTTCTCTACCTTAAATAAATAACCTTAAATAAATTTCTCTACCTTAATAAATTTTTACAAATGTAAACGGTCGCAACTAACGGTTCGGATGTTTCAGGTGCCGGATATGGTTCGATCTGTGTCCGCTACGCGGGTGCTGGCGCTGCGGCAGCAGACACAGATACTTTGGGAGCGTTATTTCTCATCCATTGAGAAAATTGTCTTCACCACCTTCGAGGTAAGTTGTCTCATAAAGTAGAATCTCTCTCTATCAAAAGTTGTCTGTGACATAAAGGCATGCATCTTTCATTTTTAGGTATGCAGGCTTCAAACCAATTTTTATGTACTGTACTTCCACTAGTGTTTTAGCCAGGGTAGATGGTCAAGTTAAAATATCTATGTGTCGCCAACCTCCGAAAACAAAAACTTATAAATACAATCTAGTAGTAGTATTTCAAAATCCATAACGTGGTTTTGTTTCTACCCTCTTGAAGATAAAAGATTGTATTTTTAAAAAGTTCACTTACCATCCTTGGGCTAGTAAAAAATTTACAATTTTTAAAGAATATGGAATAACTTTGGTCCCTTAAAATAAATTTAATATACAAAGTTAACTAAATTTTTCTAAAAAGGATAAAATTCCAAATTATAAAAAATCTATCATTTACGAATTTAGCAGTCTGGATTGTGACAGGGTTTGTAAAACTAAACGTCATTTGAAAACCAGAATGAAGGAGCATTTTAGAAACATTAAATATAAACAGATTGAGAAATCAGCTGTGGCAGATCATTTTTGCTCATTTTATCATGAAATAAATCCAGAGGTTAAATTATTAAAACAATGAAATTGACCTATAGATTTAATTCTTTGAAAAAAGATATTCATTTAAAAAAACAGGAACCGCGTTATGAATTTTGAAATACCACCAGTAGATTTTACTTATAGGATTTTGTTTTCAGAGGTTGGCGACACATAGATATTTTAAATTGAGCGTCTGTAGCTATGGTAACTGGTTTAAACAAGCTTTGAAAATGTGGTGAAAGAATCTTAAAACTAGTCAGCAGCATTTGAACAACTTGCAGCAATTACTAAGATAAGTGAAGCTTTTAGTTTCTAATTTGTTCATATTTTAGATCAAGTTATGTATTGAAGTTTGTCAGATTTGCGTTAGTTTTATTAGATGCACATATATGCGTATGTAGCACTACAGTCCCACCAGTACGAGTCCCATAAGCTATACAGATTAACGCGGGTATATTTTATATAATGCAACATTTAACTGTAAAAAGTATCACTCAGTGACGGAAAAGCTGATTTTGCCGATAATACGATTACGGCATCACGTGATAGATAATATCAAACACATTCCCCTCATGACAAATTAATACCTACAATGCCGGCTTGGTTTATATAAGATTGTCGCAGTCATGGAAAATCGAATTTGTCCCAAATTGGTACTGGTGGATGAGTCTAACCAGAATTGTCTATAAATAATAAAGAAAAACTTCGCTGGGCGTTAACCTTAACCTATAAGTCAATGACTAAATATTTAACAAAAGCATGGTTATTTTACTTGGATCCTCTGGTTCCACAGGTCGCTGGAAATCGAACCCTGGATCTTCCGAGTGCGAGTCTTGGACATTACCGCGGAGCCATTTCGTTTGGTCTTACTAAGGCAAGAAGTAGAGAAGTTAAAAGTGCAATGAAAGATTAGTTTAGAAATCTGATTATAATTTCTCTCAAAACATGGATTTCCGGTGAAATTTCGATATAAAAAGTTTGGTTGTAACACAAAACTGCTCTGCTAGACAAAGCGAAAGGCACCACTACAGATTTATTTAAATTTTGATGTGATGCCTTAGCGCAGATAAGGTTGGCAGCAACGTCGAACGGAAACAGCGAACATTTTCAACCGGAAATACGTGCAACAATCATCACAACTCGATTGTTGCTGTTTTGACATGCAGCGTTGCTTTGAATTTGACGCACGAACTTGGAATATAATAACAGAAGTTACACGTGATCAACTCATAACTCTTTAAGGAAGAAGTGAAATCGATATCGCCGAGAACTGGAACACTTTTGAGCTTTGACCCGAATTGATTTCGAGTTTAATGAGTGTTCTGGGAAAGACGCAGATAATAGCAGCAATAACTCATACAGAAGGGCGTTACTGTATTGCAAATTACGTCTCGTTCCCTTACATTTCTGTACAAGAGTGGCTTTTGTCTGATTTATCACAAATTTACCAACGTTTGAATAGAAGCCTAAGATTGCCTTTGAAACCATGACAAATGTTAGGGAATGTTGCTGGGCACCGGAATAAATAATAATGTAACTAAAAACAAAATCTGATGTGTTACATTCACATGACTTTCTCTAATCATGCACTAGCCATTCTTACAAACTCTTATTCCTACATCTTCTTCATGTTAGTTGAAATAAACATTTGCAGAAATTATTTTATTGTTTATCTTCTAGGTGCAAGGGGAATATGGGAATACAGTAGACTTTAAGCGCTAGTCAAATCTTTTAAAGCTTTCAGATTCCGTTCTCTTTGCACTGTTAACATATGAAAAAAATGAATAACGATGTTCAATTTGACAGAAGTATAAGTTCTCCAAAACTCACGCAAATAACAAGGAATACTTCCGAAATGGTTCACTGTACAAAAAAAATTATTTAGACATAAATTGTGTGTTTTTAGCTAAATCTCCACTTTTTGTATAATAAGATTTGGTCTATCTCATACTGTTTAAAATAAGATTACATGAGCTATAGCCCTAAAATTCAAGATATACATTTTATTTACCCTAAAAGTATCTCAAACATACGGCATTTTAATGAAAATCGTTAGCCATTTTCAAGAAAATCAAAATTTTCCAAAAATTGCAGAATACCCTCTGAAGTTCTCTTCGTTCTGAATGACTTTGAATAATTAGTAAACCGTAAGAGATAGGCAAAATGTTACTACACAAAAAATGTAGATTTGGTGTGTTGTTTGGGAGATCTGGTTCGGGACACACTCAGCCTCGTTAGGTCCCTCCAATTGAGAAGGCATTTGATTAAAAAGTAGCGGCCCCTGGTCGAGAAGACTGCATCACCGGCCGGGAGAGACCGGGGCACTGACCACGTCCCAGCTCCAGTACTGCACCCCAATCATAACGCCTGTGGTGGGCAGAGGTGGGGAACGCAGCGGTCGGACGGTAGACCTTTGTGGATGGGCCGTTGTGCAACTGTGTTATGGTGTTAAATTTTGTTGTACAATTTACCATTTCCGAGATATTCTGTATTGGTTTGAATTGTCCAATACTTACACTTTTCTCAAATAGAAAGTGGTTATTCTCGCCCCCACTCGCTTGGTTATGAAGATAAGACGGAATCACAAAGCCATCACATAGCGACCAGCTCTTAAAACGTTTGACTGTCGCTACAGTGTGCTATATTGCCCTAATCGCATAACGAAGCGTGCAACAAAGGTGCTTCTACAAATGTTTATTTCGGTTAACATGAATGACGTGTTAAAATGCTATATTATTACTTGTTTATTTTTCATCTAGCTGCACTTAAAACGTCAGGTCACGTATATTATTAATGTTATTTTGAATAGTTACAAGTTAAGCGTGTAACCTTCACCTAAAGCAGGAAGAAACAAAAGCACCACGGTAGAAGAACGTAGGAACTCCGAAAATGTAAATATGCAGTAGGTATATTAGAGCGAGCCGTTGTTCGGATAGAGATCTATCACCCTTTGTGTGTATGTGTGTACTCGAGGGTACGTGAGAAAATCACCGTAATATGCCCTAATGACGTCACACAGCAGATATGTATCCCAGACACGCGAAGAACTGAGCTGTTCAGTACGTGGGCTGCACTTGCCACAGCCTGCTGGCTCCTAAATTAAAAACCTTATGTGCTACACTCACATTACTTTCTTTATCCACTCCTTCGCCTTTTCTTACTAACGCATCGTACGTGAGTACTTAGAGAAAGTATTGTATTGTATTGTATTGTATTCCACCCAAGTGACTAGTGTCTACATTTCATTCGAAATACATGTTTTGAGGTCTAAGAATCATAAAACTTTTTTGAAAGTCTTCTCCCGCGCGCGTGGGTGTGTGTTTTGTGTGTGTGTGTGTGTGTGTGTGTGTGTGTGTGTGTGTGTGTGTGTGTGTGTGTGTGTGTGTGTTTACATATATGGTAGACCGTAACAGAATGGCAAAATCTTACTCCTTAAAAAATGTAGATCTCTTTAAACCGCACAATTTATTCCAAATAAAATTTTAGTTGAGTTTAATCATTTCCGAGAATTGACTCATGTGAATGCAATAGCCGATCTTGTTTTTGTGTATAAAACATATTAATATAATTGAATATTCTGCGTGTGTTTTGTAATGGTTTAAATACCGTAGTAACACGATAACTCGTATAATTGCTTAAGTAACAGTGAAGTAAATGCAAGTTTTGTTTGCTCGTCGCTAGGCGGAGGAGGAAGAAGAAGAAGATACATGTTTTAATTTCTTCTTACGAGCTAGGAACTCCAGTTTACCTACAGAATCACAGCAGTTGCCGCTGTTTAAAACCGTGTTTTGTTTCCTTTATCGCTACTCATTTTTTTGCTTGCTTGTTGGAAATTTTTCCACGCAGGTGCTATAAAGTTTATCCCGGCGCCTCTTCCTTTATTTGTTTTATCTTTATTCCTTCCTTCATGGCTGGTTTATGCTGCTTTTTAATACAGTTTAATTACCTACGGTACCTTTTATGCATTTTGCCTGTAGCATTTCTGTTTTCAAACACGTTATTTTTATATGCATTTTTGCGCTAATTGGGCGTCTTCTGTTTGTAATATACGTACAAAGCATCTTCCTCTCTTCCCTCCATCGCTCTTGTGCACTTATTTAATGTCACTTTGACATCTAGGTCGTATCGTTGCATGTAGATTCGTTAATGCACATGATTCATATGCACCAGACTTAGAACTTTGTTGCTTTCTAGTTGACCTAATTGGAAGGTGGATTTTTGAGACTTTGTAATTGCTGTGTATGCACTAGATGCGTTAATTATCTGGTTTACTGTCCGGGCAAGTTCTGGCCTTGATTCTATCCTTTGCCACGATCATGTGCCCGTTCACTGGACTACAACAAAAAGTATAACACCAATAATGACCTTTAGTAATGGACTCGAACATACACTAATGGACGATATGAATGTAAACGCCCTGCGTAGCTCTTTTTCGGGTTCTGTGGCTGTGGAATATCATTTTCCCATTTTTGTGACAACTTCTATTTATATTTGGTGTTATGAAATATAAAATATGGATTAGAAGTCTATGTATAGCCTAGAAAGTGGTGTTCTTTGCTTAGTATATGCTTATTGTGCTACCAAGGAAAATTTCAGCACGAAACAATACTATTTCTACAAGGATGCTTATAAAACAGAATTATCATTTATTTTACGTGAAATTTTGATCCATTTACTGCAGTTTTACATTCTAAATAGCACGTCATAGAAAAAATATGTTTTGTTGGACGAGGGAAAGTTTTATGGATTTAAATTTCAGGAAGTTGGCAATATGTAAATTAAGTATTGTTTAAATAATGTAATATTCATAAGGAATGCCACGAGTGATTGTCAAATTATCGATAAATTCTCTAGTCACGAAGTTACGAAGTTAAGACTATTTCACGAATTAAGGGATGATATAGCATATGAAACGATGTAATTACTAACTTGTTAAAAGAATCGTGAAGCAGGTAGTATACATCAGGACACATTGCCAGGGCCTTCTAGGTTCTAATATTGATGCTCCAATTTGTTACGATGTTGGCAAGAGTGAGTCATATTTGACATTTGAATAACGGCTCTATTGCGTGAAATTACGTTGCTCATCTGTTAGCTAGATTCTCTAATCTGATCATAACATAAGAAAACCAGAGGAAGTGATAATGAAAATGTGATAACTTTTTCGCAAAGGAAGGCTGTCATTGGTTGAAATTTGAAATTGTTATGATTGGTTGATTTCACCCAACTCACGTATGAACATAATAGACTAATTTGAAACTTCAAGTGAGTAGATGAAAATCTGAAATGCAAACAACACTGGTTTAATGATTTATTTGGCAGTGTAATTTTTGAAATGAAAGGCCGGTATGTAGGATAATCCAGTATCCACGCAAATATTGCCGGCCTATGCTTTGTTTCTTCAAAGCCCCTGAACTTGGTTTTACAACTCGGGCCGTTGCCATGGTTACATCACACACTAGCGTGGTACAAGCTTGACGCCAGTATGTGGTCATTCGTGTTTGATACAGCTTTGTCGTGGTTTTCCCTTGTTGTGAGGTCAAAGCGCATTCCTGGACCAATAGCGTCCGCACAAGAAGAGTAGCATTTTCATACATTCTTGCTTTGTTTCCAAGATTTGTCAGAGGAAGGCACCTATGTACATAAGTGAAATTCTGCGGTCTCCGGAGATTTACACAACAATCACAGATTCGTATCGGTAGCTCGCCCTGTTCCTCCGCGACATGTTAAAAAATCTCATGTGTTGCACTCACATGACTTTCTCTACTCTTCTACTATTCTCACAAACTCTTATTCCTCTATCTTCTTCATGTTAGTTGAGATAAACATGTGCAGGAATTATCTTACTGTAATTTCCTTGTAGGTGCAAAGGCAATATGGGAATACAGCAGGCTTTGAGCGTGTCAAATCTTTTAAAGTTGGTCGCTATATGAAGGCTTTAAATTCCCGTTCTCTTTGCACGGCCAAGAGATAGACAGATGAATAACAACCTTCCCTTTAAGAAAAGTTTAACTATTGCAAAACTCACTCAAATAACAAGGAATATCTCCGAAATGATTCACTTCACAAAAAATACATTTGGACATAACTTGTGTGTTTTAACGAGATCTACATTTTTGTATGCGGTTTACCAGTTATGCAGAAGTCAAGAGTAAACAGGATTACATAGGCTATAGTCAGAAAATTCAAAATATACATGATTTTTGGATTCAAAACATACATTTTCGATGAAATCTCGACATCGAAATTTTGGGTCGAAAATAATAATTCCCCTACTTATTATACGTAGGGACGAAAGTAAAATATGACGTGTTATGTTCACGTTCTATAAATTATTCTTAGAAAAGCTTATTTTTCTTCCTATTTGATGTTAATCTAGATAAACATTTGCAGAAATAGTTTCATTACACAGTTCGTTATAGATCAAAGGAAACCTTGATAGTCAAATATTTTAAACTTGACCCCTTTGAAGTTCAAAAGGATAAACTACTGCAAATCTCAAAACAGTTGCCCTGAAAATTTGAGATAATCTGTGTTTTCAAGAAATTTAATTTTTCGTGTATTGAACTTTGTGTAATTGGTAAGCCAAAAGAAATGCACTAATCATATAAAACCCGCAAAGCCTGAAGAGGAATCCAAACTGAAAGTTTAACATTCTGTATTCGTAAAATATCTGAAGAATATGGTATTTTAATAAAAAGCCTCAGAGCCATTAAAGTTTGATCATATGCGCCCAAACCGCATCGTATCCATTAATATCTATCATTATGCTGTATGAAAAGCTCTTACTGCCCCTAATGGTACTTTTCAGTGGCTTTGTGCTACTGTAGTTAATTTCATCATAGTTTTATTTTTTACGTCCATCGTAAAGCTGCTTTGCATCCAAATAGACACTAAATAGGTAAAACTTTTTCTCTTCTAATCCTTTCATTATTAATTTTTAATTATCGGGTTCCTCTTCAGTTACATATATTATGCTGATTTTACTCGGGCCATTTTCAACTTAATTTTGTACACCAGGTTTCAGATCACTAAATTGCGACTTTGGTTTTCCTTCAGATGTCTCCTTTACCACCGTCACTTAATATTGTTAGAAGATCGCCATAAGATATCACTTCCCTTGTTTCTTCTGATGCTGATAACGTCTCAAGTAGGGTCTCAGTCAAAATAATGGTCCTGAAATGGAACTTTGTGGACATCCTTTAGTAATATGCTTAGTCAACAATAAGAGAGAGTCGAAATTGCACTAAAATAATGTACATAGATCCCTGTAAGACAATTTCTTTAAAATAACCTTACTGTCTTATTAGACATTTGTAAGTAGACCTCCCCCTTTTTTTACGTCCTTCGGGGCTTCTTGAATGTGAAGCAGACACGATACTGCCACACCACAGAGGCGGGCACCCCTTGTTATTGATTTGTGTTTATCAACACTGTCGCTATTCGGTTGTTTCTCACGATATATAGTGTGAGTTTCAGGGTCAGCATATACCAACTAACTTTTAAACATCTGATTGCTAATTCCGTTTCCTCTGTCCCTCTTCTACCCACACCAAAATGCATAATTAAAATATTTTTGAAAGGGTTTAAAGGAAGCTTTGTTGAGAATAATGTGTAGAAGATATACAAAAATAAACGATAACCTGTAGGGATAGTTATGTGAGTGTAGCTCATTAGATTTTTATACTAATTCCAGACCTTCAGCAACAATGTGACAACTATCCCTATTTTTACACATTTTGTTTCGCGAAGTATATCGCTACCTTAGAGTCAACATGCACGAACATAATTGCACTCCAACACAGTTGAAATCAGAGGGTTGGACCAGATAGGGGTTGCAGAATGGGGGATGTCTCCCTCTGTCGATGTTCTTCCCCCTTCTGCCCTTGTTCTGACAATGACTCGCAAAATGTGAAAAGAAACGGATAACTTCTGACATGATGGCAGGCCTGTCTAATTACCGACTGTCTTTTGTTTTGTCTCTCCCCATGGTTTCCATGGCAACAGCGAGGTTGGCATTACCTTAGTGGTATTGCAATCATTTATATTGAAAACAACTCGATAATACTTAATTTGTACAGACAGCTTTTACACATTTTGTTGTCTCTATGTAAGGAAGTATTGTATTTGATTGAATAAATCTAAACTGTCACAGTCACTCCTTAATCTACCCATTACATAACCTCTTATATATTTATGTAAAAATAAAAATGATTCTATTCATTATTAACTTTTCACTAGAAATAATCTCAAATTAAGCAATATGGACTTGGTTATTTGCATAATACGAAAAGCTGTTTGTATATTGAAAGTCAGGATTTGTTACTTATGGAACTACTAGCTGAAATACTCGACGTTTCCTGTGATTTGAGATTTATCCCTAAAACTTTCGGACTTTAGGTTGCACTTGCCCAACAGCCTTGAGTTTCTTTGAAGATATTTAAAAAATATTACTTAAGACAGCTAAACAAATATATAAGTAAAACTCTTAGGATACTATAAAGAATATAAGAAATAAATAATTAAAAATACTGGGAAGACACTATGCAAAAGCACTGTTGAAGAAAAACGAGTAGAGAAAATCACGTGAATGTGATACATTGGGTTTCTGGTTCCATAATGTACAAAAGTATATGAACTGTGTGTTGAAAAGCTAATAGAGAAGAACATGTGAATGTGTTACATACAAGAACAGTAGAAAAAACCCTTGTGAATGTAACACGTTGCATTTCTATTTCAACCGTAGAAAATCGTACGAATTGTATGTTGAAGGGCAAATAGAGAAAGGCGCGTAAACCCGCTTCTAAAAGAAAAGCAAGTAGAGAAAACCATATGAATATAATATGTTGCGTAGTAAAATGGATAGCACAGAAACCTTCTCTGTGAAGAAAATATTAAAATTTACCAATTTTCATCGCATTCCGGCAAATGGTATAGCAGCCTACAAAGGACAAACACTCATATATACAGGATGGAAGGAAAGTCATTACACAAATTAAAACCAGTCTGGAACACATTTTGTATATTACGTTATATTTTAGTTTTGTCGAAAACAAGCTGGCAACACTACAGATTGTATGGGTGTCATTTTCACTAGGTCGCTACATAAATAAACACCGTAGTGGTGCGTTTTGTGAACATAAACAAATACTATACCGTGTCCTTCCGTGTTTACTATGCGAGCGAAGGCCAATCACAATCGTTATCTCCCAAAACATTATACCACTCTGTGGCGTATTTGCAAGCGACCGACGTGTTTATATCCAGAAACCAGTTCAGATGTCTGACCAACCTCGACGCGCCTTCACGTCTGAAAAAGCTACTCTGAGTGTTCCTTTAATTCTTTTAAGTGATTATTTCGAAACCCTGTGTGAATTCCCATAATTATAACCGAAGCTATGTCAGAAATAAGTTAGTCTGCGCATCTTACAAGTAACAAACTGTTATCTTCGTACATTCCTGTGGAATTAGGAATGCAATTTGGAAGAAAAAACATTTATTTGTTCGGAATTCGCTGAACAAAGAACATATTAGAAGGAATGTAATAAGTTCTCTTCCACCCGCTATATATTGGAAAAAATATATATGTGGAAAAAATAATCACGTAAGATGCTTTGTTCATCTTCTTTATTTTCTTGGAATCACATATTAGGCCTAAGGGTCACATTCCATTTCTTCATCGAACGACCCAAAGATCTGTACACCAAAGGACAACTGTTTAGTAGTTGACGTGGAATTGTGGTTGCAGCCAATCCTCGGTACATACTCAAAATCTCCAGTTTCGACTGTAAAATTGTTTCTATAAGAGATCGATTTTCAATTCTTATGAGTCTAAATTATTTTCCTTATCTTACTTGGTATATCCTGCAGTTCTTAAAACTTCGATTCATTGGCTGTGATGCGATGTTTATCCCTTCCATATATGAGAAGTGCGCCTGCCTCTGGCGCGGAGGATCCGGGTTCGATTTGTCTTCTCAAATGGAGAGTCATTCTTCTCTTTTCTCCAAAAACTTAAAATGTTCAGCTATCGCAACGTGTCTCCTGTCTATAAATATTAGTTGTGTGTGAGTGGGGGGGGGGAGTTCTAAAAACAGCCATTATAAACCAACTACAGGTGACACGTGTGCCCTTTATTCGGGCGTTACCAGGTTCATATTCCTTGAGGTGACCAATCTGACGGATTTTATCGTGATTTCTTTCCGTTGCAAAGGTAAATACTGGATCGAAATCCAATACCATAACGCAAAATTCCACGCTTTGAGGTGTCCTATATTAAAAATTTGCATTTTCAGAAACGTGCGCCTGTGAACAGCATTGCTCAAAAACGAAGTCGGTTAGGTATTAAATAGGTATTTGGCAGCTTATTCGTCAGTATTTTTGTGAATACCTTATTCAATATATTGGACATCAAACTTATGGGACTATAGATGTTTAGATCGTCATGATTCCCTTTTTTGTGTATTTTATATATTAGTATCTTGGAACTTGTTGAGGTATTCTCTAAGTTTTTAATATCCTGTTAAACAACGTAGTGATTGCCTCTACTAATCTTTTTTACTACAAAGAATAATAACAGAACTAAACTGAGAGAGAGCAAAAGCGGGGGGGGGGGGGGTAATAATGAAGCCAATCAAAACAAAAATTCTGTCAAACCAAGAAGAATTGTCAGGGTTACTAGACGGAAAAACAATATAATATTGTAATATATCTGATTGGATCAAACCATCAGCTTAAAAGGGACAGGAAAAACTGAAGAATAAGACTGGCATGGGGAACATTTTGCAGCCTAGTGTCATTTTCTTGACACAAAAATTAGAATGAAACTAAGATGTGCGTCATTCCAGTTCCCTTATATGGATGCCAGACCTGAACATTTACGAAAGATCAAGTAAAGAAGATAAAAGTATGTCAACGAAAAATTGAGAGAAAATGACTGGGGGCGTAACTATACAAAACTATTTCATAAAACAATGACAGTAGCAGTGTTGATGTATGGTAGCCAGTCCTAAATTATGAATGAGAAAGAAGTAAATTAGAAGCCACAGAAATGTGACTTTTGAGAAGGGTAAAAGATTGTACCAGAAGAGATCTCTTGCGCAACGAGGATATCCGAGAACTAGGCATATATAACATAAATGATAAAATTGAAGACAACAAAGAGAACTGGAAACATCTGACTAGAATGAGTGACGAAACAATACCACTGAAAAATATATAGTACAAACCACGAGGAAGAAGAGATGTGGGACGTCCAAGGAAGAGATGGAGCTGAACAAAGGAAGACGGCACAGGCAATCTGCCTAATCCATGTAGTGTGGAAGAAGAGGAAGAAGTAGAACAACTTGTTGAGACAGGATTCAAAATTGAGGTGTTGAGGAAAAGCAGCGGCTTGGAAGACGTAACCACAACAACCAGTAAGACCAAATGGAGGTTGGGGGGGGGGGGGGGGACGACCAGTTAAGATGGACATACGAGACGGGGGAAAAGAAACGTAGGGAGAAGACGTTAGAAGACCTGGAGCTCCCAGGGACTCACCCTGAGAGAGTCTTTGAACTAATCCTACAATGATGGGAGACCCTTGCCTTAAAGGGATTTAATGGGTTTATTTATTTATTTATCCTTCTTTTACCTGTATCAAATTGTGGAGGAAATCAAACGGATACAAACATTAGATACGTATTGTAAACTTGCAGAGGTTCTAAAAAAAAGCACTTGCTAAGAAAACCTAATAGCGAATGTTAGCAACATAATGCTTCTTCTATCTACTACAGGAGGTACACTTATAAACATGGAATTTTCCACATTTACTACATGAAAGACAGCAAATTCTGTTATGTATGTTTGAAAGAAGTGGTTAATACATTGAACTTGGCGTTGAGTATCGGAGAAATTGAGATGTACCTAAATGTATGATAATTTCCAGTTTTCTTTGTTTGGTTAGGTTATTTATGTGATACTATTTTGTCCTGTTGTTGGTACAGTGGCTTGCAGGCCTAACAATTTTACACATCTATATACATTTTTCGGGCTTTTAACATTTATGATCTTTCTGGGTTTGCCCAAACCCCTTCGGGAGCCCGCTATGTGTTCTCGGGAACAGTGAGGTATAGTAATTGCTTTATGTTTGGTTTCACTTCTTTTATTCTTTATACATGTATACAATATTATTTGCACTCATTCATTCTCTCTCATTCACGCACGCACTCATACACACTATTTACACTTTTTCAATATTTACATAGATCCCATATTTAAACGTTGGCGCCCTTTGTTGGCAACATTTGTAAGGTGGGTGTTCCAAGAGAGTCGCTGGTCTAAGATGACTCCCAAGTATTTCACTTGCTGACGACTCTGCAATCTTTGACCGCCGACCGTGAGGTTCATGAAGCTATGAAAGGAAGCGGTTAGTGTACCGCTGCATTTCGAGGAGGCCGAAACGAGGGTTTTTATGGTGGTTGTAGATGGGAATGTCGTCAGCGGACATGGCAACTTTGCATCTGCCGTCCACGGGAAAGTCATTTGTAATTAGAATATACAAAAACGGGGACCTGACTGCCCCTTGTGGTACGCCAGCTTTCATTATTCGTTCATGTGAGGAGGAGCGACCCACTTGAACGTAGAAGTACCTATTTTCTAAAAAGCTATGGATTAAAAATAAATAATTTCGAAGGCCGGAAAAATTTTGGTGCAGTTTGTAAATTGGGTCATCGTGCCAGCACCAATTAAATGCAGCTTCTACGTCCAAAAGTGGAGCCAATGTGGAACCACCATTGTTAAACTGTTCAGTGACGTCATCAATGAGCCTTAGTAGCTGTAGTTCAGTAGAATGGCTTTTTCTAAAGCCAAATTGTACGTTGGAGAATTCCTCCATTTCCGAAATTGTTTTGTCAACCGAAAAAGTCTGAGTCTTTCGAACAGTTTTCCAACGTTGGATCGGAGACCCTGGTTTTGGTACCATGATGACCTTGGATCGTTTCCAAGTGTGGGGGAAGAAATTGTATGTAAGGCAAGCATTAAAAAGTTTTGTTAACTGCACCAGGACTTTTCTCGGGATGTGTTTGAGCTCCTCATTAGTTATCCTGTCCGGGCTTGCGGCTTTACCATTTGGTAATTTTCTAATATGTTTGAACACTTCCTGAAATGTGATCACTGATCAGTATCAGTGGTTGCTCGTGCTTCTGCGCCACCCAGGCTTCTATCCAGTGTTTAATATATTCTTGGACAAGGTTGGTGGTGGGATTGTCGGAGAACCTCTGCGTGAGACAGTCAGCAAACACCTCGGCTTTCTCCTCTGAGGAGAAGTTCAGGCCAAGTTGAGTGTGGAACGCCTCAGTGCCAGTGTTAACGCTCGAGGAGGTCTTAAATGCCTTTAATAATTTCCACAAGGAGTTGTCCGAATGGATGCTACTCAGCATTTTACTACTCCACTGTTAATTTTGTTTATTTTAATTTGACGGTGAATGATGTTGCCTAGCCACTGTGCTAGCATTTTGTATTCAGGCTGGCGATTTTGCCTCCAGAGCCTCATCAGGCGTCTTCGTCTGACAATGAGTACCTCCACCCAGGGGTACGTGCAGAAGCTGGGTGAACTTCTGGTGTATGTGGTAGCGCTTCGCTTGGCCGTGTGCAGCGAGGCGGTAAAGTGGTAGTAGTGTGGGCGTCTTGCTGGTGTCAGGAATCATGATCCTACGGGGCTTCTAATGTTGCGTGTGCGGAGGTACCGATGTGGAGCAGCTGACAAGGTTGAGCATGTTCCCTTACAGGTTTTGTTGTTGACTTTTGCTGTTGGTTTTGGCTGACTTCGTTGTCTGAGGGACGTTGCAGTGATTACTGTAGCGGCATCCTCGTCGTTCTCCATTGGGCAAACGTTGGTTGTTTTCCGTTGATCTGTGGGCGTCAAGACATGGAACTTGTTCGACGTGCTGACGGTGTCAGTAGATTCATGACGAATTTTCTTATTCGTGGAACTGGGGCGTGGTATCTCGACATCAGAATCGCCGTTCTCGTGTCCACTACCGATTTGGAGATGTTCACAGGGTCCACTGCGCTGCCAGCCTTCTTCTAGTTCAACCAGTTCCCACTTCTTTAGTTGGTGCTCGCGGTAATTGTTTACAGCAATTTTTCGGAAGTCCTCGGTTCGTGGGTTCACTTCCAGAAGTAGACCTTGATAATAGGTGATTTCATCTTCCAACTCCCCAACCCGCTGTTCTTCTCTAGGATCAGCTTCTACGTCCACACCAGCGGCCTCGGTGCTCGCTGCTTTCACTGTAGATCCTTGCGCAGAAGGCGTAGATACTGCGGTAAGTGATGTAGCAGCCACTTTGACATGGTCTGTGGTGGTAGACGCCATTTCACCGAAAGGTCACTGCCGGTTAGGCGCGGGGACGCGCTTGTGAAAACCACAACGGCACTGGGCCGCATGTGTACTTTCACGATCACTATACGTATCACTTTCACTGCACTATAAAAGGAGAATAGCAGTTTCCTCCACCTTCTGACTGATTCTTCTGTTGGCTACTGTTGTCTTCTTTCACTTTAAGTTCGCATTCACTTCAGCAGTTTAAAAGTTTACTTTCGCACGAACTCATGAATGTTTTTCAGATATCACTTTGCCAAAAAACACGAATTCCGTCTTTGCTGCGGCCAATGAGAGCTAAAATTGTTAGAACCAATCACCGCGAAGATTATAAAGCCCAATCAGGGCACAGGGTGGTTTTCACGCCGGGCAAACGCGGCTGGAAATCTCCTGGTTGAACTTATAACAGATAATGACGACTTAGAGGTACACCTTCCCCCAGATCCCACATTTTGGCACAAATCGGGGCACTTTGACCCCGAAATTTTGGACTTCGTACTAACAAAAAATGCGACACCTTTAATTAACTTTACAGTGTATCACAGCCTGGACTCTGACCATCTTCCCGTGCATTTCGATATACAGGGTGGCATTCCAGCCGGTGCCTCTGGGCCTCGAAGGAGGGCTGAGACCGACTGGAATAAGTTCACCACGGAAATGCACGGGATGGTGCAACCCCGGCTGTCATACTACAGCGAGGTAGACATAGATGTCACCATTGAAAACTTCACTGCCTCGCTACACACGGCCAAGAGAAGCGCTACCACTTACACCACAAGACCACCCGGTTTTTGCACGTACTCCGAGGTAGAGCAACTCATTGCGCGGAGACGACGCTTGACAAGACTGTGGCGGTACACCCGTCAGCCTGAATATAAAGTGCTAGCAAAATGGCTGCGCAACATCATTCGGCATCAAATTAAAATCAACAAAACTGAACAGTGGGAAAACAAAATGCTGAGTACCACCCATTCGGACTCCTCTTTGTGGAAATTATTAAAGGCATTTAAAGTCTCCACGAACGTCAACTCCGCAATTGAGGCGCTGCACACTCATGGCGGCCTGCACTTCTCCGAAGAGGAGAAAGCCGAGGTCTTCGCTGAGTGTCTTGAAGACAGATTCAGCGAGAACCCAGTTACCAACCGCGATATAGAGCGGGAGGTACAGACATGGGTACAAACCTGGGTGGCGCAGAAGCAAGAGCAACACCTACCCATCATAACACCGCAGGAAGTTTACAAGCTCATTAGGAAATTACCTAATGGGAAAGCTGCCGGCCCAGACAAAGTGACTAATGAGGAACTTAAGCATCTCCCGAGAAAAGCCCTGGTGCAACTGACTAAAATATTTAACGCCTGTCTGCAGCAAGGCTATTTCCCCTCTACTTGGAAACGAGCCAAGGTAATTATGCTCCCAAAGCAAGGGAAAAGCACCAGGCAACCGCAAAACTACCGCCCCATTAGTCTTTTGTCTACTATTGGTAAATTGCTCGAAAAACTTATACTTTTTCGACTTCAAAAACAAGTTTCGGAATCTCATGAACTTTCAAATTCACAGTTTGGTTTTCGAAAAGGACATTCTACTGATTTACAGCTTCTCAGACTAACTGATGACGTAACAGAGCAATTTAATAATGGGGCTTCAACGTTGGCGCTATTTCTGGACGTAGAAGCCGCATTCGACCGGTGCTGGCACAATGGCCTTATTTACAAACTGCACCACAATTTCCCGGCTCTTCAAAATTATCTGTATTTGCTGCACAATTTTTTAGAAAAACGGAAGTTTTACGTCCAAGTGGGCCGCTCCTCCTCACGGGAGAGAGTGATGCGGCCTGGCGTCCCACAAGGGGCAATCATGTCACCCTTTTTGTACATATTATTCACCAACGATTTCCCAGTGGACGCCAGATGTAAGGTAGCCATGTACGCCGACGACACTGCAATATACAACCACCATAGAAATCCCCGTTTCGGCCTTGCAGAAATGCAACGTTATGTTAACAACTTCCTTTCATGGCAACATGACTGGAAAATCAAAATTAATCCCAACAAATGCCAGCTGATTCATTTCTCTAAGCGGCATCACACTTTGGCAATGGACCTAACGGTCGGTGGTCAGGTATTGCATTGCCGTCGGCAAGTTAAATACTTAGGGGTTACCTTGGACCGCACAATGTCCTGGTCCACCCACATAAAAAATAGCGCCAACAAAGGCAGACAGCGGCTAAAGTTATGCGCCCCCATCTTCCGCAGCAAACAGCTGCAATTGAAGTCCAAACTCGTCCTGTATAGGGCTTTCATCCTGTCAGTGGTTCTTTACGCGTGTGTGGCCTGGGCAAACGCCTCAAAAACCGCCCTGAAGACTATCCAAACCCTCCAAAACCTCTCCCTCCGGAAAATCCTCTCTGCTCCCATCCTAACCACTAACCGAACCCTTCACCAAGAAACCCAGATCCCTTCCATACCCGAGGCAATAACAAAAAGAGCCACTGTCGCGTGGGCGCGCATCAGGAATCACCAAAATGACGTGATTGCCAATATTGGCAAGGGCGAGCCAAAGCATCGTAAGCATGCTAGAATTAAAATGTTTTAAACATTGCATGGCTCGCCGACTGATGCGCGCCCATGCAACCCAGGCCCTAGGCCACGCATTCCGGAAGAGGTGTGTGCCTCGGAAACGCCTCAGGAGCTGCAACCTGGCCGCACAGGAAAACTGCGGAAAAACTGTACATAGTGAAGTGTATATAGTGCAGTGTGTGTAAATATGTATATATGAGCGTGTGTGTGTGTGTGTGCGCGTGTGTGCGTGTGATGGGACATATGTGTGGTATGCCCAGGAGTGAGTGTGTGTATATATCCGTGTATATAAATTAAAAAAAAAAAAAAAAAAAAAAAAAAAACCTATCAAAAACTGACAAAAAAAACTGAGAATACGCCCAAAAACTGTTCTCGGTGGGCTAAGGCTGCCCACTGTATGGATTTTTTAAAAGATAAAGCAAACCCGAATTCACATGTGAATATTGTAAAAATTATAATTAATGTTAATTTTGGCCTGTAAGCCGGGCCCCTCTGTACCGGCACCAGGCAAATGCTTTCTTTAATAAAATAAAAGTTGAAAAAGTTGATAAAAATGGACCTAGGGGACCATCTTTATTACTTCCTAAAAGCAGCCATTATATATCAACTACCGGTGACGCTTGTGCCCTTCATTCTGGCGATCCCGGGTTCATATCCCGCGAGTTGTCCAATCTGGCGCATGTTTTCGTGATTTCTCTCAGATGCAATGGTAAATACTGTATCAGACATTAAATACCATAACTCAAAGTTCCACTTTAAGTCTTAAAATGTAGTACAACTGGAGAGAGCTGGTGATAGCGAGTGATCTACCATCTATCCACAGATACCGAAATCAGGTAGACTAATGCTATTTACCCGGTGATTCAGAAGCAGAGATACGTGTGTTCTGGAAGTAGAAACAGAAATGCAGTCGTCTAGCACTAATTATAAAGCCCCTGTTGACACGTGACGAAACAAAATGGTATGGTAAACGGATGAGATCTAGAGGGTTAACTATCAGTCACATGCTGAGCTTAGGCGAGCGAACGACATTTTTTACAAGACATGCTACCTGTTCGAGAGCAGAAGGTCAACATTTCTTGTATGTACAATAAGATTGATGCGCCTCTGACATTTTCCCGGCGATTGTATCGCGTACTGGAGAGAACCCGCAAAACGGTGTGCCATATGTGTGTGTGTGTGTGTGTGTGTGTGTGTGTGTGTGTGTGTGTGTGTGTGTGTGTGAGTGTGTGTGTGCGCGCGCGTGTGTGACAAAACGGCAGTTCGACGAATCTCACTTCTGACAACAATGTAACAAGATAAATCCTGTTACTTTTTTATCACTTTACTGCTCCACTTCCTCTCGTGTACTAATATTATGACGATGTAATTACTCGCGACGCTCGTTATATCTATACAACGGCACGCACGCACAGCTTTTTGCAGTAACTGTCAAACTCAGCGACTCGTGTCCGTAAATCAACTCCAAAACTCACTGTTTTGACCTCCTTACACACTGGGGATGACGTTACAGGACCTTTCTCGACTTGTACACACATGCACCGGAAATGACTTGGCTTGAAGTGTTGAGAACATTTTCGACACCTTTTTTATTTATACTGTCTTAACAGACACACAGCAGTCCCGGGAGGCAGCCCGGCCTTGAATGTATCTGCCCGCTCGCCGGCACAGCACGCGGCGCGCAGCAGTTAGGCCCCATCCGTCCTTTATTGAGCGTCGAGCCCGACGTCACAACTTTGGTTGTGTGGTTGTGAAGTAAAGTAGACAGCTGTAGTCGAGATAAAGAAACACTTTTATTTCCGTAAACAGTAACTTGTACACTCGTTGCAACAGCAAGAAAGTCTTTTCCGATTCTCCAACAGCACGACTCCGAATTCGTAACACAAAGAACTGTCCCTTCTCCGTCGGCACAACGCTTCACATCGTCTGTCCGTCTCCGTCGGCACGACTACTCAACCTTCACATACGTCTGACTCACTCTTCTCACACTTTACCGCTATTTATATCTCCCAGGCACTATTCTGGAAGCTTCAGGAACGTTCACTTATTGCGGTGAGATACAAAGTAGAAGACTCCAGAAGAATCTATCCTTTTCTCTCTTTCGGCAAGCACCCCAACAATGCGGCCATTCTCTGTCTCTTTCCTTCGGCTCCTTTGCGGTAGTGCCGACAATAATGCGATGGGTGACACTGCGGTTGTCGGCAATTAGATGCGGCGGGCGCGATGACAATATTAAGAGAATAGCTGGTGGAAGTTTCATACTGTCCTCCACATGTAAATGCGGAAGGAAGATCATTAAGAGGAGGAACATACACATATTAGATTGTTGAAAAGTAGAGGTGATCAATTAGAAAGTCTGTAACCCCAAATCCTCCCCTTATAAGACAATTTCTTATACAGGAAATAACTCGCTGAATATCAGTTTCACATTTTTCATGCGCAAATAGTAGAAAATAGTCCTTTTTTTTTTTTAGGTTCTTCCAAACGCACTTATTACCAATTTTTATATCACCTGTTTGGATATTATCCAAGCTTTTCCCCCTCCATCGTGAGCGTCGCAAACGCCACGACCACTCTTTGTCGTTTCGGAATTGTGGCTTCGGCTTCACTTTTGTTCTTATAAGAAAGATAGCTCCCCTTCTCTTTGCGGATTAGGACCCCCAATCCCTCGCCTACCATTGTCCTTTAGGGCCCTCAGTCTGTCGGCTACTCTTTGCTGCTTAGAGCCCTTAATCTCTTGACTACGTTTTACAGCTAGGTGCCCTCAATTCTTCGCCTACGCTT
Organism: Tenodera sinensis; assembly: GCA_030765045.1. Classification (NCBI taxonomy): domain Eukaryota; kingdom Metazoa; phylum Arthropoda; class Insecta; order Mantodea; family Mantidae; genus Tenodera; species Tenodera sinensis. Next base: position 191,488,888 of record CM060961.1, read on the forward strand.
TGCAACTTAAGGGCTTCAATCCCTCGCCTATGCTTTGCAGTTTAGGGACCTGGTTTCCTTGCCTCCTTTTGCTGCTTAGGACCCTCAGTCCCTTGCTAACGCTTTCGGGCCTAGGACCGTCAATCTCTCGCTACACTTTCCGACTTACCGCAATCCCTCGCCTACGCTTTGCAGCTTAAGGCCCTTAATCGCTAGGCTACGCTTCGATCCTGAGTTCTAGTTTTTTCGTTTAGATGTTGATGACCCTTTCGTATAAATGACATAGCCACAAAATAAATAAGGTGACTGCTAATGGACGAAACCTTTTGAAATAATGTCAGAATAGTTTGTAGAAAGGTGAGTAAGAGAGTCACGTGAACGCACATTAAGTTCTTTTAATAAGTAGAGGGCAACTGGTCTGATTTCTTATAGAATACACGAACGTTGTAAAGGCGTAGTCAATTTGAATTAGTGGCACAGAAAAGAGCATTTCATCTTAAGCCTCCTTTTCTTAAGTAGTATTATTGTGGTATATTTTCTGGGTGACAGGAGCATGACAATAAAAACCGCCCGCTGTTCTTTTTAAAGAAGTTCCCCAAATCGAAGGATTTCCTTTGAACCGTGAACGACCCAAGTTTTATGGTCTATAAGAACTTTGCCCACACGCTTCCTCGACAGGCCATTGTTTTACCAGAAACAAGAGAGAGAAAGCGGTACAGAACAACTGCCGGCGCAATACGCGCAGCATAAACTGATCCCATTATCTACCTCAAGTGGGCCGGGTCAAGCAGTTCGATCCTCGCGAAGACCATTCCGCCACAAATGAATGCTATAAATCAGAAAGCAAATATTATGACAACTGTCACAACTAGAAACAAGAAAAATAGGAAATTGTGATAGACCTTCCTTATTTAATAAAAGCTGAAAGTTTAAAGTCATTTAGAATAAGAGAAGTCCCAGAAAATTCAAGATATACTTATTTTAATGTGCACAAAAAGTCTTAAACGTATTTAAATACTAGAGCCATTTTTTATAAAATCAAAATTTTCGATAGTTGTTGCATGTAGAAGGTAGTCTAGAGTGGCGAGAGTTTCTTGATAATCTTCGTGTCTCATCTTCAGTAAATACTCAAGTTAAATACCTATAAGTTTGGTATTTAACCGACGTTTTTTAATTATGCTGCTCATAGACAGACACATACGCACACGTTTTCTAAAAAATGCTTTCTTTTAGATAAAGGTTCTCAAAGCGTGTATTCCCAGTGAAATGTCGATATTGAATTTTCTAGTGGAATATAATACCTTGTTACTATACGGAGTAGAGAAAGTAAAAAGTAGTAAAATCGTATTACGACTACAAACAAAACTAGTTTGAACAATGCATATCAGTTGTGCCAACATACAGCACAGACTCGCAGCAGAATAAAAAGCTTTTCATCAATGCAATGGGCCCTTTGTTTCTTTCACATGTGTTGAGCTCCTTCCTTCAAAGTACGGAGGATAGGTACATTTATTCCGTTTAATGTAGACCAACGCAAAGTTGTCCGAAAATGCTACAGATGGTGCTAATAAACCAACTATAGGGGAGGATTAACCACAAAAATATTCTAAATTGTACACCAATCCCATAAAGAATATGCAAGGTAATAACGAATTTAAAAACCAACCGGTGCATATTAAACATGTAATTTTATTTCTAAAAGACGGAATATACTTTGTGGGTCACGTAATGGAGTGGTTTTGTTCACGTGTTTATATCTTGAAGGCTGCTCACGGAAGGTTTAAGGTGCTATTGACCTATATTCTGTGGTGATACCAAAATGACGACCATTCTCTAACACACGGTATGGTATTCTGTAAACAGGCTGCAAGCACAAAGCGCAGAAAATGAGATAAAAAAAAAAAGAAGGCAACGACGCGACAAAAAGTGCCCCAAAACACGTCTCTTGTCCTTTTTATGGGCTCAAGTTGGTTACACCTCGTTTGCTTAGCGCTTTAATACCCTTCTTCCTTCCAGGAACGACTTTTCTGAGCTAGTAAGCGATAAAAAGACAACCAAGAACCTAGCAAGCTGTCAAAAAGTTTAGTTCTGTAAAGTTGCCAGCCTTTATGTGGTCGAGTCCAGGACATTCGAGAAAAATACATTTACATATAAGCGTGTACGTATCTGCTTTATTTGCATACTCCAATTGTGTTTAATTAATTTTATTTATCCCGGCGCTCTAATTCTCTGGCGCAATGCTGCTGACTTTTATGTAGATTGCCTCTTTTATTTATATTAATATTATAAACAGAGAAAATTTGTGTGTGTAGGTTTATCTCAATAAGCACTCAAGCTATTTTTATAACTCTTTTACCATTGAAAAGTCGTATTGTTTTTGATAACAGTGGAGTATTTGCCTATCCCTAAAAGTTTATCAGTTAAAAAGGTTGTACATAATTTCTTACAGATGAAGGGACTTCACAGGCATCCAGAAAATCCAAAATATTCCTTTTGTTATGTAAATATTTTAAATCTTTATTCTGTTCTAATAAAAATCGTTAGAGCCATTTTTTGACAAAAAAAAATCCGAACAATGTTTCATGTAAAGGACAGTTTACTTTTGAGATATTTTCTTAAAAATCTTCGTTTCGGAACTTTGGAAAATACTGAACTTAAATACCATATTTGGTATTTATCCGATTTGGTTTTTGAGTTATTTTGTTCTATGATCGATCGACGCTCTCATAGATATTTTTCTTGATTTCGAATTTTTAGGCGAACTGGAATACTTCTATTTAATAAATGTTACGATATATTTAGGTAAATTATACTACCATTATTCATATCGATTTTATTTACGAAATAGCGATGGGAAATTATATAAGTGATTACGTATTTTGTGTGCGATATTTTTTGTCATTTCCAATATCCGTCTTTGATGGCGCTTCTACTGCCAGCTGCTACAGTGGTTCTCTATGTGGTCTTTCTCCCAGTGCAGGCCTCTCAAAGCATAAAATTGCACCGGGTGCAATATAAAGTGCAGAGGTTCCTTGCACCGTGCATCGTGGCAACTCGACTAAGCTCGGCTCAACTCGCGCTCTGCAGATGGAAAAAGTGAGGAAACGCATCTTGAAAGATGGTTTGCTTATCAGTGAAACAGATAGGTGTAATGCAAATACATATAATGGGATGCCAGAGAGGAAGCATTAGAGGTTACTAGATCTTGCAGAAGAGCATTATTTATCCAAAAATGGGGCTTATACTAGTGCTTTCTAGATCAGTGCAACAAAAGCCCAAACCAGTTTCACACTGCGCACCGTACACAATGAGGAAGAAACAGCGCCGGAGGTATGTTAGAGGGAGACGGCAAAGCGAGCGAGACGAGTGTGAGGAGAGAGCGAGAGGAAGTTTGCACCGAGGCCAACTTTTCGTGGTCACGTCTTGCACTTTGCACCGATGCTTGCACCCTAAGAGACCGTAACGCAGAGTATGCATTTGTGGGTGCGCGAAAAACTCTAGTTGAGCTGTCCGATAAGTTTATATAGGTTAATAAATGGGCTATTTGAAACGAGTTTCCGACGTTTCGAGGATGTTTTTTAATCTTAGCACTAGAAACTGTAACTAGTGAAGTATTATATCTATTAACGTCTAAAGTATCAATAATATTTCTTATATTATGCGTTGTTTATAATATATAGAAATTATTTATTCTAGTTATTTGTCCGTTTCCCTATAATTTCTTTATTAAAGTATTCAATGCTTCCCGTAACATAAGTTTTCTCGTGCTGACTCTCTAGAGCCTGTAGTTTTCCTACGGAAGGGTAGTTTTTAATGCACCTAAAATGTTTTGAATAGACAAAATACATATTCATGAAATAGCGGACCGAAATTGTAGTTGGACTTCCCATTTTGTTAAATGCTCATATATCTAGTGCACTGCTAATTAAAAACGGATAGCATGCAGAGAGGATATCAAATAAGAAAAAAGATGAAGCTACACCGCGTTTATAAATGATGAAAAATAGCTTTATGACCATTTCGGTAAAAACTCATTAGTGCTTGACTTCATATTTCTGCAAGTCTTCTTATTTTCACCAACCCCTTTTATACATTTTGCGAAAAGGAAAACAAAAGATCACATTCGCAATATGAGCGCAAAGAAATATTAATCAGACTGATAAAAAGCTATGAGTTCTTCGTTTTCCAAATGAATATATTGTCGCTTTATTAGCTGACATGTTACAATTCGAGGAACAGAACCTGTGGTGTCCTTAGAGAATATTAGAGAGTATTTCTATGCTTTTAAATTCGAGATATTAAATCCAAACTTAGTGCACAAGTAGTAAAATTGCTGACAGTATTTCTTACCCATTTACAGCATGAATGATCAAATCTCACTTGAACTGAAACCAAATTTTTTACTTTCTCTATTACTACTCTAGAGGAACTATTGCCTTTCACAGAAGAGTTCGATAAAGGTATGCGTCTGTCTGTAAAAGGCATAATTCCAAAAGAAAATGTCGTTTAAATCCCGAACTTGATATCTATATTCAGCGTCTTCCAAGGACGTGACACAAAGATTTTCAAGAAAATCCCCCTTTCCAAACTACCCTTTACATCGAAATTTTTTTCAAAAATGTTGATTTTCTCAAAAATGACCAATCTATACCCTATGTTTCAGATAGCTTTATGACAAATGAAATGTATATCTTGAAATGTCTCGAAATAGCCGCTGAAATACCCTTTCTTCTGGATGATTTGCACAACTGGTATACCGTAAGAGACAGACAAAATGTTACTTTACAAAAAATGTAGATCTCGTTAAAGCACGCACTTTTTAACTGTTATATTTTTATGTACATTTAACCATTGCCGAAATATTCCTTGCTATAGGTTTGAATCCTTGATTACTTATAGTTTCCTCAAATGAAAATTCGGTTTTTTTTTTTTTCTTTCTTTGCTACGTATGCTAAGTAGAGCAAGTATTATATTCCACCCAAAAGTTCCATACCCAGGTTTCACCGAAAATATATGTTTTGATACTCCCTGAAACAAAACAAAGAATTAGAAAATATGTGTGTGTGTGAGCAGTATAACTCAAAAACGAAAGTCGGTTACATACCAAACTTGATATTTGAGGTAATTCTCTTCTAAGGATGCTACACGAATATTTTCAAGAAAATGTCTTACGCTAGACTACCATTTACATACAACATTTTGGGAGAACTTTTGTTTTTCTCAAAAATGATTAACGGTTTTGTTTAAAATAGATATTTTAAGATATTTTAATGACACCTAAAATGTATATCTTCAATTTTATGGGGGTGCCCTTAGAAGTCTTCTTCATTCTGGATGACTTTTGAATAAAAGTCACCGTATGATATACACAAAAACTCACTACACAAAAAAGTACTCATTAAAACACACAATTGAATTGAAATGATAGGAATAGAGATACGGAGGAGGTTCGGCACTGAAGGCTAAGCCTCGTTGTACCTATGCCCCCAAGGGGAGGAAGGATGAGGTGAGACGAGACACCGGGCATCCAAATCGAGATAAACGGTAGAGGTATTTTCAGAACTCCCTAAGGTTTCCCAAGTTTCAGGACATCGCGAAGCCTTTAAGTCTTCCAGGGCCATCTTATGGGTACACCGGCGGGGTCCAACATCCCCATATGCCGCCCCGCTACCCAGATCCTTAGGATAACAAGGGATGGAAAGACATCCTGTGCGCATAACATCCCTGCCAAGCTGCACCTAATGCCTTCTCTGACACTTGCGACACTGAAAAAGCCAATGGGATGAACGATGAGTGAAATAATTTATGAAACGAGATGGAAGGACAGGAAATTCGGGGATGTAACTATCCTTCCTAGCGACCCCGGGAAACCCCAAAATAAACCATAGGTCAGGAAGGTCGGCCATTTCTCTCTGTTTCTCAAAAATGACAAGCTCCTGAAAGCAGTATGCGAGTGGAAGTAGCCGTGGAGTATAGGCAACTTCTCTTACAGCGGAGCGTTGCGGGCACAGGGCACTGTATCGGGCAGGCGTTGTAACCGCGGCTTTGTTCGTTCATACCTTAATGTTTTGCGTTCACATACTTTCTCTAAGCATTATTCATCAAAGAAGTTTATCCTTTTATTTACTTTTTGTTAATTGAGAGGACCTTTCATTGCACGTTTAGTTGTAGGTTATAAGAAACTTGCCAAAGTTGCAGTCAACATTTTAAAATAAAATTACTTTGATATTCAGTGGTCGTTGCATGACTAGAGAAAAAAGAATAACGACTTACTCTTTGGGGAGAAGTATTAAATAGTTGAAAATTAAAACTAAGAACAAAGAATATCTTAGGAATGGTTAACAAAAAATAAATAAAATAGTTGTCTTACATACATTGTGTGATTTAAGGAGATCTACGCTTTTTGTGCAGTGATGATTTTGTGTATCTTTTACGGCTTAGCATGGGTACAGAGGTCATTATCGTCAACTTCATGACTTGGGTATGTTGATCCGTTCCGTTCCCCAGTGAAAATTTATGGCAGATGATCTCAAGCGTTTTTTGGATCTTCCAATACATCTTCCAGGGGACAAGATTTCCAGATCACATTTGTTCCCCTTGCCGCGCTGCTGCCGCGACGCCCGTTGACACTTGCAACCCTGATAGAAGCCTAACGGTATGAAGAGTGTAACGAAATGGAGGGGCAGAAAATTTGGAAGATATGGAAATCCTTCCCAGCATTCGCCTGGCAAGCCGGAAAAAAAACCATGGGTTAACTAAGGGGCTCGAACCCGCGACCTTCCGAATGCCGGCCTTAGACACTCCCGCCTGAACCATCCTGCTCGGTATTTGATATTTATTTCATGTTTATTTATAATACAAGTATCAAAGAAAATAAATAAGTTACATATAGGATATTACTGTGATAAAAGAATTATTACCCTAAAAAGTTATGAATTTTAGAAACCCCTGTTCTAAACTTAACACTAAGGAATAATTTGTACCTACATCCCTTGTTATTTAAATCCGATATCTATATCATTATTATGTTTCCACTGCATCCGCTCGTTAATTAGCGAACAGAGAGACATCTGGTGTATCATTTACTCAACCACTAGAAACAATAGTCATTGTTTCTAAATGAGGCTCTTTTTTTAAACCAGCAGCTCTGTGTACACAACAGAGAAAAGCGGCTTCTACTCGCCCAGTCTTGTCACACACTTCCCTGGCTCCCTCTTTTTTGGCTTTTGGTTTGTTCATGGCCTTAACTCGGGGACACAAGTTCGCCTTCCCTCTGTGCCCAGATTTGATGCAAAGTTTCTCATGAAACTTGTTGACCATCAGGTTTGCCATCCCACATTTTCTGCCTGCTTTCCCAGTCTCTCAGAAAACCTTATTTTAATGTGAAAGTTATAATATCTAGAGACAGGATTTTAATGCAAATGTATATTCATTCTCTATCAGAAACTTGTTCACTTGATATGAGAGTTAATTAATAAATTTCCAACAATTTAAACTATGTTTATGTTGCACATAATGCATGTTTCACAGTTTGCAAGTTATGCTGCAAATTTCCATAACTATATTTTTACTTTGTCTGCTACGTAAACTAGAAGAAATGTTGGAGACCCCCTGAATCCAAAGAAGCATTTTTAGAAAAAGGTCCGTGTGTGTGGGTGTGTGTGTGTGTGTGTGTGTGTCAGTCAGTCAGTCTGTGGACAGCATAACTCAAAAACGAAAAGTCGATTAAAAACCAAAGCTGGCATATAAGTTTAATGTCTTTCAAGGATGCGACACGAAGATTTCGAATAAATTTGCTCCACCCTAAACTACCCTTCAGCTGGAAAAATTTTAGAATATTTTAATTTTCTTGAAAATGGCTCTAACGATTTTGATTAAAATGCCATATGTTAGAGATATTTTTATGGCAAATGAAATGTATATCTTGAATTTTCTGGCTATAGCTCACGAAGTCCTATTTACTCTGGATGACTTTTCCATAACTGGTAAATCGTAAGAGATGGGTCGAGTCTTACTATACAAAAAATGTAGATCTTGCTAAAACACAAGTTATGTGTGTATATATAGTGAACCATTTCGGAGATATTCCTCGTTATTTGCGTAAGTTTTGGAGAACTTACACTTCTGTCAAATGGAGCATCGTTATTCATTTGTTTATATGTTAACTGTGCAAAGAGAACTGAATTTGAAAGTTTTAAAACATTTGACTATCGCTCAAAGCCTACTGTATTCCCATATTTCCCTTGCAGCTACAAGGAAATAAGCAATAATTTCTGAAAATTTTTATCTCACTAACACGAAGGACGTATAGAAATAAGAGTTTGTAAGAATGATTAGTACAAGAGCAGAGAGTCATGTGAGTGCAACACTTCAGATTTTTATTTTATTAATTTTATCTTCATAATTAATTTACAATTACAATATTGCCAAATAATATTCGCCATTGGGTCAGCATTTAAATTTGGCAACATCTCATCGTGAATTCCAGCCTTGATTTGGTCGTAGCCGTTCTCTTACGGCATCAACGTGGCAGTTAAAGAGTTGTCAGAATTAAGCTCAAGTGTATGTGTGTGTGGCGGGGGGGGGGGGGGTGTTATATTTTACGCAATATTAAATCCAGTTTAAATTTTGTTTTCTTGTATTTAACTAATAATTTACATAACTAAAGCATTTCAGGTCGTCTCCTTAGCGCAGTGGTAACGCTACTGCTTACCAAGTGGGGGATCCGGGTTCGACTCCCGGCACCGACGTGGGGATTTTCTCCCACTAGGAGACCTGGTTCAGGGTGCATTCAGCCTTGTTAGGTCCCTGAGGGGCCAATTGAGGAGCTACTTGATCGAAAAGTAGCAGCCCCTGGCCGAGAAGACTACATATTCGGCCGGGAGGTACCGGGGCGCTGACCACGTCCCACCTGCAGCACTGCACCCCACTCATGACGTATGTGGTAGGCAGAGGCGGGGATGCAGCGGTTGAGCGGTAGGCCTTGGCCCAGATGAGCTCTTGTGCCACGAGGTTACGTTTAAAACATTTAAAAATATTCAACCGCTAATGGTTTTGAAAATTCAATTCCAAAAATGTTTGTGCAGGTTCAGAATCGTTTACCAGCTGAAATTTCGGATCATCCAAGTCAGTAGTTGATATGGTGAAGACAGTAAAAGTTAGCTCAAAGCTAGATTAAGTTATTCATCTGGCTTCCACAATAGTTGTATTTATGGAGAGATTACATATAATCACCTTAAATTTTAATTTTGTCAATATAATGCCTTAATACCAGGTATATTTATCTGCATATTATGGAAGTTTTCAACGCATTAATGCACACGTATTAAAGTAATGTGTTCCAGCCGAGCTGCCCACCAGTGAGCAGCGGCATACTCGCTGAAAACAGTGAAAATAGCTATAATAATAATAATAATAATAATAATAATAATAATAATAATAATAATAATAATAATAATAATAATAATAATAATAATAATAATAATAATAATAATAATAATAATAATAATAATAATAATAATCCTCGCAGCTCCTCACTATGGGCACCGGTCCTATATGCGGGAGTTCTCAATTTTTGTGACGATTTTTATTCGTAGTTGGTGTTACGAAGCGTGAAATATGGACTATAAATCTGTGTACAGCCTCGGGAAGCGGTGTTACTTGCTCTAATATGTGTTTATTGAGGTACCAGGAAGAATTTCAGCTAGAAGCAGTATTACCAATTCTTCAAGGATTCCTATAAAACAAAATATTTGTACATGTTGTGCACTGAACCCTTCACAAGATAACTACTCTCTGCTGGACGAATGAAAGTTTTAAGGGTTTCCTTTGCCGTAAAGTCTTAAAAAGGCCTCCGCTCCGGCACATGTTATGGGTAATTTTAATTGTAAAAGTAAGAATCAGTTTTACGTATGACAGCATCTTATATTAGTAGTGATATTATTTGGTTTGTTTCCTGTACACCCTTGTAATGCCCCATTAGACCGTCAAATCGGCCTGTACAAACGAACATTAAAGTAACGCAATAATTAAGTCCATTTTCTGAGCCACTCCTCGTTGCGGCCGCTGTAATGATGTCTCCAGCAAGCAGAGATGCTTGTTAGCAAGCATTAGCAGTGCTACCAACATGGGCTAATGAGCAGCTTTTATTTTCTGCTGGAAAATAAGTTTGAGAAAACTTCTGAAGTGGAAGGGTCAAGTTGAAATCTCGTTTACCCAACCATCGAAAAGTTGGTAATGCATTGTCGCTTGCCAATCAATAATTAAAAATGTTTATATTAGTTATTTATGTAACTACCGTATAATGTGAGTGATTGTGACACGAGTATATGTTACAACGTTTTATGCATATCTAGCATTAAAATACTTAAAAGTAATTAATAAATGTGCTAAATGTAAAATTATGATGTATCAGAGATCACAGATTATGACGTCATATGGTTGGTCATGTGGCTATCGAAAAACACAGGCTGCGGTGTAAACTGCTGTGACGTAATTCTCCTAGTCTGATCATGGCCCAATGAAGTAAAACCACAATCGCCTGATATATCCATGCTCTAAACAAACGAAACAATGTCTTTGAATTCATACAAAAGATAGTTTTATCATGATGGTATACAATGTTAGACATGTATCAGACTATCATTATTACGTAACTCCGATTCGCGCCGCAGCCTGTCTTTTCGTTAGCCACAGTTGCTAAGCGGCACTATTGCAACTCGTGTTTCTTATATAATGTATTAATATTAACATATGGAAAATCTTTATCCTCATATACTTATATGTAGGTACATATATGAATGTTTTTGTTTGTCTCCTATGTGTTTCTATACCATTCATCTGATTGCAATTAAACTTTGGTAAGTTTTCTCGCGAAGATTTCTGAGTTTGTCAAACCATTTTACAATAAGTAGAACAGGAGTAGTTTCAACAAATTATTATATTTACATATAACTATATATAATCGATGTTGGTATGTATGAAGTTGAACTCCCAACACCAGTTGACCGCTTACCATGAAAATTGGCAACTCTGAGTGTTTTTTTTTTTTTTTTTTTTTTTTTTTTTTTCCATGGAGGTTTTTATGTCATCCTTTTTACTATGCAACTATCCTTTTTACATTGTTTTCTCTACTCGCTTTTCTTTTACGTGCCACATTCGTTCTTCAACATAGTTTTCTGATTGAAATAGAAATGCAACGTATTACATTCACACTGTTTTCTTTACTCGCCCTTCAACCTACAATTCATACAATTTTCTGCATGACTGAAATATAATGGTTTTCTCTACCCACTTTTCTTTTATGTAACACATTCACATGTCTCTCTCTCTCTCTCTCTCTCTCTCTCTCTCTCTCTGCTAACTCTTCTACAAACAAGGTATACAATTTTCTATATGATTGAAATAGAAATGCAATGTGCTACATTCAAATTGTTTTCTCTGCTCACTTTTCTTCCTGTAGTATCGTTCAACAGTGCTTTTCCATAGTGTCTTCTCGGTGTTTTTATTTATTATCTTTTTTTATTCCTTATAGTATCCTGATAGTCTTAATTAGTTCTTTAATATTTTTAAATGTGTCCAAGAAACACAAGGCTATTGGGCAAGTGCAGCCTAAGTCTAAAGGTTGTAGAGATAAATCGTTAAGCTATGGGCAACGCGGGTATTTCAGCTATTTCTTTATAAAATTATTAATCATGCCACTTAGTAATTCCGGTAACAGTTAAGTTAGATTCTGCCCATTGCTGATATGGGAAGTTAGCTATGCAAGCAAATGTTTCTCATGGTTGGCATGGAAACTGACGATAGTGTTAACTAACTTCGTTTTCAGCCTTAATGAATCCCACGTGTTTATTACACAGGGCTTAGTGGACGGGCGTGAATATTCGAGAACGACTCCGTATTGAAACTGGGCAGATGTTATCGAAGTTGGTCACTGTTAGAAGCGATAGTATCGAGTGGAATGAAGCACAGAAAACAAAACTCCTCTCACATTTTTGTGATTATCAGCTTCGTCGGATCGCAGTTCTTTCAAATAGCGAAAACTTTTTCTCTTTGTGTGGAAAACTGACTAGGATTCTCCCAGTTTAAAGGGATTTTGCTGTGGTATTTGTATAGATACTGCGGTCTGAACAACAGTTTTTTATTTTGTTTATGTACCTATTTATGCCTTAATTTAAGTTGCTTAAGAGCTCCAAATGAACATCGCTTAAGTCTACTGCATTCCCATATTCCCCTTGTACCTATAAAGAAATGTGCAATAAAAGGGTTCCTACAAATGTGTATCTCGATTAAATGTAGATAAAGAAGCATGTTAATAGTTTGTACAAGAGTAAGTAGAGAACATCATATGAGAGTACACATTTTTATTTCCTGTACTACAAGCAGTAAGTAGAGGAAGTGTATTCCACTAAACATATTCGACTTGGGAATTCGTCGAAAATACAGGTTTTGAAGCCCCTGAATAATAAAAAAATGCACAGATCTTATTGTAAAAATGTTTATCTGTCTGCCTCTGTGTGTGTGTCTATCAGTCTATCTGTCTTCTGCAACCAACATAACTCAAAAACGGAAAGTCGCTTGGATACTGATTGGAAGCACGTGGCCAGCCAAGAAACAGGTATGACAGTGAGAAAGAGGATGATATGAAATGCAGGCGAAATCGATGAATTGAAAGGTGATGATGGAGTAACTGGAAATGAGTGGCGGAGGAAACCGGAGAACCCGGAGAAAACCCGCCCAGACGTCGCTTCGTAGACAAAATCTTACTCTACAAAAATGTAGATCTCGTTTAAGTACACAATTTACATTTTTCTTGTGGAATATGCCATTTCCCAGATATCTCTTGCTGTTTTAAATGTTTTAGTAGCATTACTAGCCATTATTCACTTTTTTGCTGGTCATACAAAGAGAATGGAATTTCAAAGCGATCAGCTTTGAAAATATTTGAATATGCATAAACCTGCTGTATTCCCACACTCCCATTGTACCTACGACATTTGTAATAAGATCATTTCTACAAATATTTATCTGGATTAATATCGAGTAGACAGAGGAATAAAGTTTTGTTATAGTGTATTGAAGAAGGTGTAGGGAAAGCCATGTAAATATATAACTCATATGTTTTACACAATGTGATTTAAAGGAGTAGAACTTTGTATGCACCAAAGAGTTTCAGAACATAATTAAAAAATAGTAGCTTACGTCACACCTAGTAGAATAATAGCTATAGTTGAGTATTTGAAACTATTGGTCTAATAGTATGAAATTTGTTGTTGCAGATAATCAGAGAGCGAATAGCAGGGCAGCCCACCAGAGATGGTGTCGTGTGGAACTCGTCGCCAGGGGCGCTGCTGGCGTTACCTAACTTCTCTGACACACTGCGACATTTTCCCTTCTACCTGGATATTCTGGGTAGCGGCCCAATAGGGGATCACTTCACCGCCGTCATTTATTCGCAACTGGGGGGCGGCAGTGGCAGCGGGACGCCAACAGTGACCGCCTCCCCACTCTACCGCCTCATCAGGAACGTCGCCCGGAGCCAGTTTGTCGCCAGGGTATGTCATCTTCAACTTTCTTTGCGTTATGTTGGTCTTTTGCTGTTGTAGCTCCGAGAGTGAAAACCGTTAAGTTGGCAGTATTGAATAGTAAATTGCTCTTCCTTGTTTTATTTCTTCAGTTTCTTTCTTTTTGTTTGTTGTTTTGTTTATTTCTTTTTTTTTTTTTTTTTTTTTCCAACCTCGAGATTTACCACAAATACACATTCCCCAAAATAAAAATGGATTTTGTTAAAAAGATTGTTTAAATACCAAAGTAAAGATTCAAGTTCAGCATGGTTTGAAACGTAGGTAAGGCAGAAATTTTCATTAAATTCTCTAGCTCCAAACTCGATTGAAATCTCATACGTTTGACGTATTAAATTTTCTGTTAAGACCTTTTCACTCTGCAGAATTTTGAAGAACAGGAAAACCAAGACAGATGGACATTGTCTTATACAAAAAAGAAATATATACAGGGTGGAAAGCTACAGCTTCGCCCAAAAAATATTTTTTCTCAAATATTTAGAGCCATCTACATACCTTCTTGACGAATGGATGTAAATGGTTTATTATTTCTCTAACTGTAGTACATTTTACCACTGTCCATTGTACCTTTCATTGCGTCAGTTGTAGAGGTAAACAGTAGAGTGTCCAATAAATCTGTTATTCTGACGACACATGAGGGAAAGTTACGTGTCTAAGAAAGAAAAGGTTGTTCAGGCAAAAATAACGACACCGCCCTGTAGGTGTCATCTGAAATATAACAACTGTGATATGAATAACCCTCTAAAGGTGGGTAGCCTAGATTGGCTGCAGCGAACGTGGGAAATGAATAATAGATATAATGCTTATGCGAAAATAAAATTAATTACTACACCTGTTGAACATGATCGCTCCATTAGCAAGATTCCCAACATTAATCTTGTTAGAAACTGGCGATCGATTGATTATCCATGTCTGGTTGTTGGGCAATAACTTGCATCTCTGTTAACAAATAAAAATGATGTAAGTACTCAAGATGTAAATGGTAAACATTAACTCCAGTTATGATTATAGTCCACACCTGTAATAATAAATGCATCAAAAGTTAGAACATTTAGTATAGTTTATGAATATACGTACTCTGGGCTCCATATGCGCAGTCCCTACTGCTTCATGGGCATTTTACCAACCTCCTCAGCCGGGACGAGGGTTGTGTGGAGCGTTCTACCCTCATTGTTCGACCAGGCAGTGGTGTATTTGCATTTTGTATTAACTTTATTCCTTAACTTTCAGTTTTGCTCTGACTTGTATGTAAATTTGCATACATAACCTCAAAGGTGTTATCTAAACATTCAAACAGACATGTGAAGATAGCTTTATTCACTGGCTTACAAAAAAGTAATTTATGCTGAAAAGAAAAGGAATTTTAACACTAGCAACTTCATAAGCAAAAATGTATTTTTCTGCAAATAATGTCATCAATCAAATACTTCAGTTTACTTTTAGTTTACTTATATCAGAAATGATATGGAATTTTTAAAAAGTGCCTTTTTTTCCTAATTAAAAGTATTTAATTTTATCTGAGAAATTGGGCTAGAACATTGAGCATTTGCACAGTCATATCTTTATGAATTGATATTAAGGGTGTAATTTTCAAAGTATGAAAATATGGCCGAAGTGCATTTGAACCCACTTTGCCATTTGAAGACATTGCTCAAAGTTGTATACCAGGGATGTCCAACCTGGTCTCTTTGGGGAACCTTACGTAAGAATGACTATACCCCACTCCACTCTTTCAGTCGGAGGGACAGACATATCCAGTGACGAACACAAATAGGCGATTCCATGGCAGTTCTAAGTCATGATTTTTGTATAAATGATAAACATAAGACAGACAAAAGCTTACTAAATAAAAATGTGGATCTGGTTAAAGCACAATTTATGTCAAATACTCCATTTTTCTTTTGAGTGACTTTGTCGCCAAATATTGATAGACTTCTTAAATACAAGCAGTACCAAAGAAGTCACTAATGAACAAATGTTTATCGCATACGATTTGAAAGTGCTTTCGTAAATCAAACGCAATGTAGATGTAACGAAACCGTCACTGCAACACAAGGCACGGTTGGGGAACGTTGGACATCGCTGTTATATGCTCATGTGTGAATCATTTACAACAATGCACATACAACACGGCACAGTATGCGCGAAAAGGTACACAGATACTCACACCTGCTTGCTATACATACTCCGTCAGTGGAATGCTTCCTAGAGCTGCAGCGACCGCATAAATGGGACTGAGTGTACAGTAAAATAGACAAAACACGCAGTTAGGTTACCAACACTGAATGATTCAAATTCAACTTTTCATCATGATTCATGAATAGAAAGTGGATCAAAATACGGCATCGTCGAAAAGATAAATAGTGATCAACTTCTAACTCAGGTATTGTAAATGCAAACTTCTAAGAGAGGAATCCTAGATCACAAAAATTGTTTATGAATCAAGAAAAGAGAACCAGATTCAGACAGAAGAGGAAGTGACGTTTTGCACAGCTCGATATAATGGCCGACAGCAATGTTAATAGTTTACGTATTTTGTATGATAATTTAAAGCAAACAGTGCAAACTCTAATTTAACTCCTGTTTGCTTAATAATGACAATTACAGCGTTAATAATGAAGCCAGAAAGCAATAATGTTCCATTATATAGATGGCTATGGTAGCTTTAATGGAGACCTGCGTGTATTGTTGTCAACGTACACATTCAAATAAATATTTACCTAGTAAACGATTCAGAAGCTTTTTAATAACGCTTAATAGATTTGTGTATGTGTGAAGTGGTTTAGTATGCAATACAACTTTATACAGGGTGTATCTTTATTAGTGTCAGATATTTTGGGACTCCGTTCCAACAACAAAACAGTAAAAAAAGAAGTTCATATGAATATACTGCTGAACACGAGATATGTAGTTACTAAATGATTTGCCCCTTCGTTGACTTTTTTTTTTTTTTTTTTTTGCACAGAAGGCAGAAAAACTCGTATTCTGTGAATGAACTATGGAATTTTAAGGACAGCACTTTAAAATATGATAGTGCATTCAATTTTCTCGTATATACCTTCGACGAAATGTCACTGGAACCATTTTTAAAAAGGTTTATCGATTAACATGATGTACATACATAGAGAAATAAGCTTTCCTAAGAATATTTTGTGGAAGTTATGTTAAGGGATCATGTCCTCCAACACTGTAGCACAGCAGGCCGGAAGAATCAAATGGAAAGGGCGGAACACGTCGCAAAACTTCACCACGACAGATGGACTCAGTCGACCGCCATGTGGGTCCCATATATTGGAAGCAGGAACCGAGGAAGACCAAGAACTTTGACTTCAGACAAGTAGTGCGTCCTCCAGTAGTGCAAAATATGGAAGTTTGGAAGGATAATGACAGACAATCAACAAAAAAAAAAAAATTGATGTGTTGCGCTCTCATGACTTTCTCTACTCTTGTACTAACCATTCTTACAAACTCTTACTCCTATATCTTCTTCGTGTTAGTTAACATAAACATTCGCAGAAATTATCTTATTGTTTATTCTCTTGTAGGTGTAAGGGGAATAACGATTTTAATTAAAATGTCATATGTTTGTGATATTTTTATGACAAATGAAATGTATATTTTGAATTTTCTGGCTATAGCCCACGAAGTCCTATTTACTCTGGATGACTTTTGCATAACTTGTAAACCGTAAGAGATAGACCAAATCTTACTATACAAAAAATGTAAATCTTGCTAAAACACACAATTTACATCTGAATAAATGTTTTGTAGAGTGAGCCATTTCGGAGATACTCCTTGTTCTTTGTGCGAGTTTCGGAAAACGAAATTTCGTCAAATGGAACATCGTTATTCATGTTTATACCCTAGCCATGCAAAGAGAACGGAATTTGAAAAACTTTAAAAGATTTGACTATCGCTAAAAGTCTACTGTATTCCCATATTGCCCTTGCACCTACAAAAAAGGAGCAATAAGATAATTTCTGCAAATGTTTATTTCAACTAACACAAAGAAGATATAGGAATAAGAGTTTGTAAGAATGGTTAGTACAAGAGTAGAAAAAATCATGTGAGTGCAACACATCAGTCTTTTTTTTTTTTTTTTTTTTTTCTCAGAAACCATTTATGCTAGGAAGATGACATTTTTAGCACTTGTTTCAGTATAGCTTTTCAATATCGTCTCATTTTTCTAAGTCTCTAACTCAAATACTTTCAAATTTCAGTACAGCACACATGAAAATTGAAAAACAAAACTTATTTTTTATACCAGACTACGAAAACTCAATGGAGAAAATTAGAGAACAGAAACTATCAATCTATTTGTGTACAAATTTTCATTATCATGGAATTGCTAACATGGGAACATGAACATCGCATCTTTTAAAATTGAAGATAGGGTGTGCCACCTCGCCTTAAAAAAAGCCATTGTGGGTAGGGAAGTGACATGAATATTTAGTTGGTGTCTACACGTGTACCTAGTCGATAACTAAGAAGGCAGTTTTTGAAAGTACAGCCCTTACGTGGAGTAGCATGAGCAAAACTGGAAGATAGGGTTTATAGACACATTTTGGGTGCAATATCCTGTCTTTTTCGACACGTGTAGCCTGGCTTCATGGGATCAAGAAGGGGCAATCTACTTACCTCCGTCCTTTTCATCTCTCTTGTATTTTCATTTCATGATCCTCTCTTCCTGCCCGCGCTAGCTCGCTCGCATCTTTACGACACAAAATCTTACAAGTATATTTCTGTTCGGGATAACGCTATGGGCATCTGTAAACTGTTTATCATATGGGTAGATATTATGTAATAGGACTGACCACAACACTCTCTCGCGATATTTTCTTGTACATAATTTGAGTAGGGTACTTTAAGGTATGTGACTATACTTTTTCTGGAGCTGAAAACGGGACACTTCTGATTTAATATAAAAATCTTCTAGATCGTTGTACAATAACTTCATAAAAA